>OZ024888.1:69367600-69922600 GCA_964017195.1 Siderastrea radians | reverse complement strand
GTATGCAAATTTCCCATAACGGCAATTTGCAAAACGTCACGCAATTGTTGGCAAAAATAAGAAAATCACACGCTACGATATATATTCTAGGCACTAGCGCTCAAATTTACAGGATTGCTAACTTGAAGGTTCCGTTATTAGTTCGCCGTTGCTATAGCAACTGAGAACTGTTGGGGCTGTCCTGGCGTCGTGTGGAGTTGCGTTAACTCTTTGGCAACAAGCCCACACAGCCATTCAAAGTAGAATCCTTCGAAGTGTATTAATAGGCAAGTTCTGACGGACTCTTAACCAAGTTTTGCGCTGTCTCTGTGGATGAAGAATTAATCGGAGTGTTTGGATCCTCGAAAATACCGTAGATTTTGATTTGCAAAGACGCGCAGGAAGGAATCGGAAGGAAATGTTTACTCAGGTGCGTGTTAGGACTCGTTGGTCTTCAGTTTCGGTTGGCGTTCGCCAGCGGGTTTCAAGTTACGAAAGCTGCCTTCAAAGGACTTTATCTCTTTGTTTTCTTCACGGCGGAGAGCTTGCCTTGTTCTGAAACCCAACCGAGTAAGTGAAGTTTTTAAAGGGTTTAAGGTGCATGATTTTGAGTATTTATTACGGTCAAAGAAATTACATTTTGAAATGGAAATTTAATTTATGTCATTAGAAATGTGTCATTTACTTTTGACTCCAAAAAAAAAAAATTAGAAAACGAGCTCAGATTTGTGACAGAAGTAGTCTTAGAATATTTTGCCTTGCTGGAAGTGTAACGCGAATTGCATTTAAGTATTGCATTTAAGTATTGCATTTGTGTTTGTTTATTCATAACAGTAGGTCAAAGCACAGTCGCAAGGCAACTGCACAAGCTTCTCTTCAATGAGATTACGGCGAATAATTGCTTTCAATTTTAACTGTCGGGTCGGTTCGAGCAGTTGTCGATTTTCTTGTCCTAGAAGTTTTCAATAGTACTAGTCTTTTAAGCGAAGCAGTTGTCGGTGTAAGACTATTTTATCCGAAAAGCTTCCGAAAAAAAAGTTTTTTTGCGTTCCTCAAAGCGCCTAACTTTATATAGGCTTACTTCGCATCCGCAAAACTTATGCCATAATTTAAAGCGTGTCTGGTGTTTGCTTGTTTTCAATCTTGATGGTATAAATTTTTGACTAGACTAATAGGGGCAGTTCATGTTATTTGTAAACTGAACATCCGAACGCTTCAGAATAAGTTTTATTTTGTTGTTGTACATGAGCGCCGTTTCAAGTTCATTCAAGCCAACAGCCAATAATCCAAGGAGATTTGACAAGCCCTGACAGTTAATGACAGGATATGGAAACATTGCAAAAAACCAAGCAAGACGGCTCCTGTGTTCCGTTTGATGCCCGAAAAAGAAAATAATTAAGCCGTGCTCAGCCTCTAGAATGACCTTTCGAGCTTGGTTTTACAGAACAGATCCTCAAAATATTGGAGGACAATTCGGAACACTTTCGAGCTTTTTGAGAAACACTTTTCGAAAGCGACCAAGCCAAAGAAAGCCCCGAAATATATTTCAGAGCGAAAAGTTTCAGGACTATTTTTCAGAAACGAGCACCAGTTTATTGTCTTTATTCCTTGGCGGCTCCGCTTTTAGGCTTGGCTAAATCTATATATTATCTAAAACAAAGAGCATTTGTTATAAAACTAGTCAGATCCTTTGATATCAATGTCAGAGATCAATAAAACGACATTAGTAACACTGAATGAATAAACTGAAAATCTTTATTACTTAGGTAAAAACAAATACAGCATCTCGCTGAATGTGGCTCTCGCTAAACATCAGTTACCGTTATGTTTAACTGAATTATCGGTTGACTTGTTGATCTTTCTTGGCGAAAGATTCTAGTCCCTCTGCTGTTCGTTTTGTTTCGTAGAAAGCGAAACAACCTCTACTCCGTTTGTCTTTAAATACTAACTGAAGGTCTTCAAATGAAAACTTCGAGACACGATGCGATAAAACGGGATACATACTTCACTGTTGCTGTACTTCTCTGCTCCAAGTGAGAGACAGCTTGCGTCAAACCGAACGCCATTCTAAGGAGAGAAAGAAATCATGACAATTCCCCTAGAACGACAAGAATATCTTAGAGCGACACATTTCTGACATTTACCTCGACAGACTTGTTCCTTGGCGATGGCGGTCGCGTCGAAACTGTGAGCGAGTCTCGCAACAATTTACTTCCGTTGACAAAATTTGGCCGCCGGCACAAGGTCCTGTGAGAGATTGTATTGGGCCCTATTTTAGCGAGCGACCAACGTAAGAGAATATAAGAGCGATGCTAAAATTCGGCCTGATCGCAGGTTATCTTCTGGCATACCAGCGCTCTCCAACAACTGAATAAATTTAACATTACAGTCAAACAAATCTTGAAGAGTTGCACAATCCTGTACAATCCTCTTCTGGACGCGGTCAACACTCGCCCCTTTGTCCAACAAAGATTTTAACTCGTCTCGCTTCCTAGATAGATGCAACGCGTAGCCGCCACGTTGCTTTCTCAAGGCTGCTATTTTCTCAAAATTCACGTCATCTACGCATGTACATCTAAAGTCACATTGTTCCTTCGAGGCCGAGCACTCACACACAGATTCTCTTCAGACAAGCTCTTTCGTCCGCCAATTCCACGGTACATTTCGCTAGCAAAACTCAAACCAAGCACGACAAATAGCCAGACCACAAACGTCGATGACAAACTCGGTTTGCAAACTCCAAACATTTAAAATGTAATACGATCCAACACACAACTACGGACTTGAACTTCCAAGCTTCTGCACGACAACAGTCAAGCGCTTTAATCCACGTTCTCCACCAAAATATATGTACGTTCGATGTTGAACAAACACAAACAAATATTGGGCACTGAACAGCTGACTGAAGGTGCTTATCTGTTACTCGTCCGTAGGTCGTTGCAGTTCAAATTACAAAATACAAAGCTTGCGATTCTAACTAAAGAAATTTCCGAATTACAAAAGAAAACAATACAAACAAGCGATTGAAAGGAAGACTTACATATTTTGGGGGCATCTTCAGGCCTTATGTTCAACATCGAGACGATATTTAGAAACAAGAAAAAGCGAACAAACAAACAAACCATCAACATCACTTCGCACAACACACAAGCTGCGAAAAGCACATGGCATCGAGATCACATGACCCACACAAGTTGGGTAAGAAGAGGCGCGGGACAACTAACTGTCCCTAACAATGAGGCCGAGTCCATGTCCCGGATTCCCCTGGAGCATTGAACATAATACATCTACTCACGCTGACCGCAGACACCTAATGTCCCAGGAAAAGTCGGTCTTCAATGGCTTTCTTCATGTTATTGGGTGTATTGACTTTTATAATGTAAGCTAAAACTGTGCGCTCTCGGATCAGCTAAAAAATGCTTTAGTAGAGCATAAAGCATATTTTTTGTTGTTTTCGAAAAAAGAAGGAGATTAATTGAAAGAAGGCGTTTTTGATGTATATTAAGTGACCTGTTAAGTCTGCGAAAAGCTTTCGTTTGAATTTTTTGAATGTATACAAGTCATTTGGAAAAAGGGAGAACAGAAACTTATTAGGTGAAGAAATAAGGCTTTGAGAACTTGTTTTATCTTAAGCTTAAATTTTACAAAGCAAAGCACGTAGAAAAGGCAAACCCAAGTACAGTGGAACGATCACTGACAACCATAAAAATTTGGAATAGTGTCAAATTATGATATCGTACAAAAAGGAACCAAGAGTCAAGGGTCACAGTTCTTTCATATCACTGCTCCAAAACGGCTGGAGTTAGACCATCGACGCCTTTTTCTTCATCGGACTCGCCATCCCCTGCCATCGTTTCCTCGTCTACGGCATCGGCAAGCGGCTCATCTTGGTAGGGAATTATCTCTGTTTCTATCACTCCCCAATCATTCTCAGAATCTTGGCTTTCATCACGGAGTCAATTGACTCGCAAATTTCAGAGTCGCTTGACATTTTCGGGCAAGGAAAGGTCTAACACAATCTTAGATACTAGCAGAGAAATTACCCAAACTTCCTCCTTAGCAACAACGCAGTCAATTCGACTGGCGTCACAAGTCCGTTTCTCGTACCCAGTCTCCGGGACAAATTCGAAGAAAAAAAACGCGCATTTCGGCCGCCCGTGAACCTAGTGGGTAAACAATTTTTTCGCAAATTTTAAACAGCATACCTCTTTTTCACATATCAGTGAAGGGAAAAACGTAAAAAAAATTCGTGTCATATACACTTTAAAGGATAGTTTAACTTTTTCTTTTTCAATTTTTAATGCTTTTATCATTAAAGGGCAGACATCTCGAGTGGTAGTGTAAACGATGTAAATTTATAAAGAAAATAGCAGTCGAGGACTCCAAGAGGTGCATGGGCTCTGGTCGTCAGATTAACAACTTGTTTAGATAACAAAATCAGTGAGCGTTTTTCTGGGCCACAACAATGTGGACTTAATAACTAGGTGGTAATAGTAATGTGGTGGTTGTATAACAATGCAATACATGGTGTTACCTTCGTTATTAGTTAAATTATTTTTTTGCTTTCGACGTATTTCAAATCTTGACTTGTGGAAGGTTAACAAGAATAACAAGAAGTTGTTGGATTTGAGAAGCAGGTCTGCTCAAGAACAAAACAAGGTGCAACATAGGTTCAGAAAGAATGCTAACGACCAGGAAGAAACTCAAGCGGTAAGTGTGACACAAGCAACTCAATGTTGAAAAACGGAGAACATTGATTTACTCGCAGGTGAGAATTACGAGGAATTTCTGAGGAAATGGATTTATTTTTATTCGTTCAAAATGAATCGAAATTTTACTACTTCTGTGACTTGACTAAAGAGGCATTTCTGTGACGAATAGCAGCTGAAAGTTGAGCTATTCAAAGATTAAATAACGTTGTTTGTCAAATGAGCCTCAATCCTATCGATCTTGCAAAAATTACGAACACTTTTGCAATGACAGGTCAAACACCGCGTCCTTGGGCGCCCCATCGACGTTTAAAAGATACTAGGACATTATTGTCCCCAACTCTGTAACAAACGGCGAATCGTCGCAGGTGAGTTGACGCTTGAATTTAAGGCCCTGGCCAAACGGAGACACCAGTCAACGGAAGTTTGGAAATGTGAACTTGCGAACACAAGCTTGCGATGGATGGCCAAATGGTCTCGCAAGGGGACGCAAGTTCAATGCAAGTAGCAAACAAGTCATTTCAGTGCAGCCTTGCACTCGCGCCGGTAATAATAATAATAATAATAATAATAATAATAATAATAATAATAATAATAATAATAATAATAATAAACTTTATTTAAAGAGGGTAATAGGAAACAATAGGAAACTTAAGCACAGACGTTCTTGAGCCACGGGTGGCAACCGTGACTTTAGGATTTTCCGTTAGAGCCATGGCCATTCTGATGCTAACATGTGAAGTCAAATCCTGGACAAAATGTTTGAGTCGTCGTTTCGTGTTTTCGTTTCGTCGTTTCGTAGTGTCACTTTCTTGCTTCGTTTCGTCGCCCCTCTTGCAATTTCGTCCTGTCGTCACTGTGTCGTCGCTCCGTTTCGTCGTTTCCTTGTTTCGATTCGTCACTTCTCTCGTCGTTTCGTCACTTCGATGTTTCGTTTCGTCGTTTCGTTTCACCGTTTCGTCGTTTCGTTTCACCGTTTCGTTTCGCCGTTTTAACTGCACTGGACTGGGAACGAGAAAAGGTAGAATTCGCGTGTCCATTACATGAAGTGGTTATCGTGGTTTGCCCAAGATGGCGAGCTTGCTGAGGTCTGAAGAATTAAGGACCATCTCCTCCGCAATATAGAATACACCGTCAACCACGTAAATGAACGATTTGATGAAAGCGAGAATGAAATTATAGCTACATTCTTTCTCGAGCTTCTTCGTTCTTTTACGTTCCCCCCGAGTTGGAAAGTTTGTTGTTGGGAGCTCGTCGAATGATTGTTGCTGTTGGTGTCGATGAGAAATCATTACAGAGACGATTGTTTAAGTTTACAGGATGACGAGGACGTCCAACCATAGATATTCCAAAGGAGGTACTAGAACGCTATCTTAAGCATCATTTCACTCCAGTACAAATCGCTCAACTGTTTTGTGTGTCAACGAAAACGATCAGACGACGCCTCAATGAATTTCAGCTTCACGATGAAAAGTATAGCTGTCTGACCGGTACTGACCGAGGCAGAATTAGACGATGAGATGTAAGTTTGCTAATTTCAACCATCATTTTTTTTTGTAAGTGGACAAAATAAACCTCGTATGTCTTTTTTGTGTGTTAATTTTAGCTTTAGATTGGGTTAAGCATCAACCCAACGTGAAGCTGAAATTCATTACTAACCCTAAACCCATTTAAGACCCACACCCCACCCTTCCCTCCTCCATTGAAAGCTAGGGAAATAATGGGGAGAGAGGAAATTCAAAAATAATTTCTGAGGGGATAGCCGTGTCGGTACCTTTGAGCTCTTGGAAAATCTTTTTCTGAAGGGAGGAATGTGTTGGCACTTTCGTATATATTTTTTTTCCTTTGGGGTAAGTCCAAATTGGTCCTCAGTAGTGGGGGTTCATACAAAAAATGAAATGGCCCATTGTTTAGAGAATAAGCTAGCATTCATCAAGAGGGTAGGGAAGGACAAGTGTAAAAACGGGATGAAATGGGTGAAAGAATACTCTGACGTAAGTATCTGAAGAAGTTGAGCACTGCTAGCCCTAAAAAGGGATATGAACTGAATCTTTCATTGTATGGCATTTTAGTTGTCAGAAAATTTATAAGAAGTATGGCTGCATGAAAGAAAGAAGTCTTGAAATTGTGACAAAATGCTTGGCAACTGCCAACTGGAATGGTCCAATCTAAAACTAAAACTAACACAAAAAAGACATACGAGATTAATTGTGTCCATTTACAAAAACGAAAAAAAATTACGCTTCAAATTAGCAAACTTACATCTCATCGTCTAATTCTGCCTCCGTCAGACAGCTATGCTTTTCAACGTGAAGCTGAAATTCATTGAGGCGTCGTCTGATCGTTTTCGTTGACACACAAAACATTTGAGTGATTTGTACTGGAGTGAATTGATGCTTAACCCTATTCTGCCCGGGCTTTTTTTGAGTTTCTGAGCCTGGGGCTGTTCCTGAGCCTGAGTTTCTGAGCCTGAACCTGAACCTGCAGTCATACAGCTGACAATGACGTCACCAAAAATATACGATTTTGTTCTAAGTAACATGCTTAGTCAAAACAAGCACACACAAGTAAAAAATTAACTTCTTCTTACAAACGAAGGGGGAAGACCTGAAAAAAAACTGAAAAAAGACAGAAAATAGTCAAACTACACTTCTGAGTAGACGTATGCTATGGAAACGGCAATTATCAGACACGTCATTGAAATTGAAAAATTTTCTCTGATAAATTTTAGGAAAAGTCACGAGATTTGGTGATTATTCGTCAAGCCGTTTAAAAGTTCTAATTCTTTGAAGTCAGCGCGGGCACAATGTGCCCCTCGCCCCCCCCCCCCCCCCTTTCAGGCAGAATAAGGTTAAGATAGAGTTCTGGTATCTCCTTTGGAATATCTATTGTTAGACGTCCTCGGCATCCTGTAAACTTAAACAATCGTCTCTGTAATGATTTTCTCATCGAGACCAACAGCAACAATCATTTGACGAGCTCTCAACAACTAACTTTCCAACTCGGGGGGAACGTAAAAGAACGAAGAAGCTCGAGAAAGAATGTAGCTATAATTTCATTCTCGCTTTCATCAAACCGTTCGTTTACGTGGTTGACGATGTATTCTACATTGCGGAGGAGATGGTCCTTAATTCTTCAGACCTCAGCAAGCTCGCCATCTTGGGCAAACCACGATAACCACTTCATGTAATGGACACACGAATTGTACCTTTTCTCGTTCTCAGTCCAGTGCAGTTAAAACGGCGAAACGAAACGGTGAAACGAAACGACGAAACGAAACATCGAAGTGACGAAACGACGAGAGAAGTGACGAATCGAAACAAGGAAACGACGAAGCAGAGCGACGACAGGACGAAATTGCAAGAGGGACGACGAAACGAAGCAAGAAAGTGACACAACGAAACGACGAAACGACGAAACGAAAACACGAAACGACGACTCAAACATTTTGTCCAGGATTTGACTTCATACTAACACGCCTCTATAACGGCAACCAATGAGATACCAAAACAAAATCAATCTGCATGGTTGCAAGTCACCGCAAGCCATCGCAAGTCCACGCAAGCCGTGGCTAAACGAAGTCGCAAGTTACCAACTTACGGTTACTTCGACTCCCTTTGGCCAGAGCTTAGGTTTTTTCCCTGAAAAAGGAGTAACTAAAGACCTGGCAAGACAAATTTGCGTCAGTCGAAATTTATACTTTATGCACATAATATACATTTTTATACGTGCAGTTTTTTGTCAGTCAAGTCCGTTATATCTTTTGTTTGCCTCCAATATTTATGAAGCTAGAGTCAAATAAACAAAAAAGACTGACTGTACAGCTGGAGATGTATTTTCTTTAATTTGCAATATTTCGTCAGACACGGCATGACTTCTTCATGCAATGAATGATCCGAGAAATTCGTTACAATTCAAAACACAAAGAAACAATAGAATAAAAGATTACAAGAAAAAACTTTAAAATTTAAAAAATAACCGAAAACGAAACATAGTAAGGTTGCGAGATATGGTATGAAAGAAGATGTGTATTTTACGTAAAAATCATGTAATAAACGTTTACATCTCTTCTCGTCTGTTTATGCCCTTGATTCAAGGGTTTGATCTCTATCGATATCGATAAGATATGTTTCCCTAGCTTTGCGTGTATCGTCACGAGATGAGCGTATGAGTTCTATGTTAGAAGGTGAATGATGGTCGGAAAGAAAATGGTCTGAAACTGCAGTAGGTCTGGATGAAGGGGTGGGTTTGTCAACTGGTTGTCGGTGATCGTTAAAGAGGTCTTTGAGTCTTTTGTCTCGCCTATGTACGGTTTGTTACAACGTCGTCATGTAGATGAGATTCTTAGAATTGCAGCCAATGTGATCACGAATGGGTGTGGTCTCTCCTGTAGATGAAAATGTGTAGTCAGTATGTCCGTCAGTTTTTGTATTATGCAAATTAGAATTGATGACGTCGTAGGTAGTCACAGCATGGAGATAAATCACAAAGTGAAGAATATCTGTGGAAAGAATGGGTCAAGGGTATTGAAACTTGGCACAAATATTGTGCCCTAAGAAAGGCACAAGATGAGGTCTATATTGATGTTTCCATGGCAACAATCTTGGCTCCAGTCTTTTTCAGCTTCCAACCAAATAATATGACCATTTTTAGCCGATAACAAGAAAAAGAAGGACCTGTTCAAAACACTCACAATGCCCATATTGTGCTTAGTTTTTTTTATTAGCCATGAAGGAGTGGGCGATGTTTATTAAGCCCAAAAAGGGGGAATGTCATTCTCACATGAAAGAGACCTGGAAGCTTAACTGTTGCCGTGAGTTGTCATGGCAACATCACAGTACGCATTACTGTATGTCTTTCTTAACGTACATTACTGTTGTCAAGTTTCTGTTACAATGCCTCAATATTTCCGGAGGTATTCTTGATTTTGTTATTTGTCTCCACACTTTAACCACTTCTGACGTCATCAGTTGTATCCTTGTCACTTGAATATCTCTAGAACGAGAGAAGATATTACAAACACAAAACATCATTCTTCTTCTCTTTGAAAGTCCTTTCAAATACGCTTTTAAAACTTAGTTTTTGCTTAAAGGGGCTGTGTCACGGCAGTCCAGTCCAAATTGTTTAGTGTTCCCGATTACTCGCCCTTATTTGCTATGGAACTTTGCGTTAGCGAAGAAATTACTTGTAAATGACAAAATAACAGCTTCATGACAAACAAAATATGTATCCCGAGCGATATGGAGATAAGCTTTGAAAACTGTTCAGCCTAACAGTTTTTCAAAACCCTAATTACAATCCGTATTAATCTTCTTCAATTTGGCCCATGACACAGCTCCTTTAATAGGAATAGTACCAAAAATGCGATACATAATTCTTAACCCAATTCAAGAACAAAAATTTGTAACAAAAACTGATTATGTTTATGTCCAACAGAACAATAAAAACTCTCTGCACAAAACTGGCTCAGACGGAAAGGACAAAACTGCAAAAATTGGCACGTCTGGTAATCTTGCCATAGATTACCATGAACAGCACCTAAAAATTGCAAAAGAAGTGGGTGACAGGTCAGAAGAGGGAATAGGGTATGGTAATCTCGGTAACAGTTATCACAGACTCGAAGATTTCAAGAAAGCCGTAGACTACCATGAACGTCACCTAAAAATTGCAAAAGACGCGAGAGACAGGTCAGGAGAGGGAATGGCGTATGGTAATCTTGGCATCGCTTATTGCAGTCTCGGAGACTTCAAGAAAGCCGTAGACTACCACGAACGTCACCTAAAAATTGCAAAAGAAGTGAGAGACAGGCCAGGAGAAGGAATGGCATATGGTAATCTTGGCATCGCCTATTGCAGTCTCGGAGATTTCAAGAAATCCATAGACTACTCGGAATGCACCCTAAAAATTACAAAAAAAGTGGGAAACAGGTCAGGAGAGGGAAAAGCGTATGGCTATATTGGTAAAGCTTATTACTGTCTCGGAGATTTCAAGAAAGCCGTAGACTACCATGAAAGTGAACTAATAATTGCTATAGAATTGGGAGACAGGCCAGGGGAGGGATTAGCGTACGGTAATCTTGGTAACAGTTATCACAGACTCGGAGATTTCAAGAAAGCCATAGACTACCACGAACATCACCTAAAAATTGCAAAAGAAGTGGGAGACAGGCCAGGAGAGGGAATAGCGTACGGTAATCTTGGTAACAGTTATCACGGACTCGGAGATTTCAAGAAAGCCGTAGACTACCATGAACGTCACCTGAAAGTTGCAAAAGAAGTGGGAGACGACACTGCCATCGCTAGCTCGTTGCATAACATTGGTGTTAGCTTTCAATCTCTGGGCTCTTTTGACAAGGCTATTGATTGTTATCGTCACAGCGTAGCAACATTTAATGATGTTAGGAGTCGTCTTAAATGTAATGATGAGTTTAAAATTAGCTTACGCAATTTGCACCAGGTGACATACGTGAGCTTATGGCGTTTGCTGGTAAAGCAAGGCAAGTTTTCAGAGGGGCTGATTTCTGCTGAGCGAGCACGTGCACAGGCTCTGAATGATCTCATAGAGTTGAAGTATTCTCCTGTAAAGCAGCAAGCAGAGTCAGGATCAGGGACCGAAACTATGCAAAACGTATTAAGTTGCCTTCCGTCAAAGATAGTTTTCATTGCGATTGAACGACAAGGAGTAATTTTCTGGGTTTGCCAGAAAGAAAACGATCTTAAGTTAATAAGGAAACAGATAAGCGGTGTTGGTGCTTACACTTTTCTTCAGTCTTTGATGCAGGCTACTTACCAGGAGGTTGGCACAAGAAGTGATATCAAATGTGAAAATCGTTCCTTGGATACGGCAAGAGATGAAAACGTTGCAAATGAGAGATCCCCTCCAGACGAGAAACAAAACCAGTCCTTGCCATTCGAGAAAAGTGCTTTAAGGATATGGTATGACACCATCATAGAACCTCTCCAAGACTTGTTGCTTGACAGCGAACTTGTATTCGTCCCCGAGGGTCCAGTGTGTCTGGCTCCATTTGCTGCTTTCATGGACTCGAATTCAAAGTACCTTTGTGAGTCTTTCAGAATCCGAGTGATTCCCTCCCTGACAAGTTTAAAGTTGATTGCGGAATGTCCAGCCGATTACCACAGTAACAGTGGGGCGCTTCTCGTGGGTGATCCGTGGGTGCAAGATGTTACCTATCAAGGGGCAAAGCTACAACAGCTTCCATTCGCCAGAGAAGAAGTGCAGGTGATTGGACAAATACTTCACACTTTGCCCCTTATTGGAAAAGAGGCAACAAAGGATGAAGTGTTGAAACAACTTTCTTCGGTTGCTTTGGTGCACATTGCAGGTCATGGGCGGATGGAAACAGGAGAAATTGCCTTGGCACCAAACCCAACTCCTGCATCCGGGACACCTGTCGAGGAAGACTTCATTTTAACAATGACAGATGTGTTAAGTGTTCAGATGAGAGCAAGGCTGGTTGTCTTGAGTTGCTGCCATAGTGCTCGTGGGGAGATTAAGGCTGAGGGTGTAGTTGGCGTAGCACGGGCATTTTTGGGTGCTGGTGCTCGGTCTGTTCTGGTGTCATTGTGGGCGATTGACGATGAAGCCACTCTGGAGTTCATGAAAATATTCTACCTTCACCTAGTGAAAGGAAATAGTGCGAGTGAATCCCTGAACCAGACCATGAAATGCATGAGAGAATCTGACAAGTTTAGTGCAGTGAAGTACTGGGCTCCGTTTGTACTCATTGGTGATGACGTCACACTGGAGTTTGGTGAACACAAATAATTGGTTACCACTGTAAGTAGACAAGTTGTGTTAAAATGTTCATAATGAAGAACACCATGGCCCTGTTATTCAAAGCAAGACTAAGCTAATTCAGGAACAACATCAACTGATTCAGTTTTAAAAAATATGAATACTGAGTCTTTTTGCTCCTCGTTTTGATTTGGATGACTTTCATAACGTAAGATCAAATGTGCACTAATAAAAGAGCCACAAGTAAAATATTGGAATTTTTTTATTTTTCTGGGTAAGCGTTAAATTTTGAACAAGCTGGTTTAGAAATTTTGCTCCTCACACCTTGCAGAGGTGTTATATACGTATTTAACCATTACAGAGTAGGAACGAGTTATGAAATACGTTCCAAGGAAATTTAGAGTACATAAATATAACGTATCTAACGTATCGTGCAAATGGCAAAGTTATTTGCGAGACAACTACCTGTCTAAGAAATGAGTTACGCTCGGCTCTGCCTCATGCAACTCATAGAGCAATATGTTCCGAGACAAGATGCAGGAATCATTGCTTATAGTAACACTGCCTTCACGTAAAGGTTCAATTAAGTGCATTATTGGAAGACCTCCTACCGTTGTTTCTTCTGCTATTTTGAGTAATAAACATGAGAAAAAATAACGCTTTCTGACGAGCGTGAAAATTTGGGAGAAGCAAACTGAAGGCTTGAAGTTTGTCTTGTGAAATTTAAAGGAGAACTGATTGCGTAAAAAACCGCGCTACATTGTGTCTGCATCATGCATTTGCTAAAGAAAACGAAGCAGCGTAGGTTATGAAAAAATCTCTTTCTATTTGATGGTTACAAGGAGTTTTCAATTGGTGTTGAAAATTGCCTTTTTTGTTTTTTCTTTTAGTTACAAAACAAGACGTGTGTCTAGGAAGACTGCCTGAGTATCACACAAGCAGCTCACTTGATGGATGCGTCTTCATGTTGGACAAGGAAATCTTTTGACCTTTTAAAGAGACTGTAAATATTAGCGGAGCCTGCGGGCAAAGCCCGCCAGCGGAGCTCCATTGCTAAGGAAATTTGGTAATGTATCAGGAGGGACCATCGTGACGTCCATCGTGACGGCCATCGTGACGTCACGACGTGAAAAGCGCGAGTCCGAGCCCGAGTCTTCAAAAATGGCGCTGGCAACTATGTTAGAGTTCGGGCTACAAACGTATTTTTTGTGCTATTAAGCTTTCAGCTAAGCTTGCTTTCTTGGGTAATGGAATTTTATACATCCCTTTTTTCGATATAGGTAAGTGGCTCTTTGTCTTAACGTTAAAATCACACTTAAATAATGTTTTAAGAGTCATGTTTACTCTCTGCGATCGAAGAATTATGCGGGAAAATTGTTATTGTCCGCGTCCCAAAAAGTGTGTTTATTTCTGTTATATACCACAGGGAAACTTGAAACTTGGCTACGGACTAGCCTATAGTTTAACAAAAGTACCCAAGTTGAAACAAGTGGTATAGTATTTGCCAAAAAAATGATCAGTCCGTTTGTTTAGCTGAGTATAATAGAAGGCGAACCTAGAAGGGTATGTTAAGCACTTAAAAGTTAAAACTTTTCTTACAGTATTTGCTTCCATCTTCTGTATAAGGAAAGAATAGTGATATTTAATTGCTAGGAAAAGAGTAATCGAACTTAGTAAATTTTTGCCACCTCATTTAACCCGTGTAAACTACACTTTTGCAGAACAACATAAAAATCTGAATCAGCTCGCAAATTATGCGGGCGCCTGAGGAAACAAGTCGTCGCTGATCTGGTTCTGTACTTTTTTATGAAAACTAATAGATATATTTGAGTACCATTTGGATTAGTGATTCAGTGATTTATTCTCAATACCTCCGGTTTCCTCTAGATTCAGTTGCTGTCCAGGTTGCATAGTGTTTTAGAAAGAGTTTGACCGTCTACTTGATCCACAACTGACGATGACCGTTTCGCAAATAAATTGAATTGGTCCTGTCATTTGATTTTCAAAGATTAATTAATTTTAAAACAGTCAAACTGAGGACCATTCTAGTAAAGAGAGAGCCTTGTTAACCCTTAACATCAGTAACCTGAGAAAGTTGGCGTTTTAGATAAACTGTGGTTTTTTATAATTATTCGATAAGAGATCAGCACAAATTTGGCCGGAAAACCGGCGTGTCAGCTGTTTTGCCTCGCCTCCAGCAAATGTTGTCATCTTTGTCGTTTTTTACAAGATAGTTTAGCAAAGTAAGGAATTACTGTGGTCCATTATTAACTTCGAACCAAGCACATGAATTCACAGTAAACGTTTCTTTGGATTGGAGTATTCTTCTCCGCATTTTAATGATGTTTAAAGCCACTGATCATTTTAATGAAATTGTTACGCAATTTTATTTTCCTGAAATTGGAAAGAGTTTAGACATATAAAAGTTATGTTTTTGTCTCCAAGCGACACATCTTAGGGTTTGTAAGATACAGCTTCTGAAAGGTGATCTTGATCACGATTTCAGTCGATCGACCAAAGCGTCCATGAAATCTTTTGAGTCTTATCGCCAGTTGGTTATTTTGTTTTGAGGACCAATTTGCATTAAGAATACTTTTTATGTTATAGCATGCAGCATACGTTTCGTTATTTTATTGTTTTGATCTGTTCTTTTTGAGAAACTGAACTGTAAACATTTGCGAGGAAGCCATTTGTTAACTTCCTTTGAATTTCCGGGGCAGATTTATATGTGACGTCACGATGGCCAGACACCTCGGTTTTTCATTCGCCAATACCGGCGCTTGTGCCAGGCCCAAGTTCATCACTCCCTCCTGGTAATGTATCGATGCGAAAAATTTTGGTTGTGACGTCAGCGTACGTCCGTCCGTCCGTACAGACTCTGGGGGAGGGGGAGGGAAGTCCCAAGGCAACCCGACCGGGAGTGGAGAATGCCATCTTTTCTTGGCGGGAAATCGCGCGGTGCTTTTGGGCAACCGGCGTTTTTCTTGGCGGGAAATTGCATGACCATCGTCGCTCAGTTTTGAAAAAGAGGTTTCTTTAAAAAGCTTAAGTTTATTTAGCAAAACGATTGTTCGACGGTACTGTAGTTTTAAACTTGAGAAAAAAACATCTAATACCTATAAATGGAAAGAAAAAGTTCAAAAGAATACTGGTAGTAGGCGAAAACTTCAAGTTACGAAAGCTGCCTTCAAAGGACCTCATCGCTTTGTTTTCTTCACGGCGGAGAGCTTGCCTTGTTCTGAAACACAACCGAGTAAGTGAAGTTTTTAAAGGGTTTAAGGTGCATGATTTTGAGTATTTATTACGGTCAAAGAAATTACATTTTGAAATTGAATTTATGTCATTAGAAATGTGTCATTTAAGCTTACTTTTGACTTCAAAAAATTATTAGAAAACGAGCTCAGATTTGTGACAGAGGTAGTCTTAGAATATTTTGCCATGCTGGAAGTGTAATGCGAATTGCATTTAAGTATTTAATAAACTTACGGGTTTTCGAATGAACTTTTTCAAAAATGATTTCTCTGTTTATTATTTTGTTTTTGTTTATTCATAACAGTAGGTCAAAGCACAGTCGCAAGGCAACTGCACAAGCATCACTTACGGCGAATAATTGCTTTCAATTTTAACTGTCGGATCGGTTTGTGCAATTGCCGATTTTCTTGTCCTAGAACTTTTCAATAGTAAGCGAAGCAGTTGTCGGTTTAAGACTATTTTATCCGAAAAGCTTCCGAAAAACAAGTTTTTTTGCGTTCCTCAAAGCGCCTAACTTTAAATGGGCTTACTTCGCATCCGTAAATCTTATGCCATAATTTAAAGCGTGTTTGGTGTTTGCTCGTTTTCAATCTTGATGGTATAAATTTTGACCAGACTAATAGGGGTAGTTCATGTTATTTGTTAACTGAACATCCGAACGCGATGAAGATAACCCACTTACTTCAGAATACGTTTTATTTTGTTGTTGTACATGAGCGCCGTTTCAAGTTCATTCAAGCCAACAGCCAATAATCCAAGGAGATTTGACAAGCCTTGACAGTTAATGACAGGATATGGAAACATTTAAAAAACCAAGCAAGACTGCTCCTGAGTAAAATATGTGTTCAGTTTGATGCCCGAAAAAAAAAATTAAGCTGTGCTCAGCCTCTAGAATGACCTTTCGAGCTTGGTTTTACAGAACAGGCCCCGGTTCCTGGAAAGGCGATTAGCGCTAATCAAGGGTTAAATCTCGCTAATCGAGGATAAAAATTTATCCCTCCGTTAGATTCTGTTCCTGAAAGCACGATTAGCGTTAATCTGGGGATAAACGACGGGTTAAATTTAATCCACCTAGTGAGGTCGATTAACTCACTAATCGGGGGAAAACCGTGATCAAAACAAACAAAATGGCGGACTTATTGTTCCCATTAATTGTACCGCAAATGCGCGAAAGAAGGTTTCGTCAACAAGAATTTTCCCTTGACGAATTTTCTGACGAAGAACTTCGCTCCAGATATCGTTTTGGCAGCCAATCTATAGAATATTTAACAGAAATTATCGGAGATGACCTGCAGCGACAGACGAAGCGTAATCACGCAATCACTCCGACACTGCAAATTCTTGTCGCCCTACGTTTTCTTGCCAGTGGGAGCTTCTTACAGGTCATTGGTGACACCTTTGGTCTTCCAAAGTCTACCGTTTCGAGAATAGTAACGGATGTGACCCTGGCTCTTGCCCACAAGCAGAGCGAATTTATCGTGTGGCCGTCAGACCCCGTCGAAATGCACGAAGTGAAGAGAGGTTTTTTCGATAAAGGAGGCTTCCCAGGAGTTGTTGGATGCATCGACGGGACCCATGTCAGGATTCAGGGGCCAAACAGGAATGAAAATGATTACGTCAATAGAAAGGGATATCATTCGACAAACGTCCAAGCAGTGTGCAACCACAAAGGTAGGAAAACGAAGCGCCATTTAATGAGCTCCTGCTTCCATAGCTGCGAAATGTTAAACAATAAATCGGCAACTATCAAGGTCTTCTCCAAAGTTTAAGTGGGAGCGCCGCATAATGCTGACCTTGCCACCGGCTACTTGGATTTGTTGACTCATGAAAGGTCAGGGAAAACTTGTAGGCAAAAACACATAAAGGCGCACACAAAAACAACAAAAACACAATGCGGACCGCAGCGGAAACAGCGAAGTTGACTTATTTTTCTCGGCTGCACGGGGTTGTTTTCTTGTCGTGTACGGGTTTGTTTTCGAAAGTCAGATATTGGTAATTGGTAAGAAATTATATAGCACGTTTTCTAAATTTAAATTTGCTGTATGTTTTTTCAGGGATGTTTACCAACATCGTAGCTAGATGGCCTGGAAGCACACATGATAGTTTTGTGTTCAATAACTCCCGAATTGGACAGAGGCTGGAGGCTCAGTCTTTCTCACTGGAAAAGGGTTTACTCCTGGGAGATAGTGGGTACCCTTGTAAGCCGTATCTGATGACCCCCTACCTCAACCCAGCAACAGCAAAACAAGAAGCATACAACAAGGCCCATACAACTACCAGGGTGGCCATTGAACAAGCCTTTGGCTGGTGGAAACGCAGGTTTCATGTGCTTCACTCTGAAGTACGGTTGAAACCTGAAAAGACTTGCATAGTGATAGGTGCATGTGCTGTACTTCATAACATTGCAATACAGAGAAATGAGCCCATTGATTGTGATGCACGAGATGTCGATGACCAGCCAGACGTTGCTGCATATTGTGGCCCTGAAAATGGAAAGGCCATCAGAGACCACATATGTAACACCCTTTTTTAAATTTCCCTTGATGCAGATTTAAAAAAAAAAGTTATCAGTAATTCATTATTGCCACCAAAATAAACAAGTATGCTTTCACCTAAGTATGCCCACCCCTCTCCCCCCCCCCCCTCCCTACCCCAACTTTCCCCCTTCCAGTCTGGGGCATTAGCATTTTGCAAAAGGAAAAAACTCAAATGATCATTGTGGGACAAAAGTGTCAAATTCTGGCTCATATGAAAGTATCTAAAGAATTGAGAAGTGCTTTCCCTAAGTAGATTTCGTTGGTGGTTTGCACGGTGGCTATGGTGGGATTCAAAGCAATGAATTTTTCATCCTCTAGAGTCTTTAGGACGAAAACTATATTATTTAATGTTATTGATTTCTATTGTTTCTGAACACCATAACAGCTACCATACAAACACCTTTATATCCTCTTTTGACCTCAACAAAGCAAGCTTTGCTGAACTTATCACCAGTAGTGAAGCCAAGATTACTAGTGCAAAAATGCCTCGGGATACATTAGGTGTAGGCTAATCCCCAAGGTTCTGACATGAGAATAAGCTGTACACATGAGGAAGGGGTGCAAATGAAGTGGGCATTTTTAGTATTTTATTCACAGTTCATTTACCCTGTTCACAGCATTGTTATACCTCTTTAAGTGAAAGAAAGTTATTCAAATTTAAGAGACAATCATTAAATATTTTCCATATATTTACATACACAAGTTCCATATTCCAAGTTAATAGTTCATTGTAAAGAACAAATTGTGCCTTTTCAAATAAAATCTAATAAATTCAGTGTATCCTCACAGAAAAGAAAAGAAAAGAAAAGAAAAGAAAAGAGAGTCCCATTATAAAGTAAATCTTGACAAAATTATATAGCATACACAGGCATGAATACAGCCAGAGAAAGAAACCACCACTGCAATAACAGCTGTTGGCCGGCATTTAATTCAGACCCCAAACTTCAAATAAGTCAAACTCTCAATGCATAATTTACGGGAATGTATTTCTGAATATCACAGGAACAGTCATGTATAAAACCTTATGAGTGATGTAACATTGAATTACCTTTACATGCAGACAATACTGCCAGCTAAACAGGCTAAGCAAAAGAAAAAAATAAATAAAAAACTACTCCTTTAAATCATAAAACCCAGCATATGGCTGAAAGCTTGGCATTGTAAACAAGAGAATACAAACACAGCCTCTCAAAACATTGTGTACACAGCTGGTGAGCTTTCAGGGGACGACGTCACTTTCTGCTGCAGCAGCTGCACCTGCAGCTCGAGCTTTTTTCTCTTTAACACCATGTTTTCTTTCTGGTTGACCAGACACTCATACTGTAGTTGCAACAGATCCTCGTTGCTGACTCGCTTCTTTCTGTGGATCTTTCTCGAGATTTCTTCAGTGTTCACAGCTGGCTTCTTTCTTGGTCTTGAAGGGCCAGGCTGAGATGTTTCATTGCCGACATCTTCAAGTTCACATTGCTGAGAGTATTCCTCTGCAAAATATTTGAATCATAATTACAAGATCAGTTGTAAGGAATTCCTTCCTTGCTCTTAATGGGAACAAAATCTGCTAGCAATAAACTACCTACTACCTGATTCCTCATATTCTCTTTTACAGTGATTTCTTGACAAAAATGATTTCACTGAATCTATTTCAAAGAACCGAACTTAGATGTTATAAAAGTCTAAAAGGTATCTTACAGTAAATGAAAAATAATTCAAGTTCATTTCACAAGATCGACAAGGTTATTGATTAGAGCTCAAGAAGATCAATAGGAACACAGAAATTGATCAGTAGCAAGCTGTTGTTGCATTTTGTTTAAAATAGGTGCGTTCGATGAGTAGAAAATCAACAATGACCATGGTCAACATGGAAATTAATAGTCACCGTTCGAAAATCCACATCATAAGCTTATATAAACTTACTTTTTTGGTGGAAACCAACTGGTGTAACGGTAGGTTTTTCCTTGTGGGAGTACAGGAAAACGGGCGAACTCTGAACTTGAATTAACGAGATAACTGCGACGATAATTGCGGGGAAAACTAGACTCAAAGGGGCACTCGCTTGCAAGGAATGAAGGAAGAGCCGTTACACTCTGGGGTACCGGGATCTAACCACGAACTGGAACGGACAGCAACAGCAACAACTCAGCTTGGGTCCAACAGCAGTTTATTCCAACTCAGTTTGTAATCGAAAAAGCATACAAGTTCGGTTGTTTATATACGATTTGTACAAGCGTCTATTGTTAACAGAGTATAATAAGTGCGCTAACACCATGATGTGAAAAGTCCTTTGAGAATAGCGCAACCTAATAAAAATTCTAATTTAAGTTTCCGCGTTTATTGTCAAAAGTGTTCGCTGCTTGGCGGTGAAAGTTACAACTAAAATTAAACTAAATTAAAACTACCGAACGAAATTAAAACTAATGAATAGCTACTAAAGTTTGAAGTGTTAACGAGCGGTTTCTTGCCGTCCGATCGCACTTCTAGTAAATTAAGTATTCAACCATTAATTAAAGAAACTAGATGTGTCAGCAAATGTATTCACAGTTAAAACGCGATGAGTCAGCAACCAACGGGTTGTTAATTAATCCTATTCAAGTGGAGAGCAGAGGCGAGATCGGCACGAGCCTCATTTAGTAAAGTAATCAGAAAACTAAATTAAATACCGAGAAAATGTAACACTTTTCGGAAATGCGAGAAGCGCGGAACTCTTAAGTAATTAGCTACGGCAACAAACTAAAACAACCGCTATTACTAAAAATAAGTAAGACAAAAGCTTCGGAAGCAAAAAGGAACAATCTATTATTTTAACTTACGCCTTTTTATATTAGAAGACCAAATAATAAATCAACAGGTTATTTTTGGCTAATGAGATGCTGTTGGCGTTTTAAGTGTTTTTTAAATGATCGACAAGCTAAATACGGTTTAACAAAGAAATGGCTAAAATGCGGGAAATTCTCTGTAACACTGGAAGAAAGATAGTAACACTTCACTAGAGAGCTCAAATACCACTTCTCGAGGCAAAAAGGCAAAGTATAACTTACAAACGCTCGTCTTTTTATGTCGATCCGTATCATGCTCCACGGCCGCATGCAAAAAACAACAATAACATGGCGGACAACCATCACATGACCTTCATCGATAAAACAATTATGTACTCACCCGCCCCTCCGTCGTCGCCACCAGCCTCAAATCCCTGCAGCCCGGAAAATGCAGGCGTACCTTCCAAAAGCTCAATTAATTTCTCACTAGACTGTGAGGGTGGCTTTGGTGGTGGTCCGCCGCCAGTTTTTTTGGACTCTCGTCGGAAAGTGTTGAATTCCTTTTTAGCGTCGGAGTAAAGATTCTTCCATTTATCTTTGACTTCTTGTACGGAACGACTCGCCTGGCCCACCGCGTTTACTTCCCTTGTGATTTCCTCCCACATTTCCTTTTTTGCTTTGTTCGTTATATTATTCGTCAGTTTTGACTGAATCACGTTAAGATTTTTCCCCACATATTCTGTAATAATGGCAATTTCGCTGACGGAGAAATTTGGTTTCCTTTTCCTCGCCTTTGGCTCAACTTCTACTACTTCATTCTCCACCATTTTCTTGCCGAATTTTTTTCCGGCACGTTCGCGCTCGACCTTCTTTTTTCGCGCCATGAATTAAAAAAACTGGTTTAACTGGTTTATTCTGACACTAATCCAAGATTAGTTAACCCAGGGATAAAACTGCTTTTCAGGAACACCTTTTTATCCCTGGATTAGTTATTCTAGGGATAAGGAATTTAATCGTGGATTAACTGCTAATCGGGGGATAGTTTAATCGGCTTTCCAGGAACCGGGGCCAGATCCTCAAAATCTTGGAGGACAATTCGGAACACTTTCGGGCTTTTTGAGAAACACTTTTCGAAAGGGAACGAGCCAAAGAAAGCCCCGAAATATATTTCAGAGCGAAAAGTTTCAGGACTATTTTTGAGAAACGAGCACCAGTTTATTCCTTGGAGGCTCCGCTTTTAGGCATGGCTAAATCTATATATTATGACACTTTAAAAGTAATGTTAGGTTTTGACCGTTGTATGAGGAAATAGTTATCAGGGACAAGAAGTCTACCAGGTTTGTTCAATTTAACGTAGCATTGGCAGTTAAGGCTCCGGATCTCTGATTTATCGGTCATGCACTATTTTATTGTTGATCAGTTTCGGTTCTCTTAAACTGAAATGAATGCTATGAAAGGGGCCTGTCTTCTCCTACTTTCGGCGATTTTAATTTGATTTTTACATGTGGCACCTTGAGCGTAGCTGTACGTGTACCGAAAAAGTTCACCTGCTCTGTGCCAAAGCGTTTTCAAATAATTGTAACAAAAAATATTTCATACTGTTTAATACCTCATGAACAATGATTAACGGATGAGTTTCGTGGGTTTACTTCAGTGTAAACATATAAACAACTACTGCTCATGTACCTTGTAAAAAATTTCCTTTTCCATTGTATTCGCTTCCTTCTTTTTGAAACCCAAATGTTGTGCCAAAAAAATATATTGCTCTTTAACATGCATTCTCCGGTTTAAAGCAATAAATAAAAAATCCCTCGCAAGATTATTCACAGTTATTTAAAGCTATTGACCTGTTCACTTTTGAGTGACAAAGAAGAGAAACAAGTCCTGCTCTTTCCTGGGAAGCCCCCTTTTATATCACGCTTTCGTATTGAAGTTGTCGGTAATACGTATTCTTTATAGGAGAGAATCACAGTTATTCTTAACGATACTAACATTTAATGTAGTGAATATTGTTGGTCAGAATTGTAGGAGATGGTCGATGATAGATCATAGTAAAATAGAATTTCTGCGTGGAGAAAAAACGTTGGCTACTTCTTGGAAGTTTGCTCGCTGTATGATTGAATTTATTGTTTGCATAGGCGTAACTAGCAGTACGTTTTTTGAAAACGTTCGTTTAATGATAGAAAAAGTAATGAGCCATGCGTTTAGTGATACCAGCTTTCTTAACCGAGCGCATTTAAAATGGTTAAAAACTGTTTTGTGTTGACACTGTAGTGTATTTCAGATAAGGCGACTAAGAAGTTATGATTGTTTTATGCTAAATTAAATGGCCCTGTAGCACTAGGTTCATCGATGGGTAAATTTGTTCCCATTATGTTATTTAATGATCTCTTAGTTAAGTTGTTTACAATTGCTATTATAATGCTTACTAAGTAAAAATGAAAATTGTTTTCACGAAAAGTAACTTGTTGAACGGGACGAAGAGACGAACATACAAGATGAAATGTGGGGAAAATGGTAAACGCCGCATTTGCAACATTATCTGTAGTCAGCGTTGCAGTGTCAGGCAAAAGTGGCCATTATTTTCTGATTTTGCTTTGTTTCGTTTTAATCGCATGATTGCCATATATCCGCTGTTTGGCTGGCCGCAAAAAGCGTGTATGGCATGTGTTCAAATCTTTTTCCACGAGCAAGGTTTTCGTTTGTAAGGAGATCTTTCAACCGTAGAGAGAAAAAGGAGTCGTTTACGAACTGTGGGAGATTGGAGGCGACAAGATCAAACTGAAGTCAAGCTTGTAAACTTACTAGTTTTTTTTCATTTATCTATTGCTTTACAGCGTTGAATTTGTATTTTTTCTTTCGCTTATTTTAACTTAGACAATCGTGTATTCATTTTCAGTTTTCGCCGCAAGTGTTGTAAATAGTACGCTCAGCCTGATTCTAATAAACACGTAAGTCTTGCTGTCCGTCTCCTACTTCACTGTGGTTTTTTAGGCGAACTTCAGTACACAAGCAGTCAGGTTGACCTGGCAAACTAAAGTACACTACACTCCGTATCCAGGGTACTTGGAACGTTAAAACCTGTGATATGGCACGCAGAAAATTAAACAAACCTGATGGCGTAGCGCCTTCGATTCCAGGTTGAAAGCCTGCAAGGCGGTGGCCCATATACTCATGAATGAAATGTATCAGTAGAACGCAACTCGACCCGACTCGGTTTTGATTGTCATCACTGTGCGTGCGTACGACGTCGTAACACACTTCATGTAAAAGAATCATGTGCGCCACAAGTGATATTCGAATAGGTGCCTCCCCAGCGCTCAAATAAAGATACAATTATAATTATAAAAATATATGTAGACCATTGCAGTGACAACATTTCAACTCAACGCAGTTGAAAGAAGAAACCTGAAAAACCTCGGGCATGAACGGGAATCGTACCCATGACCTTTGCGATACCGGTGGAACGCCCTAACCAACTGAACTATCAAGCCCACTGGGAGCTTGTTAATTAAGAGTTCATATTTATCCCGTAGTGATGTTGACGGAGAGCGAATGAACATTAATGATATATATCTGAACTGCAGATTAAAGATAGAAATATATATAGAAGATATTACACGGCGGCGCGAAGATATGAATTTTAATTTATTTTCGAGTGGTAAAATATTGTTTTTTACCACGAGAAAATAAAATTCATATCTTCAAGCCACCGTGTAATTTTCTTTTTATTATATGGACAAGTGTAAAAGCAGGAAATGAAGTCATTGATATCCTCACTTGTGAGGATATGGAAAATACGCCACAAATACGCCCGGACGTAGTTTTGTATGAACTTTACGGGTGGTCTATTTTCCACTAAAACACTCTTGTCTATATAATAAATAATTATATACATGTGTATCTGTACGAGATGAATACGAACTCTCAATTAATAATAATAATAATAATAATAATAATAATAATAATAATAATAATAATAATAATTCACCAGCTCCCAGTTGGCTTGATAGCTCAGTTGGTTAGAGGGCTGCACAGGTATCGCAGAGGTCTTGTGTTCGATTCCCGTTCAAGCCTGAATTTTTTCAGGTTTCTTCTTTCAATTGCTTAAGTTGAAATATCATCACTGCGATGGGCTACATATATTTCTATATTTAATCCGCAGTTCAAAAATATGATCATTTCATATATTAATATTCATACACTTATAATTAATGGACAACACGGATTTTCGCAGATTTTAGCTTGCAATTTTATTTTCAGCGGCCTATAGAAAACTATAAACTTTGAAAGACATCTTATCAAATCTTACACTCGAAACGCGCAACGTTGCATACGTGGCGCAGTGGGTGTAGAATGTGCCGATGTTTTAGTTTTTGTGCGGACGCATTACGGATCTATATTTGTCCGAATCTTTGCCGGCGACTTGGTATCGGTTACCCAGTGCTCTGATTCAGCAACAGGTGATAAAAAAAACTTTGGTACTTTGATTGTTTTATTGCCTATTTGCTCGATGTATTTTACATGTACTCAGTGTTCACAAATAAAGAAAATTGCCTCCGCTACTAGCCCAGCAGAAACTCATATACATATTTTAGGCTGGTTGCCTTGAAAACAAATTATGATGGCTAACGATTTCTGCCTTATCGAGAATTCTTAAGTATTCGTTACACTCCTGTGGTACTACAAGCTTGTAAGGTACTCAAGCAAGAGCAATATATCAAGTGAATTTCATCCAATGTTTTCAAGAGCATGCAATCTCAGTTTACAATCTTCCGATATCTGCAGCCAAAGACAGTTATCAAAACGAAGTTTCAGCGCGCTTTTATAGTAAGTTTCTTCAAAAATGAAACCCTCTTTTCATTTTATGCAACTCGATATGTCAGTGTTTGACATATTTGAAGCCATTTTAATATGTCCTTAGTATTGGTCCAGTTGGTCCAGAGCCTCTTTCTCGAGAACCATTCTGCTTTAGTTAAAACTCCTAGCAAAAGGTCTTAACTTGAATTCTTCGTTTATGACAGAAGAACAAGATTTTCATTGCGTGGCCGATCTAATTCAGTCATTGATGTATCCGCAAAATGTCCGAGGCCAAACCCGGAAGTGTTATCCACTTTCGCTTCATCCTCAACGCAAGGTGTTTGCCTCTTTAGCCTACGGCTAAGACGAACGTCTCCGAGGAATACTGTCTGCTCAGTGATAGAGCTTCTTAGATTCAGTAATAATAATAATAATAATAATAATAATAATAATAATAATAATAACAATAATAATAATAATAGATTCCCTTTGAAGCTTCTCTTGAACAGCACGTAAGTGAATGGACCCAGAACAAAATTAGCGATCACGAGTCTTAGGGAGACTGCATCCAGGCGGTTGCTAGGATACGTGCGAAATGTATTACAGAAGAGGAGAATCTGAAAAGAGACAGAGAACAAACAGTTTACACAAGGAGGGGGGAGGCGTGGGGGAAGCAAAAAGTGTGGGAAAGTAGAGTGATAAAATGTTTGACGGCACAGTTAGAATTGAACACTGGTGTGAGATTTGTTATCTCTTCCTATATAGCTAGATTTTAAGTGGGAATACCCAGTTTTTTTTTAATATTTAAAATATCAAACACATCAGAACTTTTAAATTCTATCCGGTAAGGGGAAGCCTGCGTTCAACTTAAACAGCGGTCATTTCGTACCCTTCGTTAAAGAGAATAGGGGCTCTAGATTACAATCACGGGTTTGTTTTTTAGTGAGGATGATTCGGTATGGCCTTACCGTCACTGGTAACCAAGTAACAAGGAAAACAACAGACACGAGAGCCACGAACTTTGTCATGCGCTCTTCCTGGCGGAAAGCAACTCGCCGAGCACGGCGTCTACCATTCATCTCCGATGGCAAAACCACTGACAGGCGCCGTCTTATCCTCACAACGATTATAAATACAGCAATGTTGGAAGCGGTCATGAGCGAAGTAAGAAGGACTCCACACACGCCTATAGAGAGCTGCCACAGTGATACAAAATAGTGTGAGAAATACACAGAATGTTTGTGCTAGGCGTGGCGTTGCGTGCTGTTTATAGAAGAACTGTTTGTAAAGCGACGCCACGCAATCTAACGACATAAATGTTACGATGGCGCCAGAAGACAGTCCGAATGCCGTCGAGAAGAAGCCCTGTCGGAGACAAGAAAAAAAAGGTGTTAAAAGTTTTTCTTGTTGTTGCTAAAAACGTTTGCTTCTTCTAAGTGAAATATTGACTCGTATGTCTCAGTCGGATTAATTACGGCAAGTGCATTTAATGGAGAATGCTGCTGAGAGTTTCATTCGTCGAATCACCAAACAGTAAATTCCATCCACAGACTTGAAAGTTTGCTCAGCAGCACTGTTTGTTATTGAACTTTGAGTAGCGTTTAAAATGACCATTATTCCTATTTAAAGTTTATCTCTTGTAGAAACTGCATACTATCAACTTCAGAATTTTGACTCGCGTCGTTATCTTCGTGGCAACATGTCTCAGGAAACGTTTTCTTCCTTGCAGTGAATATTCACTCGTAGAATCGAAGGATGATGATAAAACTCTGCACAAATACAAATGACTTATAACTGCGTATAGTTGGATATAGTTCAGTTTCAATCCTCAGTCCTTAGTTACCGACGTAAGCACCCTGTAAACTTTTCTTTCTCATTTAATCAAAGAATCGTTAATCAAACCGATTCTTTCTTGGCGAAATTAGTATCTTAGCCTTTCACTCAGTTTTCAGTAGTTAAAATATATAGATTTAGCCAAGCCTAAAAGCGGAGCCCCCCCTTTTTGTTTTGTTTGTTTTTTGTTTTTGTTTTTTTGTTTGAGAAAATACTCTCATTCAAGTCGTTAAATTAAAAAAAAAAAAAGAAAAAACAAAAGAAAAAAATTTCTACCCTCGTCGGCGTCTGAAGCCGGATGTTAGTCCACTAGGCCATGAGTGTTTATTGTCATTTTTCAACTTAATTTTAATACTTACTTCTTTCTTCGTGACAAGCTGCCTATCAGCATGAAAATGCTGGTGTTTTTCCTGGCAAAATGTGTTCGGAACGCCGTAAAAACCATGGTTGTGGACGGAAAAAAACCAAAAAGCACTAGCTCTGCTATATTTGGCATCGAAACCGCTACGAAAAGCTGCGAACTCAAGCGGTGTGCCGACCGAGTTCGAACGGAACCGACGGGGCAAATTTGAACTTTTCCCCTTCCACCAAAAAGACAACTGAGTATTCTTTTGAACTTTTTTTTCCATTAACAAATTTGGTTTTGACTTTTGTTTTCTTTGCTTGTTTTGCTACAACGCGGGTCAACATGCGATTTCGCGCCAAAAACACACGGGATTCAGAACAGGGTTATATTCAGTGTATGAAGTGTATTGGTAACCCTCTGGTGCGGACGGTCACGTGACTATTATGTCACTACCAAAATTTCTTGGCTTGATAGGTTAACAAATTTCCTTAGCAATGGAGCTCCGCTGACGCGCTAGCGCGCTGGCTGCGTTATAAAGAGCTCAGTACGAGAAAAAATACACATCCGATCACGAAAACGTTAAAATAAAGGAAATAATAATCCAAAGGAAGACAAACCTACGAATTCTTTGTGAAATTACGACTTTTTCTACAGATGTTCTCGATATAAATATACTTCTGACTTATTTGGGACTCGAGTTTGTCACGCTTGAGCGATAGCTTCACGAACGTAAAGGCATAAAATGGACAAAATGAGGTAAATAAAGCATTTATGAACAGGTCAGCTGTGTTGATTCTACTACCCAATCATACGATATCCATATTCCGTATTGAATGTTTATGATATTAGCTGATAACATCTTCATTTCGGTAAAATTTTAAACCTTCAACCTTTCAACTTTTTTTAGACCTTCATCTCGGAAGAGTGGCAGTCAAAAAAGAAATCTCCTTTTATTTTTCACTATTCAAACATAACTACAGAAAGGAATTGCTCTGTAAGTTTAATTCAAATTGTCCCAGTTTAGAATTTCATACCGCATTTCGCAATTCAACACTTTCCCATCTAGGAAAAACACATTTCACAAGATCTGCATTTAAGTAAATGATACCTTAAGTTAAATTGGGACTGAAAAAAAATGATTTAGGTTTTGTTTTCAAAACACCAGCTGTACCATATCTTCGGAGACAAACGACATTGTTTGTTCATTCTTGACAGCTCATTATCAATCTACACACAAACAGGCAATACGGAACAAAAAACTTCGACACTACAAAAACTGAATATATTAACACTTCAGGCATTTTAACTGCAAGACATATTGATATCAGATGCAAAAAGTAAAATTAAAATGTAAAAAATTATTGCCGTTTTTTCGCGGAACGCTCTGTCATTACATACTGAAAAAAATTGAAACTTTTCTTTCTTTTGACGTTTTCGTGGCTTGGAAAGATAAATTGGCTCGGGCCTATAAATTCGTAATCTTAATGTCCTCGAAAGTAAAGTAAATAATTTTTAAAATTAAATTGAAATAAGAGAAAATAAATGAGGACAGAGTGTACAAAATCTTGAAAGCATTTTTAAGTGTTTTCTTTCAGGTGCTATTAGCGAGCGCACAACACGATTCTGTGAGCTATCAAGTCCTGCTTCCCCTCAGGATTTTGTTGTTTTCCTATTTAGTGAACCTTTTTAGCACTTTTATAACATAGAGGGCAAAATTACTGAATGCTGATTGGTTGACACAGAGAGCATTATTTCTTAATTTTCTTTTGGACCAGGGCAAAATTACTAATTCCTGATTGGCCAAGCGCAAGAGAGCGTCATTTGCATTTTGTAGGAGCTTTGAAACGAAAATTGACGGATTATGAGTTGTTCAACACAAGGATCGCTTCAAAGTTTGACTTTTAACTGGGTTGGCTGGTAAAAATGGTATGGAAATCGCGTGTTTCCTTGAAGAGAAATTCCAAAAGGTGAACCTATATGTGTTACGGGAAACAGTAAATGGTTATTTCTTTTAAAACTACTGAAAACTTTGGAGCGACGTGATCGATAATTGTTTCCAGCGAGAGGAAGCTTCGCAACTCAGGTGAATAGAAGTTACTTAGTTAATTGAGTTTTAAGTGTGGTTTGTCAATGAACTAGAATTGTATTTATCTCTTAAGATGTACATAACGGCCAGTCTTTCCTGTTCTGTGCGCTGAGCAACAGTTACACCGCTTGTTTGGTGAATTGTTTACGAGCGGGTATTCTGAGGGGCGGTTGATTGTTTTTCAACGTGCATGGAAAGTTTTCTGAAACTTTTGCCCTCTTTGTTATAAACAAGTAATCGCATTGAGTCCTCTTAGAATTAAGGATAAATTTTGCTTTTATTTTCAAAGTTTTCACAGCAATTTTGTGAAAACTTTGGAAATACGCGGGAAAATTTATCCTTAATTCTACTCGGCCTCATGCGATTACATATACCTAATTCAAAAAAGGCTGCTTTGGCAATTGGTCATTGGCAATTGGGCATTGAGCATTTGGGCATACGGAACACAATGGAATGCTTTGCTTGGGTGACCGCCAAACAATAGCTTCCCAATGCGCAATTGCCCAATGCCCAAAGCAACCTTTATTGAATAAGGTATACAGCTATTTCGAGAAACGTTGTCGGAAAAAAGCAAAAAACTGCACAAGCCAATCCCGAAAGGTATTTTGGGATACGGTCAATGAATTTTAATAAGTCAATTGATACATTAAACCCGCGATGCCTCGTCCGTACAGTGACGATCTTAGATGGCGAGCCATATGGATGAAGGAGTTTTTAGGTTATAGTGTAGATGATGTAGCGGCTACTTTATTCATGTCCCCAAGAACGGTGGAGCGCTATATTTCAAAATGCCTAAATACTGGCGAAGTAAAATGGGAGAAATTAGGGCGACCTTTGAATAGTTTTGCCATGCATCCACACGTGGAGTTCGTAATTATGGAAGCTGTTCTTGAACACCCGGACAAAACTCTTGCAGAGATTGCCTACGATGTCTACGAACAGACAGGGTCAGAAAATGTTGTTTCCAGCATATTGCGGTATTTGAAACGGAATAGTTTCACCCGCAAAAAGGTTTGTGAAATACTCGCTTTACTATAATAGGGCTTTTTATTTCGCAAATTTGCATCATTTTCCTGGTGTGTCAATTTAAGCGTGTTTTATCATTTTAAGCTGGCAAGAATTGCCCTTCAAAGATCTGAGGAAGCAAGAGTACTTTTCAGGTCCAATGTTTGTCTCCTGGATCCTGAAATGTTGGTGTTTTTGGACGAAAGCGGATTTGTAAGTATTCAATTGCTGTTTTACAACTTTTTGTACTCTTCAATTATTTTTCACAAATCACAATTTTTTCGTCAACCTTTTACTTTTTTAGGACAAAAGACTTTCTCGCACCTATGGCTATAGTCTAGTCGGTAACAGAGCCACGGTCAAACGTCAGGCGCAGAACTGGGGACCGCGCATAACGGCCATACCCGTTATTTGTACGGAAGGAATGATAGAAGTGGGTATCTATCAGGGCAAGGTCGACGGGGCAAAATTTGAAGAGTTTGTGGATCAAAAGCTCTGCCCTAACTTGCTTCCATTTAATGGCATCAATCCACGATCAGTGGTCATAATGGGTAAGCATAAAATTTCTTGCAACACTACGATGTGGCGGTGGTTATGAAATTAAATATTTTTGTAACTCCTCAGATACTTCATTCCCTTCCATTTGAAATTTAAACCCTCTCTGATTCACGCGATTAGCATCACATTAATTTATTTCTTCCTTATTTTTCATTTGCCACAGATAATGCGGCTATCCACCACACCGACGCCGTAGTTAACAGGATTCATGCCGCGGGAGCAATGGTTGTGTTCCTTCCGCCATACAGCCCGGATTTTATGCCATGCGAAGAACTGTTTGCCCAAACAAAAAACTGGATCAGGGAAAATGACGCGGCCTGGAAATTTTGCCAGGATCCCAAATTTATGGTGGAAGAAGCATTTCTTCAGGTTACTGATGAACAGATCAGAAACTACATTCTCAAATTCATGAATTATTCATGTGCTGATAACCCAATCAGCTTGCATCAATTGGGTCAGGTGCATGTATTTTGATACCCAATGAACATACCGATCAAGACACATTCGATTAGTTCAAAAACTGATCAAGACACTGATCAAGAAACTTGAATTTTAATCAGTATATTTGCCGCTTCAATCATTACTTACAACAACAATACGGCAAGATATTATTCTTTCTTAGACACCGTTACATTAATTGCACAGTTTTTAAATTTACCTCCATCACGAATTTTGACAACCAATAGTTCAGCGACAGAGCGTCCATTCCGGCAATATCTGCGCTCAGAGCGGTAACCTTGTGTAAATCGTAGTCCTTGAAGAGACCACCACAATCTAATACCGGAACTTTAACCTCTCTTAACCTCTGCCATTCGGCAAAAATGCTCACAGCCCACTTGTTTTTACACTTAGTTGAAGCTGGAACGGCGTCATTCACCAGAACATTTTCTTGAGAAGAAGTTTTAGAAACGCGAAATCGTTCTGATCCGGACTCGACCTCCATCACGCGGCGTAATGTTAATCTACAAAAAACCCGCCCGCATCGCCGCATATGAAATATTCATTTCATTTACCACGAATAAGAAACAAACAATAGCCTATTGAGCACGCCTTCTAATTACCTATTCTTCGGAAATAATTCTAATAAATTTTCACACTAGTTTGAGAAGCCAGCTCAAAAACTCGTGCTTCGTTTTTCATCAAGGGTTCCAAACACCTCGAAACAATAAAAGCACTCCGCCTTCGGCGTCGTGCTTTCATCCGTTTCTCGGTGTTTGGAACCCCTGATGAAAAACTCGCACTCGTTTTTGATCTATTACTTCAACATGCCGAATACCTGTGATAAATAAACAAATGAATTTTATTCAGTGTTAATGACGAATGTTTGATTATTATCGCATATTAAAAAACTACAAAGAATTCATTTCTTTTAACAGTTTATCCTTTTGCAAAGAAAATTCGTTTTCTGTAAGGACGTCATCGTCTTTCAATGCTTTGAGATCCTTGAGCTGCTGAAGAATGCTTGAACGCATACGCACCTACAAGTAGAAAAGCGTTTGGTTAAGAAAATAATACACATTTAAAGGCCGCTAGCATCTGCTAAGAAATGCCTCTCTTGCCTTTCTTTCAGCGCCATCCGTGGATTGTTCACTGACTTCACCTGATGTTTGACTTTTGAATGATTTTGAAGCCGCTTTCGAATTGCCAGTAAAAAATGGAACATTCGGAGGGTTATCTTCACTCTTGTGGGTTCCGTTAACCTGTAATGGAATAAAATGATACAAATTGAACTATTCCTGTTTTCAATAGTTATTTTTACGGACACCCGCCGATCTCAATTCGAGCTCATCAGAGGAGGTAAAAACAACATAAAACCTTGACCAATAATTATATTGGAGAAGTGTAATTCGTTGTTGCAAAATTAGCTCAAAACTTGTCCAAGGCATTTCAGTCTCAAGAACGTGCAACACGTGCGTTTTATGCTAATTTTTGTAGACATTTGGAAACAACTTCTGGCTGAAAACTCGCCTTAGAAAATACGAAGCAAACAATCTTATAAAAATATAGTCTGAAGGTGGATATGAAATTTAACTAAAGAAGGTGAAAATTACTCTCGGCAACTCAAATTTTCCTTACCACCATCCGCGCCCAGCAGCGCAATTTGAACTCGGGAAGAGTATGCTTCTCTCTAAGCCGTGAAAGACAAGAGTCGTAGCTGTTTTCTTCCTCTCCGTCCCCGCTATCCTCTCGAGCACTACTGGGATTACCTAAGTCAGAATAGTGATAATCATAATCATTATCACTGAGAACAAGGGAAAAAATCTCACTTAACTTTTGGTGCAACAAAACGTGCAAAACATGGCTTATTGTGTTTCTTACCTTTTCTCTTTTTGCCCGAAGAACCCCTTGGAACGTCTTTATGTGGATCCACCCACAATGTTATCATCCCGTTTTTTACCAAAGAAAACGCTTCGGCGAGCTGGATTTCGGACGATATAGAGAATTTCTTGTTTCCGTCCGCGTAGTAGCCGATTTGGAAGGTCGTGTCGGTTGCTGGAAATATTTCCTCTTTACAATTCTGCAGAAAGTATTGCTTCAATTGCATGACTGTTGCAAAGCAAGGTACTTTCCTGACACTGTAGGTGTCGTACCTGTTTTTGTGGGCTTCTTTCAGCACACGCAGACAGACGTCCATGGCGTCTCCCGCCATGTTTTTTAAAGATTTTACGGAAATGATGAAACTACCCAAAATACCTTTCGGGATTGGCTTGTGCAGTTTTCTGGGGTTTTTTTCCGACAACGTTTCTCGAAATAGCTGTATACTAATGTGTCGAAATTGATATTATAACAAGTATTCATGAAACATGTAAATTTGGGCCGGGAATCTACAGCAATATGTTTCTGACATCGTAGAAACGTATGCCAGTTACTAAAGACATTTTTGCGTTACAGACAAAATTATCAGCTGTAGCAGTTATAGGGCATTGCCCAGAAGTATTTAAAAGGTGTCCGACCAAAGGTTATAAAGAGTTCATCATTTGCATAATTTTTTATCCTATCAACTGATCATGAACTTTTCAAAGTCTCTCTGTTTTTTTTTTCTTCTACAGTCCTGCCAAATTAAAATGTAAGTGAAAGCAAGCGGGAAATTTACTTAGAGACATTAAACAAGCTTACTTCATTTTCCCCACCCATTCCTTCGGCTCTGCCACCGAGTACTGAGCGCAAAAACTCAACTGAGTCAGCGTGCTTGCGCGGAACTTGCATTCTCTTCCGGTAAATTGTGAACACTGATCCGTGGTGAGCTCAACTTGTTCGCACGCAAGTGCTCACATACTTCGGTGAGGCTGTATTAAAATTGTTCCTTTGTAACTTTCACGTATTTGAGTCAACTTGCATTTCGGTTTGCACAGGGCGATTTGCATCGTGATCAAAGTGTATGCAATTCATCGCCAAGTGCATAAGCAAAGTAGTGGCCTAGCATGCATTCTGCTAACTTGCACTTATATTATACCTGCATTTTCGTTTCGCGAAGGCTCATCAGATGGTGGTGTGCAAGTTACTCATCCATCCCTTAAAGTGCTCGCCCACTAAACTTTAAACACTTTGTTATCTGGAATTTAACAAATTGTAAACGTTCAGTGTGCAACCATCGAGTAACGGATGCACGCGGGAGGTTGCTAAACACGAAAGAAGCGTTAGAGTCGCCTCCAGCGACTGTATACTTTCTTGGGAACAAGTGCCGGCATCCATAACTTCATGGTTTCACAGCTGTGGCCTTTACCATTCGTTTTGCAACATATTTTCGGGCTGTTTTTAGACGATCAACGGTGCGAGCTAAGATTTTATGTCGGACTCCAATTTCACGGGCGCATTTATACTTGAGTAATCGATGGGTAAAGAGCTGAAAAATTTTAAACATCTGGCTTGTAAAAGTCGCGCGTGTCATATTGTTAACAACCTTTATCATGAGAGGACAAGGGCTTCTTGTCTTTTGTAAACTTGACACTTGGAAAATAGGTTAAAAGTTCAATAAAAAGCTCACCAGGTAATTTTATTCAAGTGTTATAAACTTCGTTAACCTGACCATTCCGTTGGTTGGACTGGTTTTCCTTCTTCCATTGTTTCACTTGGGTTAGTCAAGCTCAGCTGGTGTCGAAGGAATCAATATTATTGTCAATCCTCAGAGCACTAATACTAGCTGCAATTTAGCCAATCGAAAGGTTATTGCCAAACTCATATAACTCACAAGTTCCTGAATTATAGAACTTGGAACAACAGAACCAATTGGCGCTCCAAGAAAAACGAACCCATTCCCTAATCGATTCGCTCCAGAAAAATTCTCGGAAGCCCAAGCAAGGCCGAACAGTAACATAGATATGGCCCGAACCCCAAGATTAGGCGGTAAGTTGTAAAGTGTGAATAAACATTTCCCGCAAACGAAAACGAAAACAAACCGATAGCGCAAACAAATCCACCGAATATGATGACGTTGGAGAATCCAAATGAGTTATGCGCCGATCGAAACTTCAACATCCCCCCCCCGGGCATACCCCGGGCATTTCACTGTGCATCGTGTTCGGGGAGGGGGCAATTTGAACGTTGCTTTGGAAGGGTGTGGAATTTGAACCGGATTTTTCTCTTATTCTGACGTAATAGGCCCGTGAATTTTTTCCGTTTTGGGGGGGTCTGACGGATTTACAAGATAGAATTTCGCCTTTGTTAATGAATACTCTTTGAAAAGGGTCTTTAAAAGAAGATTGAAGGTGTCATTACCGAATATCTCTCTCTGAAAGGCATGTAAAGTGCTTGATTGAGGACCAAATTTGTCTTTGAGGAGAGGCAGTTCAGTTCTCATTGGTGGGGCATTTGAACGGCTTTCTTGCCCCGAGGGGAGGGAATTTGAACAAGCCAATCTTCAAAAGTTCAAATGCCCGGGGGGTCGCCCGGGGGGGATGTTGAACTTTCGAATTGATCGGCGCATTACTAAGAACAGCGGGAACCATCCCCAGCGAAGGATTGTTTTCGCGTGTATCAATTTGAAGTTTTTTAATCGTTCAGCTCTCTTGTTTTGCTACAATCATCAACCTATGTTTCAGCCAGGTGATATTTTATTTACTTTTCTACGTAATTTAACCGGGTAACTGTCCGCGTTTACGCAAAAAGGAAGAAAATACGAGAAATCGCGCTGTTTGACTGTCACGTTCGCAAAGGCTGTCAACTCTACTATGAAATAGGCCTTCAAATTATGCATTTACATCAAAAGATCCCAAGAAAACCGCATTCAACCGATAACTAATATTATAGTTAACAGTTAGAAAGCTCTTTTTTGTGTATCCTAGCTTCTAATAAGTTTACGCCAAGCTTGAAAAAAATGATCCATTTTAAAACGGCAGACAGCAAACGGCAGGTTGACGTTTGACCAGTTGCCGAGAAAGGGGATGCTCATTCTTTCTATTATCGTGAAAAACAGAAAGATGGAAACTGGACTATACCTTATTACTTGAATTTTTCGCAAATTTCACCATTTTTAAGTGTCGCGAAAAAAAATAGTGTCGGGATCTTGTTGATAAGAAAATTAAGTACCTTTTGTTCATTATGTTATTATTTAAAAACCGCCTGCAGGCATTCAGATCAAAACAAAGATGCCTATCAAAATAATTGATAAACTATTTATTGTAAGCCATCTTCATCGTTACTTTTCATTAGTTTCGGCAACCGGACTTCCTTCGTACAGTCCTCAAACTCTCCCCTCATCGTCTCCTTGTAATTTAATTGCACAATAAGATTCCACAAGAGACTTGAACTTCTCGATCGTTGACATGATGTGTACATTAAATTATGCTTGATGTTGCTACGCCAAACCTCCTTCCATGAGGGTTGATTCGTCGGAAGCGCACATCTTTAACAGTGAAGTAAACATGTGTACTTCTGAGAACAGGAAAAAAGTAAAACGGCTTATTTCGCGTGGTAAATAACCGACGCAGCTTGATGGCCTGGAGATTGCGTATCGATCATGATTATTCCCTTCAGAACACACGCAGCTTAATTGAATGGATTGTCAGTTGAGCTTATTCACTATTACAGGGGCACCCAACGACAATTTTCGGGAAAATATCTGTTCGGAAGACGATTTGAGATCTACAATTTTCGGAACATTTGTTGTAAAATTTCTTGCTTGCCTGCCTCTTCTAGGATTTTCGAACATCTAAAATATGGTATTATTGCCCATTTTTTAACGGATTTCTAGGTAGATAGGTAGATAGGTAGATAGTTTATTAAAATTAAAATTGCAGCCAGAGGCTGAATTATATTAATTTTTACAAGAAAGAATAAAATCTATTAATTATAAGAATAAAAACTATAATATCGTCTAATTACAATTACTATATATAAAAGTGTTCATGAGTCTCTTAGTCTTGGCCATGGGAATATTAAAATTTCTTTTATGTCTCAAGTTAAAATGACATGTTCTACCCTTAAAAGGTCACCTAGAATTTTCGGGAGCCTTTTTCTGGCTAAAATTTTCGAAAAGGTAAGTTTTGATCCCTATAATTTTCGGATCACTAGACTTTCAGCTAAGAAATCCGAACAGATGAAAAGTTTTTAGGGGATAAAAATACGCCTATATCTACCATTTAAATACTAAAATACGTTCAATAATGCTAAGTTAAGTGGTTTTGAACTATATTCTCGTTGGGTGCCCCTGCTATTAAAACAACGATGGCTTTGTGATGAACATATTTATTAAGCCAACAAACAATAAATTTTATCGGCGTAGAATCGCGAAACTCCGTCGCCAAATCGCAAAAGTGACATGTGGTCAGTGCGCACACTCTAAAATAGCGAAATTAACGTGTCCCAAAAATTTATCTAATAAGGTATGCGAATAGTGGTCACACTTCCGCGCTTTTGGCTATAAATATGTCCAGGGGGGGGGGGGGGGGAGAAGCGGGTGGTACTTGAAGTTAGCTTCCCTACTTCGCCTTTTGATAGAGCGAAAATGCTCTAATCTGCTGCCCATCTCAGACCAAGGGGTTACATTTTAAACCCCATTTAAGACCAGAAGTGAGCAGAATACACTAGCTAGTCACAAGGAGACACGATAGATGAGTAGGTACAAAGAATCTGATACTAGTTTATTGGAAACCTATCCCCTCCCGTTGTAAATGACAGTATGATACAGCATATGATAATAAAATGTCTGGGTAAACGGGAAAAAACCCTAATTAATTATTCAAATGCACTTCCTTCTCCAGCACATTCAGTACAAAGCCGTGCTCACTCTGTTGAGCTCTGTTTGAAGTTTGTTGTCATTTCCTAAAAGCAAGCTTACATAATCTGACCGATGATATGACTGCTGTATATTTTCCTCGGTGGGCTTCTGTGACAGCGATGTAACTTGGATTTCAGGTAAGTATTCGGTGGATTTGTTTTTTTTTGTTTTTGTTTTGGCGAATTGGATAATTGTGTGACAAAACTTTGGAAACTAGATGTGGAGTAATGGAATAACCCAAGTAGCGCTTGTTGTGTCTATAACGCAGGTTGCTTGGCTATCACAGTGTACAAGGGTCGAACTTTTAACTAGAGAGTAGTCAAAAGCCATTGCGGATTATTTAATTAAAGTATTCAGAATATTCAGTATTATGATTGCCAGAGATTCTTGATGTCTGTGACTATAAAGAATATGCGGAGAAAGTAGAAATCCAACCTTGAAGAATTGATCATTCACCCTTAGTCTGTTATTTGGCAACTACACTGGATTGTGAATTGCAAAATTGTACTGTGAAGGAGAAAAGGCTGCACAGTTTCGGTTTCATTTCAGTGAACACGCCCAGTTGTTAGGATTAGCTTATCAAGAAATAGGCTGGGACACCAAACCCTTCGTTTCTGCCTGTGGAATATCTGTTCGGAAGGCCTAAATTGCCTGAGATATTCGTATTTAAATGAAGTCAAAAGTAGAGTTTCCTTTGGCTAAACATCACCTCACACTCTCGTAACTAGAGGGCCTGATTAGTTGCTATTGTTTTCGGAGGGACAAATATGTCGCTTATAGTTTGAAATAAGGTCAGCTTGCATGCACTTTCGGAAACCAAGCAGCAGATCGGATATTTGGGAATAGGACCCCGTCGGCTAAAATTCTGAGGCCTAAACTTTGAGTTGAGGGACAGATCAACCTCCGGACACCTATCCTAACGAAAATATGCCCTTTGAAAGCCCTGAAACAAACTCAGAAAGCTACAAGATAAAAATTAAATTTGGGTGCCCTTCAAGAAAATTCAGTAACACTTGGTATGCCGCTAGTTTGAATACATTTATTTTATGCACTTAAGTTAGGCTTGTTCATTTCAAATCACCTAACTTAGTGTAACACGAGCACGGCTTTTACTGTTTTACAAACACTCAGTCTGAATCCAATTTAGTGTCCACTTTGAGGTTTCTACTCGCTCCAGTCTCGCTGCGCTGTGATAGCTCGCGCTCTCAGCTGTTCGCTCACCCTCTCGACTATAAATCCAGAAAGAGACTGCTGACAGTCTATAAATTTAACATCTCTGGCAAATATTGTAGCTTCCTGTGTGTGAAGAAGATTGCATCGAATTAAACTCGTATCCAAATCCCCGATCTTTTACTGTATAATTCGATACTAATCTCGTAGCCATAAGATACAGCATGACGCAAGGCAAAGTATGGAGTCGACCAGCACCTCATTGAACATCTCACATGATTGGCCATAAGAACAATAAGATAAGGGCACAAACAATGCCCCTATCCCTGAAGACAATGAGCAATATTGTTTTAGAATGCCTCTGAAATTAGAGGTTTACAAGAGGTACTGGACTACTCAAAGTATGAGCATTTTTAATGAGATATTAGCAGCTGTTTCAAGAGCGAAAATCATCTCAAGTTGATTTGTGTCCATGAGCTCCGTTGTGTTGTTTTGCTAGCAGCTATCCTTAATTTCTGATTGGATACTCGATCTTTTACATTCAATCATCGAGTGCGCAACAGAGTGATCGTGCGGGTTTTCAAATTAAAAAGTTGCGACAAAAAGAAATAGTGTCGCGATCTTGCTGATGCGAAAATTAAGTACCTTATTGTAAAAAAATGCCTGCAGGCATTCAAATAAAAACAAAGGTGCCTTCTAAAACTAATTGATAAACTATTTATTGAAAACCATCTTCATCATTACTTTCACTTAGTTTCTGCAACACTTCCTTCGTACAGTCCTCAAATTCTCCTCTCATCGGCTCCTTGTTTACTTGCACAATAAGATTCCACAAGAGACTTGAACTTCTCGTTGTCATGTTGTGTGCATTAAACCATGCTTGCTGTTGCTTCGCCAAATAAACCTCCTTGTATGAGGGTTGATTTGCCGGAAACGCACATCTTGAACAGTAAAGTAAACATCTGCACTTCTGAGTAACAGGTACGCAACAGGAAAGTAGTAAAACTGCTTATTTCGCGTGGTAAATAACCGACACAACTTCATGGTCTAGAGATTGCATATCAATCATGCTGATTATTCCTTTCAGAACACATGCAGCTTAATTGAATGGTCTTGTCAGTTGAGCTTATTCAATATTAAAAAAACGACAGCTTTGTGATGAACATATTAAGCCAACAAACAAGAAATTTAACCGGCGTAGAATCGCGAAATCCCGTCGCCAAATCGAAAAAGTGATATGTCGTCAGTACACACGCTCTAAAATAGCGAAATTAACGTGTCGCGAAAATTCATCTTATAAGGTATGCGAATAGTAGTCACACTTGCGTGCTTGTCGCTATAAATATGTCTGGTGGGAAGGAGCGGGTGGCACTTGAAGCGAGCTTTCATACTTCACTTTTTGATGGAGCCGAGAAAATGCTCCAATCTGCTGCCCCACCTGAGACCAAGGGATTACATTTTAAACCCCATCTCAGAGCGCAAGTGCGCAGAATACACTAGTCACAAGGAGACAAGATAGATTAGCAGATACAAAGCATCTGAAACTAGCTAATCCGACACCTCTCCCCTCCCCTCCCCCCTCCTGCTGTAAATGACAGTGATAAAGCTTATGACAATAAAATGTCTCGGAAAACGGGAAAAACCCTAAATGATCATTCCCTTCTCCAGTGCAATTATTACGAGCCATACTCACTTTGGTGTCATTTCCTAAAATGAAGCCCTTATATTTGAACGATGATATGACTGCTGTATATTTTCCTGGGTAGGCTTCCGTGACTACGATGTAACTTGGATAAGGTATGTATTCGGTGGGTTTGTTTTGTTCTTTTTTGGCAAATTGGATAATTCTGCAACGAAACTAAGGAAACTAGTTGTGGAGTGATGGAATAACCCATGCAGCGTTTGTTCTATTTATTATGAGTCTAAGATGCAAGTTGTTTGGTTATCACAGTGTACAAGAGGGTGCTAATGGGGGTACCCAATTGTTAGTTAACTACTAATTTTTCGGCCAAATGTCAGTTAACTACTATTTTTTGGGCCAACTGTCAGTTAACTACTAATGGTAGTTAGCTATTAACTTTCCTTTTCTTACATCGCAAATTATTGCATCATAACCCGAATTTTTCCTCACTTCAGTACGTCAATCATCCTCGGTTATCAATAAAATAAATTACAACAAATCAATAAATAAATTACAACTTCAGACATGAAAATAATTATTAAAAAAAAAAACAATCAAATCAGAAATCTTACTCATAATGACAGAGAAAGACAGTCCGAACTTTTAAGAGAGATGAGAAAGTTGTTTTTGTTTTTGTTTAGTTGCTTAGTCTGCTCAGAGGGTGGAGGGTCTGTCATTCTGCCCCGTGATCAATTATTGACGTGGTCTAAATCAGGTCAAACGAGGTCAACCCACGTTTGCGTGTTGGACAATCAATTATCTAATCGGAACAGCTTCAAGTCAAACGCACCGAGTCCACACTTTACCACTTGTTGTTTAATTCCTATAAAATCTGTCTAATGTTCAAAATGTCTATTGAATTGTGTTTTGCCAAGTCAAACGGCAGGCGACCTCTGCGTCGTTCGAATGCTGACCCTTGTCATCATCTCGATAAAAACTTAGAATAACTTATTCTAAGTTTTTATTGAGATGACCATAGCATGCGTGGCAGGCGCGGAAAGGGGAGGAAGGGTTGAAATTATTCGCGAGCGCGAGAGGAAGGGAGAGGGCGCGCCTACTAGAAGGCCACTGTTTCAGCCGTATTTTAATTTCGCCAAAATCATGATTGGTCAGAATTACTTACATGACAATCAAGGGCCCAATCGAACGCCATGAATGGACACAAATTTGTGTTTCTCAATTTACATTCAACATAGTTATAAAACGGGGTTGGAAGGCCTGCATGACTCCCTTCCTCTCCCTTCCTCCCGCTTCCTCCGCCCTCACGAATAATTTCTCCCCTCCCCCCCCCCCACCTTTCCGCGCCTGCCATGCAGGCTACTTTGACCACGCCACTCGAAGCCATCACGGAAATCAAGGTCCAAGTTACGCTCCCTCGTGGCTGGCACTTATGCATCGGAAGTGACTCAAATAACAGTGAATACCGTTACCAGGTCATGCAGCGTGACAGGTAAATGTCACGAAATAGCCTCGCTGTTAAGAAAATCTTTGTTGCTTTTAAAACATCAACAATCGTATTCAATATAATTAATAAAATGTCAGTTAACTGAAGACTTGTCATTTATCAGTTAACTACTAATTTTTTGGCCAAATATCAGTTAACTACTATTTTTTTGGCCAATTGTCAGTTAACTACTAACCCCATCAGCACCCTCGTACAAGGGTCGAACTTTTAACTAGGGAATAGTAAAAAGCCATTGCGGAATATTTGATTTAAGTATTTAGAATATTCAGTATTATGATTGTCAGAGGTTCTTGATGTCTGTGACTATTAAGAATACGCAGACAAAAGAAGAACCCCTGCCATAGAGAATTGAGTGTAGTGCATTCACCCTCAATCTGTTATTTGGCGACTATAGTGCATTGTGAATTGGAAAATTGTTCTGAGAAAGAGAAAAGGCAGCACAGTTTCGGTTTCATTTCAGTGAACACGTCAACAGGAAAAAATTAAGAAAACGAATAATTAATTTTCATACTAGCGGCAGACACATACCCCATCCACCCCTCCCTTTGTAAATGACAGTATGACAGCATGTGATAATCAGTTTGTTTTCTGAAAAACGGGATCAATTTTTCAATACACTTCCTTTCACCTGCGCAGTTATTGACTATGTCCGATTCGGCTCTGTTGGTTGAATTTTAGTAAAAGCCATTTTCTAAAAGCAAATCTCCTTGACATATTTATATCTGAACGACGTCACGAGTGCTGCATCAATAAAAAGCTCCTCATTAGCCTTCCGGAGATAGCGGTGTAACTTAGTTTTTAGGTAGGGATTCAGTGTGTTTGTTTCGTTCTGTTTTATCGAAATAGCCTATTGCAGAACAAAAGGGTAACTGCATGTGTAGTAAGGGAATCACCCTACCTTGGTATTTTTGCCATGGTTCTATGGCCCAAGTCATGTAGCTATTACAGTGTTCAAAGGATCGAGTTATACCTAAAAGAGCTATTGTGCATGTGGAATATTTGAATATTCCACAATGGCATTATTCAATATTATTATTCAGTGTCGCATATACTGAAAGGGGTCGTGAATGTGGTACATTGTCTCCTTCAGTCTGTTATCTGGCGTCTATACTGTAAATTTTTGTGCGAACTCTAAATCGAACTCCATCGAACGATTTGCTCGGTCATCGAACGGAATCGAACAGAAAATTTGTGCGAGTTGGATTTCCGAACCAAATCGAACCAAGCCGAATATATATCATCGTTCGATTTCGTTCGGAAATTGATTTTAGCAGACCAAAATCCAAAACAAACGCGTAAAACGTTTATCTTTTCCCACAGAAACACTAAATTATTACATCCTAACATTGCATATGAGAGAGAAAAGCCCACCTTGACTTCTGTTTTTAAACTTCAATTATTCAATCACTTGGTTATTTCTCTTTTCTTCAGTTCATCGTTTTCTCTTAAGCTCATCACGCATTTACGCAGCAACACCTTCCAAATCAAAGATTAGTACTGACTGCATCAAGGCTGAAATTAGGTCACTTACTGGCAATATAATTAACGTAACAGACCTGGTTAGACTGGGAGTTAAATTGTTTTAAGATTATGATGTTATAAGAATAATCTCAGAATATGGAAATGTAGGGAACAAAACTTCAGATAGTCTTGCGTGTCTCGGCTCTGAGAAGTGCTATTTATCATCAAGAGTTCGAAACCCGAAAGTTCGCGGGATTTTGTTCGAGACACATATTTTTTTCGTTCGATGACCGATCAAAAGCAAACTTACCCGAACGATTGAGCTCGATACACTGAACATTCGATGTGATACGCGGGGATTATTTCAGTCTAATGAGCAATTTGAATAATTCACCAGTCAACCCTTTATTTGCTAAAGATGAAATTCCTTATTTTTACAAACTTTTACGAGCGTCGCAAGAAACTACAGCTCTTAAGTTGTTCTTTCAACACGAAATATGAACTTCCAAAATTCCGTTTTGAAATTACGTTCACTGTTCCACTGAGTAATGACCTTGTTGATAGCGTTACAGTTTCCTCTTTATAAACGATCGCCCTGCCATTTCTCTTGAGTTGCTTCCGTACACAAGAAAAGGGCCTGGGTCCAGTTGCATAAAGCAACTTAAGATTAAGTGGGAAGTTCTGCAACCATTCCCTGTGTTTCGGAGGATTTTCCTGCACGATATTATGGATAAATCAGCCGAGGGCAGATTAAAGAGTACAGGAAATACAATGACGGTCCGAAAAAATCCTCTGGAAAACGGAACAGTTTTCCACTTAATCTTAAGTTTCTTTATGTAACCGGACCCTGGTTCACCTGTTATTTTGGAGGAGGTGGACTAAACTGAAGGGAAATAAATGCTATCACTCAGATCAGAATTTAGGCTAACTTGTGGCAGAGAATCCTGAAAAATTTCTATGAAATGTAAGCGATGATTTGATCACGTGACTAGCCACGCCGAATTCTTTTAGAATCCGTTTGTCTCAAAATTCCCACTACTTAGCCATTAACTTCTGAACAATGTTTACGCCTGTATAAATGGCCAATAACAATTACTTTAGGAAACCGATTGGATCATGAAAAAACGTATTGCAAACAATAATTGGCCAGTTTTTGTCCTGTGGAAAAACGGGTTTGATATGAAAGATACCTTATGAATAATATCACGAGATAAGATAATCCCTCGAACGTCGTTACTAATCGCGTGAAACGTGTAAACGATGGACAATGCGACACAATGGAACTCTGGAAAGATGGCACGGGCAAATTTGTTACTGAGTAAATTAAGGACGGTGGCCCCTATTGCTAACGCGCACATTTTCTGCGCATCGCGCGTTCATCCCGCGCGATCGTGCGATTCCTGTATGTGCAGTGGTGCGAAAATAAAATTTTAGGTGTATTGAGTTGTTGTTTTTGTATTTCGCTTCCGCTGTGGGAGTGTTGACCCGCAAATGGGGAACGGGAAACCATAAACGAAATGGTAGGTTAATGAAAGAATCCGGGCTGTCGAAGCGCGACAAAAAACAAACATCGACACCGGCTTCCCACAACAAGTGAAACAAGGAACGTAGCGCGGAAGCCGGACGAGGTTGACTTGGCGAGAAGGTGGACGAACAGTGGATCTCGGCGTGTTAGCTGAACAGACTTGTTTTTCAGAGGATATCTGGAAAGCGACCTTCTGAAAAGACCACGAGAGCGTCAACCTTTCGGTTAAATTCTCAAATACTTCGCTTCCACTTCCACGGTAAAGAAAATTACCAATTTGATTGTGGATTTACATATTATAAGAATTGTTTAATTGAGAGACTTCCTATGTTGAAAATGATATTCTTAAGATGTTAAAGCGAATGATCGAATGGAATTGCTTCCGAGTAATTTTTTAAATCTTTGGAACAAAATAATACAGCAACTGATCGCGAGTTATTAAAATCACTTTGCCGAATAACACTTCGCAGGCGAAAAACTTGTGCCATTTTCCTCCATAATTTACATGTGCTTGGAAGCTTTCAAGAACCTTTTTTGGGTAATTTTTGCCGGTAAACTGCCAGATGCCACCGGTAGCAATACTATTTATTTTAGCAAAGTTGTTTGATGGTTGACAGAACTTAACAGCCAGCAGGATGCATACGAATCAGTAAGAAACTCGTTTTTACATTGACAAATCTATGAAGTCGCTACCGGCAGCAAGTTAAAATGGCATTATTAGAGCAACTGTAGTTTCACGAGTACTCTCCTTGAAGTTAATTAGCTTTCCAAAGAATGCTGAAAGAAGAGCTGCTGGTGAAAGTTGTGCTGAAGTCTTGTTTTTGAAAAAAAAATAGGTCAACTTCGCTGTTTCCTCAGCGGCCCGCATTCTGTTTTTGCCTTTATGTTTTCCCATTGTCGTTTTTCATCTTTTGGCGAATAACGACTGAAATGTACTGTATTTTAGGAGCCAATGAGTTGAGAACAATCTTTACAAACCACAAATGCACTCCAATGTATGAATGTTTAGCGTGATCAGGATAAAAACACAGAACAATTAGTAGAAAAGTACGAAGTTTTATGATGGCATGGCCTACCTGTCTCTCTTTTAGAATGCTTTTAAAACAGTGTTTCAAAATGAAAGTCGTAAAAAGAACTGTCTAGAGGACAAATTTGAAGCAAACCACTTGTCTTGATTGAAACTGTGTCTCACCTAACGCGAAAACCGAAAGTTTCAGACACTTACGAGCAGTATTGTATTTCAGATCTTTTGCAGTGAAATAATCACTCCTATTTACTAACATGTTGTCATTTCCACGTGTGGCATTTTCTTAGCAGAGGGAAACGAAACGTATCTAAGGCTTACATCTGATGAAAACTCTTTCCATTTGTAATTTGTTCGTATTAAATAAAGAGATTAGAAAGAGTCAAAAGCGTAAACAAATTGTGAAGCAACTTCTTGAAAGAAAAACAAAAGCGGCACCTAACTAACCCGCCCGATAGTCTATGAAATATAAAAGAAAACCTACCTCCTCTCGGTCTGGAAAAATGTCGATAGTTGTTATAAACTGCAGCAACCGATGGAATGAAATCAGGTCGACCTGCTGAAGTAGACGAGTAGCCGATTTTGATAACTCCACTGAGCGATCTAGCCGAATGAGAAGGAACAAATCGAAAACTTGACGAGAAATTTCAACTTTTGATTACAGCTGGGTTAGTTCGCTTCAGAGCTACAGATTCCGATTTAGTGGCATTTCGTGTTTAATATTTGTCAAGATCCGAACACGATGAAAACCCAAAACAATAAGTTATATTTAGCTGCTGTAGATAAGCGACGTTTCCAGTTCATTCAAACAAACAGCCAAAAAGTCTGAGATGATTTGACACGCCTTGACAGTTAAATGACAGAATATTGAAACATTGTAAAAACCAAGGAACACGGCGCAAGAGGAAGAAAATATTTCATGCAGACAGTTTGAAGCTCGAAAAAAAGTTAATAAAAACAGTAGTGTGACTTTCAGTTCGGATTGTTGTGAAGCAATTTGCGGGAAAATTTTGCTAAAATTTGCGGCGTTCTGCAAACACTTTCGAAAGAACATCGCGCCCGAAACTAGCCACGCAAAAATTTTGGGCCCGTTTTTTGAGAAACGAACACCAGCTTATTTATGGGAGCTCCAGGGTTTGGCTAGCTAGCCTAGCTATATATATATAACAGGCTTGGTCTGACCACACTGACAATTTGCAGTAGCGTTCTAGAACTTCCAAGCATGTAAACAGCAATCAAGATTCTCGCTGCACAACATTCATTGAACAATGAAATCGCCTAATGGCACTCCGTTATAGTATGTTCTTTGATAAGGCAATTGTAAAATCCCCATACAGTTGGCAGAGATAAAATCAATCGATGTTTTACGGGGATTTTGCTTTGCTACATCCTTTCACCACGCGTCCGCTCCGCCATCTTCGATTCCCAGCATCCATCACTTCGACTTACATTTTATTCCCCACCGGGGAGGAGAGCGTCAAGAAAATCGTCACTGATGGAAAACATGTCGTGCGTGAGTTAGGAAAAAGTGAAGTTAACTTTTTAAAATGCACGGTTACCCCTAGTTTTTATGTAATCAATCAAAAGCAGGACAACTGTTCAGTATTGTGAAATACTTTTTTTCAGAAGAAAAACCGTCTGTCAAAAGTAATTTTACAAAACGTTCCAATCTACTGGGTCAAATAATGGCCCGCCAAGAACAGGAAATTCGCATATAGAATTCGGCAGCATGTTGAGAATTGTATCTTTGTTATTCACTACAAAGCACCTATCAGTTTAGACCTCTTCATCTCCTTCTTAAGTCAAATAATGGCTATCTTTTATTTGAAAAAGTTATTTTTCCTAATTTTTTAAAAATGCTCAATCAGCACTTTTTTACCATATTTGGGCCTAATTATCTCTGAAAAATGCACGGTAACCCCCCATTTTCTTTTTGGATTTTAACAGCCTTAGGTACGAGGAACAAATCCCACATGGGGACAAATAAGAAAAAATGCCTTCCTATTAGGGGCCACCGTCCTTAAGGCATGTTGAATTATTAAAATGTGCACGTGGCTAAGAATAGAGGCAAGAATTCACGCTTCCCAGGGCACCAATGGGTCGCATTGTCAATGATTTACGCTTTTCACCCGACAACGTTTTTTCAATTGGGTGTACATCCATCATGTAAATGGTTTTAATACTTTCGTCCTCGGGATTTATCTGTCACTTACATTAGGTGTAAAATAAAAATCAATTAATAGCAAGTACTTATAGAAAACAGCTGTTGCAGTTTTAAACGGAACCAAAGGACTAATTTTGGTAATGAGTGACTTTTTCCATACAGTTCTCTTACTTCTGAACAATCTAGAGTTTTTAAGCCTTAAATCTAAAACACCCAATCGTTTAATCCATGGTGTATTATTCATTTGATTGGTAAACCGAAGTGCACAATAAAAGCCGTGGTGACCATTCTGTTCTGTCCAGGAATAATCCCGCCCCCTCCCCGTCAAAAGCGGTATTAAGTCCTTAAAAACGACTTTAGCCAGTCATTAATTACTGTCAGGAGGCACAAAACCGGCCCTCAGCGGCGAAATCCACAAGACTGTAGCTCACCTTTAGGAGTAACACCAATTCTGTATGGCACTTGCCCCACATTTTCAAACGCTAAGCATACTCAGTAAAAATAAGTGTGCAAAAAATTAGTAGACGGAGCGAAATTTTGTTTTCTTTCAGTATTTTTAACTACATAAAATAGTAATATATTATGCATGCAAGTCAGAAGTCTGTGGAAATGGGTTTGTTATCCCCATCCCTCTCTTCTATTAGTTTGGCGGTATCATGTTAGCCGCTCCTTGGCGTTGATAGCACATTAATACGACGACAGTTCAAATATCGCTTATAAGAACCGAATAAGCACCGAATCTTAATCGCACCGAACACAGATCGCCCGTTTGTTTTTCCTATAAATCCATCATCCCGCCACCTCGTTCAAGTAAAAGCTTAGCAGACTCAGCCTTTTCAAAGACAACAGCGTTCCTTTTTTTCTCCTGGCTCCTGGTATTTTACAAGTAGCTCTTCAGGTTTGTGTTGCATTTTCAGTCACTTTTAGTTAGGAAGGGTATCGTTGCTTCCAGAATTTGGGATTAAAATGATGGAAATTAAGGTCGTGGAAATTAACGCTCCACTTAATTAACAATTCATCTTGTTCCTGGCATTGCGGTTTTTCTCAACGGTGCTAGCAGATCAAGGTACATTTGGGATTAAAATAATGGAAATTAAGGTCGTGGAAATTAACGCTCCACTTAATTAACAATTCATTTTGTTCCCGGCATTGCGGTTTTTCTCAACGGTGCTAGCAGATCAAGGTACATTTGGGATTGAAATGATGGAAATTAAGGTCGTGGAAATTAACGCTCCACTTAATTAACAATTCATCGTGTTCCTGGTATTGCAGTTTTTGTCAACGGTGCTAGCAGATCAAGTTACATATCGGCTTTGCTGTTCGCGCTATAGTTTTTTAAGTTTAGTTTTTTAGTTTTCTCAAGGTACACGGGATTCTGTTTTTTATATACCTTCCGCTAGTCTACCGGCGTTGTTTTATTTCTACGTTCAGTGGCCATGGTCCCTTTTCCAAGGTTTCCCTCGCGGTTTTGACTGGTAAGTGGAAAAGTTCATTGCCCCTCTTAATGTCTAGTTCTAGTTCTCTTTTTGCCTTTTGCTGTTTTCAGAACCGTTGGTGGAATTACTAGTTGTTCTGTTTTGATTGTGTGTTTATATTTGCATTGTTTAGAATAAGTTTTTGATTGGCTTTGGATCCTTGTCAGAAAGATTAGTTGTTGAGAACGCATTGAGTTTCTGATTGGCTTCGAGCCCTTGTCGGAGTGTTTATTTGTTGAGAACGCGTTTGGATTTCTGTTAAGCTTCGGGCCCTTGACAGAAAGTTTACTTGTTGAAAACACGTTGAGTTTGAAGATTGGCCTCAAGTGCTTGTTTGTTTAATTGGCATCGTAACTGTTAATACTCAGGAAGTCTCTTGTTTGTTAGCTTCGGCTTTTGTCAGTGTGTATTCTCAATTTTTGGAACGTGTCATAATTGATGTGCTTCGCTCTTTTGTTAGTGTTCTTTTTACTTTATTTATGTCAGGTTCCGTTGGGTTTTATTACAAAAGTGTTTTTCCTTTTCTGTAAATTCACTTGGTTGGGAACACAACAAGGCAACAATCCGCACGGACAGTTCGTTAATCTGCGAGTGTCACGTGTATACCATGGTTACGTTCTCGGAAGGGTGGAGTGCTGCTTCCTGACTGGGTTTCCCACCTTAACCCTAAATTGTCGTTAGTTATTTTCGATTTTGTTTTTCCTTATGGCTCAGTCAGTGTTGTTTTGTTGGTTGGCACAACAATGAGCTACTGTAACGTACCTTATTATACTAAATAACGCTTGTGTTAATTAAGGTATTTGAAATTAACGCGACTTAAATTAACGCTAATTGAAGGGAAAATTACTCCTCAGTAAGCGAAGTTATAGCAAAAGAAGGAGTAAAATTTTAAAATGAGGAAAATTAACGCGATAAGCACAAAGAAACACAGTTTGGGGACACAACTGGAACAAATTTATTTCGTGACTGAATTTAAAAGTCAGAACAAAACAGATCTACGGGTGTGTAAGGCAATTTCTTTACAGACAATGTGCGTTAAATTCTGCCTAAATGTAGGAAAACTATTGTTTTGTAGCAGTCACAAATGTCTGGACTGGATCCAGAATTTGGGATTGAAATGATGGGAATTAAGGTCGTGGAAATTAACGCTCCACTTAATTAACAAAGCGGAAATTAACGCTCACAAAAATTAACGCGACTAAAATTAACGCCGTTAATTTCGTGGAGCGTTAATTTCCTAAAATAAGGTATGCTTTGAATTTATGCAATTTACAACCATCAAACGGTCTCTGTGTGCTTTCATTAAAGTTTTATTCTAATGGCTTAGGGTCGTCGGAGACTTGGTCAGGATATGCGTAGAAGATATCAGAATTGGCCTTTTCCATGACTATCCCAGTACAAAAATTGAAGAGATCTCAGGGTACCCCATGCGGAAGGTCATGTGAAAAAAACGACAAGCCTTCTTGTAAGTCTGATAAGTTAATAACGAGTGGTAAGTTTTACAGATAAAGGAGGGAAAAATCTTCCACTTCTCATGAGTAACATCTGGGTAGATAAAGGGCTGTAGCGCTTATATGCACGCCCCTTGGATAATTTATGTGCTTGTGGCTATTGGTTACGCTGTTCCTACTCTTAGAGTTTATAAGTTTGGTATTCAGGTCTTAACATGTCAGCATCCTTCAATTTTTACGTCATGTGTTTATTGTTAGCTGTTCAGGGAGGCTTGTTTCTTATGAAATGGTTGAATATTGGAGGATTAACGAGTCAAACGTTTGTAAACTCTAGTTATTCCTTGCCCATTTTTTCTTGTTGTTTTTCTTTGAGTTTGGTTTGCTTTCTTTAGTTGTTTTTTTCGGATGCTTGATATTTCACTTCTCCTTCGTCTCCAGTTTCTGCAGTGTGACTTTGAAAACTTACATACGTTTCAAGTTTATGCACAGTTTTCGTAGAGGAAGAGCAAGAGTGTTACGTAATCTGTTTAAAACTCATTTAATGGTGACATTTCAACGGATTGGAAAATTCAGAGGAAAACAAATGGAGTGGGAAGCTCATATTATGGCTGTCTATAGCTTCAAGTTGCAATTTTTAGTTAAGAGTGGTACCGATTGTATCATTCGTTTAGTTTATTAAGTTCCTTTGGGACGTTACAACACAATTGTTGCGTTCGGTATGAGGCATTAGAAAACAAACCTTGTGACTCTGACGTAACTTGCTTTAGTGCGGCTCAGGAACAATAAGAAACCTCCTACAAAGAGAAAACAAAGGGAATTCATGGAAGAAATTGTTGGTTCGAACATGCATGGCGAGAAAAGTGTAAAATAAAAATGCCTTGAATTTGGAGAGTAATGTGGAGAGCATATGCAAGTGGCTTAAAAAACCATATCGGTCTTGAACTTTAGCTTACAAAAATGCAGAACGATTTTTAAAGTGGTTTGGATAAAAGTAGAGTGGCGATATAGATATCGGAATGAAAATTGCTTTCTTTCTTATTGATTATTTTCATAATAATACTGATCAAAATTTAAAAAAATCCAGGAAATGATGGCATTACTACTGAAGTCTAAGCCAAATGAAGGCTTCTACTTTGTTTCTCAAAATATAGAAATGTGTATTGTGAAAAATACGTGACTTCAAACCTGTAAGACTTCAACGAAGTGTAAGACAGAGTGATCCACTTCATTTTCTCCCTATTCCTTTGTTGTAATTGTAATGAAAGAGTTGAATCAACTGTTATTCAAATTATTGTGGATAGCAGTAATAATAATAGTTGATTGTCTGATTGATTGAACATTATCCATCTACTCACGCTGACCGCAAACACCTAATGTCTCACGAAAAGTCAGCAGTCAATAGCCTTTCTTCATGTTATTGGGTTTATTGACTTTATAATATAGGCTGAAACTGAGCGCTGTCTGGTCGGCTAAAAAATGCTTTATTAGAACATAAAGCATAATTTTTTATCGTTTTCGAAAAAAGTAAGTAATTAATTGAAAGAAAGCGTTTTTGTCGATAAGTCTCGGCAAAACACTTTCGGTTGAATATTTGAGAACGTAGACAAGTGATTTGGAAAAAGGAGGAAAAGAGACATTGCGTGAAGAAATAAGGCTTTGGGAACTTCTTTCATTTACGTTTTCTCTTCAGCTTAAATTCTACATAACAAAACGTGTAAAGAAAACAAACCCAAGTACAGTGGAACGACATTGGCAGCCATAAAACGTTAGCCTATCAACGGAGTAGCGTCAATTATGACATCCTATAAAAAGGAAGAGGGATCAACGACAGCATCAATACGAACAAAAGAGGAAGGCAGTAACAGTAGGAAGGCGAAATAACTTTGAAGCTGGTTATCAGAGACAGATTAAGGATAGTTTTAACTTTTTCGTTGTCAATTTTGGATGCTTTTATCATTTAAGACAAACATCTCGAGTGGTAGTATAAACGACGTGAGTTTATAAAGAAAATAGCAGTTAAGGACTCCAAGAGGTGTGTAGTCTCTGGTCGTCAGATTAACGACATGTTCAGATAACAAAATGACTGAGCCTTTGTTTGGGCCACAACAATTTGGTCGTAATAACTGAAGAGGTGGTAATATTAAATTGGTGCTTGCAAGACGGGTTCCACTGTGTTTTCTTGTCATAGAACACTTCAGGGATTTGGAACACGAAAGAAATGCTGACGGAAGCGAGTTCTTCCTACGTTTCTCGGATGTCCGTCATGTTATATCACAATACAATACATGGTGTTTCTTTCGTTATTTGTGAAATTATTTTTTTACTTTCCACGTATTTTAAAACTTGACTTGCGGAAGATTAACAAGAACAACAAGAAGTTGTTGGATTTAAGAAGCAGGTCAACAAGGTGCAACATGGAATCAGAAAGAAAGCGAACGACCAGGAAGAAACTCAATCGGTAAGTGTGACACACGCAACTCAAACATTGATTCACTCGCCAGTGAGAATTACGAGGAATTTCCGAAGAAATGGATTTATTTTTAGTCATACTACTTGAATTGAAATTTTATTAATTGCAAAGAAGCATTTTTGTGACGAATTGCTAAAAGGTGAGCTATCCCAAGATTGAATAACGATTTTTGTCAAACGAGCCTCGATCATATCGATCTTGCAAAATTACGAACAGTTTTCCAATGACAAGTCAAACACCGCGTACTTGGGCCACCCATTGCCGTTTAAAAGATACTAGGACATTTTTGTCCTCTGCTCTGTAACAAAAGGCGAATCGTAGCAGGCGAGTTGATGCTTGATCGAAGGCCCTGGCCAAACGGAGACGCAATTCAACGCAAGTTGGAAATGCGATCTTGCGTACGGAGGCTTGCAATTGGTGGCCAAAGCGGACTCGCAGGTAGACGAAAGATAAGCACAAGTTGCAAAAAAGTCAATTCAGTGCAGCCTTGCGCGTGCGCCCATGCCAAGGAAAACAATAGGGAACTTAAGCACAGACGTTCTTGAGTCACGGGCGCCAACCGGAACTTTTAGGTTTTTCTTTTGACCCATTTTGATGCCAACACGCCTCCATAACGGCAAGCCACCAGATACCAAAGCAAGAGTTTTCCAGGCTTTGATAAAGAGGAGAAACAATCCAACAAAGGAAACATTTAACTTTCGGTTGACCTCCGTAGCGCAAAAACGATACTGAGACCAACTTGTGTCTACTTCCGTTGGGTGGCCAAACGGTTAAAAACTTCCGTTCACTTGCGTGCAAATTTGAGCTCGATCAAACTGGACGGAGCTCATCGCAAGCCAACGCTCGTCCACACAAGCCATGACCAAACGGATTCTCAAGTTACCACAAGGTTTTGCGATAAATTGCGACTCTGTTTTCCTTGAAAGAGGAGTAACTCTTGCACACCTTGCACAAGTGCTACTTTCACCCATTATAGAAATAGGGGACATCAATCCTCAGAGTACTGAAACACAAGAAGGTTAGGAACGCGTCGCGAGATACGTTGCACGGAAATTTAGCGTATGTAAATATAACGACATAACTTTCCAAATGACAAGCAGCTGTGTAAGAGATGAGTTACGCTCGGCTATGTTCTATGCGACTTGTGTAAGAATGTGTTCTGAGACAAGTCATGTGTTTCTGGGCGGAGAAAAAACTTGGCTACGTGTACTGCTCGGACTGCTTGGAAGTTTGTTCACTTTATAATTAAATTTATGCGTAGGCGTAACTAGCAGTACGAGCTTGAAAACGTTCGTCTGATGACAGAAAAAGTAAGAAGCCATGTGTTTAGAAAAAAAATAGTGATACCATCTTTCTTTACCGACCGCATGAGGTTGGTTAAAACTGTTTTGTGTTGACTCTGCAGTGTAATTCAGATAAGACAACTAAGAGGTTATGATTGTATTATGCTAATGGCCCTAAGTTAATAATAATAATAATAATAATAATAATAATAATAATAATAATAATAATAATAATAACTTTATTAACGTGTCAAAAAACTGTAGTAGCTGAGGGGAAAAGTCCCCTCTACTAATTGTGGACACCTAACCTGCCTAACTAAAAACGTTATTAATATATATAAAATGGAAAATATTTATATACATTTAAAAAGCCTAATTACAACAATTAACTAAGCTAAAAAACTGTAAAAAATATATTAAAATTCTGTTTCTTCAACTAAGTTCCCTAAGTTCATTGGTGGGTAAATTTGTTCCCACCATGTTATTTAGTGATCTTTTAGTTAAGTTGTTTACAATTACTATTATAATACTTACTAAGTAAAAATGAAAATTGTTTTCAGGAAAGGTAACTAGTTGTGCGAGACGACGAGACGAACATGCAAGGCGTAAATGTGTACGTGGGGCAAAATGGTGAATGCCCCATTAGTACTATTGTTTGTCGTCAGCGCAAAAAGCGGCCACTGCCGTCTTGGATCCACATTTAGACAGTGTTCAAATATAACTTTAAGATTTGTATCACTTTAATTCTTTGCTTAAAGAAAAGTATCAGTGTCACGGTATTTTGATTTGTCTCGTTTTAATTGCATGGTTACCAAAATCCGCTGTTAAGCACTTATAGCATGTGATGGAGATAAAGGGGTTACTCCAGAGTTGCTAAGAATTGTAGGAGATTGGAGTTATTTTAAACCCCGGCGATAAGATCAGGCGTAAGTCATACTGGTAAAATTACTAGTTTGTTTTCCTTTTTTCTTTTACAGCGTTGGATTTGTATTTGTTTCTTTCGCTTCTTTTAGCTCAGTCAATCCTGTATTCATTTTCAGTTTTCAGCACGTGTTGTAAATAGTACGCTCAGCCTGATTCTAATAAGCACGTTAAGTCTTGCTGTCCGTCTCCTACTTCACTGTGGTTTTTTAGGCGAACTTCAGTACACAAGCAGCCAGGTTTCCGCAGATGTCTGCGTTTTCTTCATTTTGAGCGGCCTGTAGAAAAGTACGAACCTTAAAAGACATCTTCTAAAACTTGGGCCCGAAACGAGCAACGTTGAACATGTGATGTTTTAGTTTTTTGTGCAGACGGATTACGGACCTATGCGTCCGCAGATTTGCTAGTGACTTGGTAACGGTTTTTGTACCGGTTTTTGAGTCAGCTTTGTTGAGTGTTCGAATAAGAGCAACACTAGTTGTGTTGAGTGCTCGTGGTGAGATAAAGGCTGAGGGTGTGGTTGGTATAGCACGGGCATTTTTGGGTGCCGGTGCTCGGTCTACTTTTGTGTCATTGTGGCCGATTGACGATGAGGCCACTCTGGAGTTCATGAAAATTTTCTACCTTTACCTCGTGAAAGGAAAAAGTGCCAGTGAATCTCTGAACCAGACCATGAAATGCATGAGAAAATCTGACAAGTTTAGTGCAGTAAAGTACTCGGCTCCGTTTGTAATCATTGGTGATGACGTCACACTGGAGTCTGTGAACACAATTAATTGGTTACCACTGTAAGTAGACCCATGTTAAAAGTTAAAATGTTCGTATTGAAGAGCACGGCCCGTATTTTCAAAGCAGGGTTAAGCTAATCTAGCATTAGCATCAACTGAAACACATAAAAATTAGGCATTCTTTTTTTGGTCTTTATTTTGACTTTAACTACTTTAAAAACTCTCAGATTTACACTGATAATACAATTAAAAAGTCACACATAAAAATCACGGAATTTTGAATAAGCGTTAAAAAACTAGTGAAAAACCTGGATCAGAAGTTTTTGAGTCAATAGTACGTGAGGACAGCGGTTTCCTAATGTGAGGAGCGGTTGAGTGTAGGGTTAATTTACAGCACATATTGACGATAGATCTGGTGGGCTATCACAGGAGCCTGGGAAGTGTGTGAAACGTTTTAAGCGATTAAAGCACGTTTGATTCAATGTAAACTGTTGATAAGATAAAAAATAAATGTCTTTTACAATGTATTTACCTTCGGCAAGTGATTATTGCAAGGTGCTAGTGGGGCTGAGCATTTAAACCTTAGAAACAAATATTTAAACTGAACACAACAAGTGTAAAATCCCAACTGGCAGGAGGCAAACCAGTTGGGTATTTACAAGTGTGGCAGAGGAGTTGAACTCGGGTCGGCCGTGAAACAACTCCAAATAGTGGTCAGCGCGGGACTTGAACCCGGAACTCCCGATTTCAAGTCCGGCGCCCTAACCACTCGGCCATACTGCCGTGCGTACGGCCATACTGCCGTGCGAAATGCATGCATGCTTGGTTACCCAGTGCTCTGACTCAAAAACAATTAATCAAAATTTCTGGTACTTTGATTATTTATTGACTATTTATTGGATGTATTTTACAAGGGCTCATCATTCAAAAAAAAAAAAGAAAAAAAAAAGGGAAATGGTCTCCGCAAATAAACCAACAGAAACAAACATAAGTATTTCTGTCTGGCTGCCATAGATGTTTCGTGAGAACAATGATTTGAAATGATTTTTGGCGTATCGTGAATTCTAAAGAACTCGTTATATTCCTGCGGTAAAACATACCCAGTGTAAGGTACTCAAGCAGGAGCAATATACCAAGTGGATTTCACCTAATGTTTTCAAGTGCAAGCAATCTCAGTTTACAATCCTGAGATAGCTGCAGCCAAAGACAATTGTTAAAACGAGGTTTCAGAGCACTATTAAGGTCATTTTTATCAAAAATGAAACCCTTTCATTAATGCAACTGGATATGTCAGTGTTTGACATATTTAAAGCCATATTAATATGTCCTTAGTATTGGTCCAGTCGTCCAGAGCCTCTTTCTTGAGAACCGTTCTGCTTTAGTTAAAACTCCTAGCAAAAGGTCAAAGCTTGAATTCTTCGTTTATGACACAGGAACAAGATTTTCATTGCGTGGCTGATCAACTTCAATCATTGATGTATCCGCAAAATGTCCGAGGCCAAACCCGGAAGTGTTTCCCACTTTTGCTTCATCCTCAACACGAGTCGTTTGCCTCTTTAGCTTACGGCTAAGACGGACGTCTTCGAGGAATACTGTCAGCTCAGTGATAGAGCGTCTTAGATTCCTTTTGAAGCTTCTCTTGAACAGCACGTAAGTGAATGGATCCAGAACAAAATTAGCGATCACGAGTCTTAGGGAGACTGCATCCAGGCGGTTGCTAGGATACGCGCGATATGTATTACAGAAGAGGCGAATCTGAAAAGAGACAGAGAACAAACAGTTTACACAAGGAGGGGGGAGGGGTGGGGGAAGCAAAAAGTGTGGCGAAGTAGAGTGATAGAATTGAACACTGGAAGTGAGATTTGTTATCTCTTCCTATATAGCTAGATTTTAAGTGGGAATATCCAGTTTTAAAAAATATATATATTTAAAATTTCAAACACTTCAGAACTGTTAAATTCTATCCGGTAACGAGAGCCTGCGTTCAACTTAAACAGTGGTCATTTCTTACCCTTCGTCAAAAAGAACGGGGAGTCTAGATTACAATCACGGGTTTGTTTTCTGGTGAGGATAACTGCGCATGGCCTTACCGTCACTGGTAACCAAGTAACAAGGAAAACAACAGACACGAGAGCCACGAACTTTGCCATGCGCTCTTCCTGCCGGAAGGCAACTCGCCGAGCACGGCGTCTAGCATTCGTTCCCGAGGGCAAAACCGCTGACAGGCGCCGTCTTATCCTCACAACGATAACAAATACAACAATGTTGGAAACGGTCATCAGCGAAGTGAGAAGGAATCCACACACTCCTATAGCGAGGATGTAAACTGTTCCAGCGTGGTCCACAGGGAACCAGTCAAACTGACAGAAAGATCCAGAGCTTTTATTAAATATGTACCGCCCAACGCCAGCGAAGGGAAGAGCTGCCACAGTGATACAAAATAGCGTGAGAAATACACAGAATGTTTGCGCTAGGCGTGGCGTGGCGTGCTGTTTATAGAAAAATGGTTTATAAAGCGACGCCACGCGATCTAACGACATAAACGTTACGATGGCGCCAGAAGATAGTCCGAATGCCGTCGAGAAGAAGCCCTGTTGAGACAAAAATAAGACGTTAAAATTTTTTCTTGTTGTTGCTAAAAGCTTTTGCTTCTTGTAAGTGAAATATCGACTAGTATGTCTCAGTCTGATTAATTACGGCAAGTGTTTTCAATGGAGAATGCTGCTGAGAGTTTCATTCGTCGAATTACCAAACAGTAAATTCCATCCACAGAATTGAAAGTTGGAACCATTATTGATGACTCAGCTCTGCACGGTTTGGCTGTTGGAGTGAAGGGTTGAAACATTTTACACTCAAGTGAAAATAACACGAATGCCAGCGACTTCGAAGTTCAATACCTGTTTACGTTCAAAAATAGTGGCACGGTACTGCATATTATCTAGGTCTAGAAAAATGACGGACTACACACAAAGTCAACACCTCCTACTGCACAGACAGATAAAAAATGTCAAAAATCATGACTCAGTAATACGTGACGCGATACGGACACCCGACCCTGTCCTCTTGATTCTGTGTCCATAAAATCGTGTCTGGACTAATTGATGAAGAGAACACGAGTTGCATTGTCCAGGCTGTTAACTATACATGACCCAATATGACGTATGTATTGGCAAATCAAGAAAAATTGTGAAAATTTCAATGGGAATATGAATAATAATGGAAGTGCTATTGAAATAAAAAAGTGGGTATTTAATTAGATAACCAACCTGGAAGCTGCATTGCGGGGAATCTGCCATCCACTCGGCTCCTTTAACAAAGCCTTGGAAAATTAGAACTGCAGTTGAAAATGCTCCAATGAAGTCGACCCAGACTAATGCTCCCACGAACACAACGGGCGGGTTCTTGCCAATAAAGAAATCCCTGCCAAGAGTGAAGAGCGCCACACTGCAGCCAAAAAGGGCACTGGCTAACAACACGACTCCGATAATAACGTTTGCTGCCTTGTCCGGTGTTTGCTCAGCAGCACTGTTTGTTATTGAACTTTGAGTAGCGTTTAAAATGACCATTATTCCTATTTAAAGTTTATCTTTTGTAGAAATTGAAAAATACTATCTACTTCAGAATTTTGACTTGCGTGGCTATGTTCGTCGCAACACGTCTCAGGAAACGTTTTCTTTCTTGCAGTGAATAATCACTCGTAGAATCGAAGAATGACGAAAAAATTCCACACAAATACAAATGACTTATAACTGCGTATAGTTGCATATAGTTTAGTTTCAATCCTCTGCAGTCCTTAGTTACCGACGTAGGTACCCTGTAAACTTTTCTTTCTCAGTTAATCAAAGAATTGTTATAATCAAACCGATCCTTTCTGGCGAAATTAGTATGTTAGCCTTTCACTCAGTTTTCAGTAGAGAGCCACACAGAGAATATACACATCCAATCACGAAAACGTTAAAATAACCAATTGAAATAATAATCCAAAGGGAAAACAAACCTTCGAATTCTTTGTGAAATTACGACTTTTTTCGACCGATGTTCTCGATATAAATATACTTCGGACTTATATGAGACTCGAGTTTGTCACTCTTCAGCGATAGCATCACGGCCATTAAGACATAAAATGGACAAAATGATGCATTTCAGTTTTTAAGGCAAATAAGGCATTTATGAACAGGTCAGCTGTGTTGATTCTACTACCCAATCATACGATAACCATATTGCCGTATTGAATATTTGTGATATTAGCTCATAACATCTTCATTTCGGTACAATTTTAAACCTTCAACCTTTCAACTTCTTTTAGACCTTCATCTCGGAAGAGTGACAGTCAAAAAGATTCTCCTTTTATTTCTCACCATTCAAACATAACTACAGAAAGGAATTGCTCTGTAAGTTTAATTCAAATTGTCCCAGTTTAGAATTTCATACAAAGGCTCAAAATATAAAACCTCATTTCGCAATTCAAGACTTTCCCGTCTAGGAAAGACACATTTCACAAAATCTGCAATTAAGGAAATGATACCATAGAAACTATCGATAAAAGTTAAATTAGGACTGGAAATAAATGATTTAGGTTTTGTCTTCTAAACACCAGCTGTATTAAAATTAAAACCATATCTTCGGAGACAAACGACATTGTTTGTTTATTCTTGACAGCTCATATCAACTTAAAAAAACAAACAGGCAAAATGGAACAAAAAAACTTCGACACCACAAAAACTGAATATATTAACACTTGGGGAATTTTAACCGCAAGATATATCAATATCAGTTGCAACAAGTAAAATTAGAACGTCAAAAAATTATTGCCTGTTTTTTTGCGGATCGTTCTGTCATTAGATACTGAAATAAATTGAAACATTTTTCTTTTGGCGTTTTCGTGCTTTAGAGATAGTCTCTGACCTATAAGTTCGTAATCTTAATGTCCTTAAAAGTAAAGTAAACAATTTTAAAAGTTAAATTGAAATAAGACAAAAAAAATGAGGACAAAGTGTACAAAATCTTGAGAGCATTTTTAAGAGTTTTCTTTCAGGTGCTATCAGCGAGCGTACAACATGATTATGTGAGCTATCAAGTCCTGCTTCTCCTCAGGATTTCGTTGTTTTCCGATTTAGTAAACCTTTTTAGCACTTTAATGTGTCCAAACTGATATCATAACAGGTATTGAAAATTCGGGCCGGGAATCGACAGCAACAATGTTTCATATCGTAGAAACGTTCATTGCCAAAGGCATTTTTTGTAACAGACAAAATTATCGGCTGCAGCAACTGGGGCATTGCGCAGAGGTATTAGGGTGTCCGACCAAAGATTATAAAGAGATCCTCATTTGCATAATTTTGTGTCCCATCAACTGGTCACGAACTTTTCACCACTCTGTCTTTTTTTCTCTACAGTCCCGCGAAATGGAAATGTAAGTGAAAGCAAGTAGGGAATTTACTTCAACTTGAGCAGACGCCTGCGAGCAGAAAACTTTAGAGACATCAAACAAGCTTACTTCGTTTTCCCCGCCCCATTCCTTCCGCTCTGCCGGCCAGTAGTGTGCACGAAAACCCAACTATGTGAACCTGCTTGCAAGAACTTGCATTCACTTCCGGTCAGTTGTGAACACTGATCCGTGATGACTCAACTTGTTCGCACGCAAGTCTTCACATGCTTCAGTGAGGCTGCATTAAAAAATTGTTCGTATGTAACTTTCCTGTATTTGAGAGTCAACTTGCATTTTTGTTTGCAAGGGGTCAATCAATCAATCAATCAATCAATCAATCAATCAATCAATCAATCAATCAATCAATCAATCAATCAATCAATCAATCTATCAATCTATCAATCTATCTATCAATCAATCTATCTATCTACCTACCTACCTACCTACCTACCTACCTACCTACCTACCTACCTACCTACCTACCTACCTACCTACCTACCTACCTACCTACCTACCTACCTACCTACCTACCTACCTACCTACCTACCTACCTACCTACCTACCTACCTACCTACCTACCTACCTACCTACCTACCTACCTACCTACCTACCTACCTACCTATCTATCTATCTATCTATCTATCTATCTATCTATCTATCTATCTATCTATCTATCTATCTATCCATCCATCCATCGTTTATTTACCCACGTAACGTCTAGTGAACTAACGCTCGTTCAAAATAAGTACGTGCTAACATAAAGTAGTCTTAAAATATAAAGAATGGGGTGATTTGCATCGTGATCAAAGTGTATGCAATTCATCGCCAAGTGTATAAGTAAAGCCTAGCATGCATTCTGCTAACTTGCACTGATATTAAACTTGCACGTTCGGCGAAGGCTCATAAGACCGTGGTTCGCGAACAAATTCCTGTCGCTGGTTACTCCCCTTCTCATTCATCCCTTTACGAGCACGCACGCTAAACTGTTATACAAGAATTTTTCTTGTCACTGCCAGACTACCAACGAACGTTTATTGCTAGTTGGGTACTAAATTCCTTAAGTAACTCGCCCCTTTGCAACACGTGTTGTAACGGAATATTGCCGGGCTACGAGTTACAGGAAATACTAAGTAGTCCTCTACTTTTCCCAGTGTTGCAAGATACGTCGTGAAAAGTATGATAAGTATACTGATAAGTGCAAAATATAATAAAATGTATTAAGTAAAAGTATGATATAAAATATAAGCATAATAAGTGCAAAATGTAATTGCATTTTTGTGTCACAATGCTCTCGTCAGCAATACATTGTGTAGCTACCGCAAGAAAGTTTTATAGGTCCGTTTTTTGTTTACAATTCAATTACATTCCATTATCACCAAATGTTGCTCTTTTTATACTTGTTTTTGTCTTAGAAATCGCTTTATTTAAGTAAGGTTTTAACCTTAAGGTTTGTTCTCTTTTAGAGGTAGCTAGAAGCTTCTAGAAATACATAGAAGTAGAAACTGTTCTAGATTTTTCCATTCCATATTGTAAGTGCTAATTTCCAGAAAGTTCTTTCCGTACACGACAGTGTACACGACATCTTGAAACAAACAAAAAGCAAATCACGACTTAGTTTTTTCAGTTGTCGTAAGCAAGTCAACCAAGATCTAAGTTTTTCAGCAAGCAAGCCAAGTTTTCAAGTACCATTTTTAAGAAGTTGTTGCATTGCTGTTTCTTGTTCCAGTGATTTAAAGGCAGCACCAAGGTAATTGTTATTGTTTATTCAATTTAGCATGTCTACCGCATATTTTAGCACTTGTAACATTTTCGCTTGCTTTAGCACTCGTAACATTTTCGCTTAAGACTTTGTCGCGCGTTGTTTTATTTATTGTAACTTTGCTTAGAAAGTATTTTAGATCAGGGTTATAGCTGTTAGCAGTGTATTTAGCGCTTTCTTTAACGTTTTTGGATCTTTTGTAAGAATTCTGTTATTTTCGAGTGTAACAAATTATTTTATCAGTCGCGTAATCTTACCGTAATTCGTGTGTACTTTTTTAGTTCTCACGGTGTTAAGGACATTACAAGAATAAAGCCTTATTAAACATCAGTCGGAGGATTGTGTTCTTTTATTCGCTGGAGCAATACATTGCATGCAAGTTGCAAAGAATTGTCTTGTGTAACAGCACTACGGTTTTTATTTTGTTCGCTGCCGAGATCTTTGAGAAAAAACCAGACATCTATAAACAAGTTTCTTTTGCAATGATTGTTTCCTTAGCACATTCTGAGAGCTCAACAACTTCTTTCGATTTTCCTTTAGATATTGAATTAGTTTGGAATAGAAGACAATGAATAAAATACACCAAGATACTATCGTGATCCCTCCGGCACAAAAGAACGCCACGGCATAACTCTCAGATCTGTCGCAAGGGCGGGCGCTAGTTTGCTATCTCCAACCAAATCTTGGGCAATTAATGGCACTGAAATCGCATAAATCCCCTCTAGAAATCCGCACATAGATTGAAAGGTTGCAAGCCATTCATAGTTGGTTGCTATAGTAACGAGTGTTGTTGAAATACTTATGTACAGAAGTGTCAATTGTAGCACGGTTATGCGGTTAACTCTTGGGTGGTCCATTAACTTGCCGAAAAGAGGACGAGCAACCATTGAGCCAAACGCTAAAAAGCTGACCAGGAAAGCTGCTTTGATGGAATCGACACCGGAATCCTCGGGAAGTCGAACCTGGTAATGAAAGAGAAGTACATTAATCTAAGGGATTGGAGTGTAAGTGTATTTTACGATGTCCGCAGCCAACACTGACATTGAAGGCGAAGCATAAAAATACGCCAGCAACGTCGTCGTACCAGAGTCGAAAGTGTACAAGACTTTTGACGGTACGTTGCCACAAGGGACTTTTGACGGTGCGTTGCCACAAGGAAGGTGCCTTTGAAAAGAGATCTTGATGCAATTGGACTAAACTTTGCAGTGCATTTTTGTTTCCCCTGTTTTTCTATAAAATACGTTGGGGGGGGGGGGCATGAGCAGTGATACCCGCCTCACGATCTCCCGTTACTTTGACTACCTCGTTACTACGTTCACTTTTTATGGCCTGAAGGATAGCTCACGCAGTTTTTTTTGTCATCTAGAATTTAACAAACGGTAAACGTTCAGCGTGCAACCATCGACTTCTGGATGCACACGGGAAGTTGCTAAACACGAAAGAGGTGTGACAGTAAAAGCGCGTGAATTAGACCACATTTGGTTGCATTAAAGGGTTTCTCTGTACATATAATTCATTTATTCACCATCTTAAGCCTTCAACTTACCAGATGTACGTAAGGTACCAAGTACGCAGGCATAAACAAGCACAGGGAGCCCACCAACGTCACGAAGCCTTTATTCTTGAATACTGACCCAAAACTGGTTTTCCTTCTTCTATTGTTGAACTTTGGTTGGTCAAGCTCAGGTGTCCAAGGGATCAATCTTATTGCCAATCCACAGAGCAATAAAAGAAGCTCCAATCCAGCCAACACTCGGAAGGTTTTTGTTAAACCCACACTAATCACAAGCTCCTGAATGACTGAACTTAAAACAACTGAACCAACTGACACCCCAAGAAAAACGATCCCATTCGCAAATCTGATTCGTGCCCGAAAAAACCTCGGAAGCACAAACAAGGCCAAACAGTAACAAAGACATCATCCGAACCCCCAGACTAGGCCATAGGTTATGTAGAGTGGATAAATATCTCCCGCGAACGAAGAAGAAAACAAACCGATAGCGCAAACAAATTCACCAAATATTATGATGTTGGAGAATCCAAATCGGTTACGAAAAACAGCGGGAACCATTCCGAAGGCATGCGCAGCAGTCACCCAAGCTGTTACGAAGACAATAACTCATGCCCACTCCCCAATCAGTATCGCATTCTTTTAAGCAAGCATTAGATTTCACAGTTTCAGTTTTCACTTTACATTCTTTTGCATTTATTATTTCTCTACTTTTTAATATTCACTTTACATAGTCTCTTTTTTCTATCCGTTAAAGACAACAGGACGGTCGTCGAAAGCTTATAGATTTTAAAAACATTTTAACCAGAGAACGTTTTATTTTAATTATTATCTTGAATCCTGATTACGGACTTTCGATTTTCTTAACATACCAATCCATCATCCGTGACCTTCAAGAACCTACCAAAGGAATTTTTGCAGGGAAACTATAGACGGTTCCGCTACGCTGGGGCCCTACTGATTAAACAAGCGAGTGGGGACGAAATGAAATTAACATGTGATGTAAACATAATAAAGAGATGATATGATGATATACTATGAGGTTGCATGGTTTTGGCCTTTTCTAGGGATCCTCTTTTAGAATTAATGAGTTCGAGCGGTATAAGTTCGATGTCTGTGAGTTTGTGCCCCTTTTGTTTTGTGTCCCTTCTCAGTCTGTGAGTCTGTGTCCCTCGGGTGTTTCGTTACAACGGCGTAACCTTTAAGAGTTTGATCGCTCTATAAGACATCGCAGCCGGAGCCTTTGATCTTTGAGATTTAGGTACAGTTCCAAAGACGGGGATTCAGCCCCCAATCGCCCGCTCCGGGGTTCCATTCGCTAGTCCAACCGCCTCAAAAACGTCAAAAGGAAGCTTGCATTGAATTTAATAATCTCACATACCAATCTGGTAGCCAAAGGTTCTACCACGACCCAAAAAAGTACAGCCATTTTGTAATGAAGTATTAGCAGCTCTCGTGAGAGCGAAAACCATCTCAAGTTGACTTGTGTCCTTGAGTTCCCTCGAGCTGGTTTTCTAGCAGCTATCCTTCTTACTAATATGTTAGTCGATCATACATTCCTTCTCAGAAGATCATCGAACGTACAAGGAAACGAACGCAGGGATCTTAAACGAGCGTGATTTGCGCATTTGCACACTCATTTCATGCAATCGGTTTACCATCGTATTAAAAACTGAAACAGGTTATTACGAGGTATATAAATTTACTAGAAGTGGTCACACTTGTTGCGCTGTAAATATGTCTTGGGGGGGGGGGGTGGCTTGAAATTAGTTTTAGCGACGATCTAGAAATCCTTTGTTAGATCAAAGATGCTGTAATCTGCTGCCCCAAGACCCATTTCAGACCGGAAGTGAACAGAATGGTTTGTTTCGCACATTTTATAGCGGAGCTCGCGGAGCACCATGGGTGAGCAAATTTGGTAACCCGTTGATCCGAAAAATTTTGGTTCTGACGTCAGCGTACGTCCGTACGTCCGTCCGTCCGTACAGACTCTGGCGGAGGGGGAGGGGAGTGCCAAGACAGCTCGACCGGGGGAGGTGGAATGCAATCTTATCTTGTAGCTGATGTAAACAATATGGCGACTGGTTCCTCGTACGCTCGATTATCAATACGATAATTGTAATACATTCTTGGAATGAAGACCTGTAACAGTTCATCATGAAAAGGAAAAGGATTGCTTCAATCTCGATGGCGCACATAGAAGACATTGGGGAGCTTGAAGGCAAGAAATCCTTGTTCGAGGACATACTTGCTTTTTTCAAAGCTAAGGAGATCTGGAAAGAACCCGGCGACTTTCGGTTAGATTTTCAAGTCCTTCTTTCAGTTCAGTGGTAAAGTAAATTACAGATTTGATTGTGGATTTACATTGTAAAATTTGTTTAATTGAGCGACTTTACATGTTTAGTAAATTACGGTAATTTTATTGAAATGTTTTAAAAACTTGTTTAAAATGGCTGTGAAATTACCTTGTAGTTCAGTCCCGTTTACCGGCTTGCGAGTAACTACAGTCGAGGGGAAAATTGAACGCAGTTTGCTTTCCTAGGCAAACAAGTGCTTCGTATGTGAATGACATTTCATGTTTTTGAAGGTTTCTTGTCCCGTTTTCTGTGTTTATTCTTTAAAGGAATTTTCATTAGTGAGCAATCTGATATTAGGCTTACCTTAAGGCTTAATTACGCTCAATGAATGAATGAATGAATGAATTCAATTCCTTTTTGAACTTTAGTGTGTAATTTTCAATATTTTTTAAGAGCAATTCTAGTGTATTTTATTCAAAAAGTGGAAATCGTGACTATTTTAGACTGAGTCTGTGTTGTTTTCTCAATGTAGGTTGTTTTTCTTCGGCAATGCATATCGGGTTGTTTTGACTAATTCGTAATTTAGTATTCAACGCCTGAAGAGTCGCTCTGTCTTCATTTTTAAGTTAATAGTCTTAGTGTAAAACTCCTTATGTTTTTTGTTCAGTTACAAGTGGAATTTTTATCTTCCTTATATTTTTATATTTTTATACATTAGTTTCTTCATTTGAAGTGAATGACATTTCTGTCTCAATTTAGCGACTAAACATAGAATCGCCGTTTCAGTGAGTGAGTTGAGTGTGACATGTTTTCGTGTTCGTTTTGTTTTTCACTGCTAAGCCATTTCAGTGCGTCTTTAGTTACAGATCGAAATGAAATCTTTATTTAAGTAACTATAAGCAAAGCATTTCCCGGTTTAAGTCTATTTTGTCTAAAATGAGATTCTAAAAGCTTCCTAAAATTAGTTCAGGGTGTGTTCCTGAAAGCGCCCGACTAATACTTCGCGGTTGAAAAACTTGTGCCATTTTCTCTCGATAATTATCCGTGAAAGTGCTTGAAAGTTTCCGAAAACATTTTTTGGGTAATTTTTGTCAGTAAACGGTTTGATGCCGGGAAAATATTATTTATTTTAGCAAGATAGATTTCGAGAAATGTTTCATGGTTAACATTCCTCAGTGAGATCAGTGAGAAATGTGTATTCGTATGGAAAAGTCTGTCGAGTCGCTACCGGGAGCAACTTAAGTGGTTTTTTTTAGCAATTGTAGTTTTACAAGTACTCTTCTTGAACTTAATAAGCTAGCTTTCGAAAGAATGCTACAAGAAGAGCTGTCGGTGAAAGTCGTGCTGAAGTCTTCTCTTTGAAGAAAAATAAGCCATTACTCACAGTTTCGTCAGCGGTCCGCATGTTTTCCCTTGCTGTTTTTCACCTCTTGGGGAATAACTGCACAACTAAAATTTATCGTATTTTACGGGCCAATAAGCATGAAAGAGAGATGTGGAGCTCCGCTTTTAGGCTTGGCTAAATCTATATATTACACTAGTCACAATGACCCAAGTTAGATTAGCCCACAGATACAAGCAACTGATACCAGTTAACTAAGATAAATAAGGAAACGAACATTTCATTTTCAATCCAAATGCAGAAACCTGTTGTTCCTCCTTCCCTTCACACTGATGTTTAAATGACTTTATTTAAAATGATAGAAGGACACGCCATATGATAGGTCGGAAAACGGACCGGGCAAAACCCCTAAGTGATTATTCAAAAGCACTCCTTCCTGTATAAATATACCCAGAGCACTCAACGTACGCGAGCCATTCTCACCTTTTTCGGCAGTGTTGTTAGAATTTTTGTGTTATTTCCTAAAAGCAAATCTACATGTATCTGAACGATGATGTAACCGCTGTATGATATTCTCCACGGTAGGCTTCTGTGACAAAGAGTTAACGGGCCGTTTTCAGGTAGGTATTCGGTGTATTTGTTTTGTACTGTTTTGGCGAACTGAAATAGAGAAGATGATCGTAAACGAAAAGGTAACTACATGCAGAGTAATGGAGTCAGCCAGCAATTGCTATATTATATATAATAATATATTTAGCGTTAAAGAAGACGAAGTTATAGCTAGGGACTCTTTATACTATAAAGAACCATTGTGCATGGAGTAATTTTAATTAATAAAATAATTAAAATTATTTAGAATATTCAGTATTACGGTTGACACAAATACTAGGTATTTCCCTGCCTGTAAAGACGTGACTATAAAGGAAATGTGGAGAACAATTAAAGCCATCCTTTAAACCACGATGGAAGAATTGAGTATGATGCGTTGTCCCTCATTCTCTTGTCTTGCCTCACAGTTTCTGTTTCATTTCAGTGAACCAGTCAGTTGGTAAAAATAAATTATGAAGAAAGTGCAGTAATTCTCGGTATGCGGCTAGTTTTAAGGCCTTTATTTCATACAAACAGTTAGGCAGGTTTTTTTTAAAAATTATATTCAAACTCAGTGTAATGTGAACGCGGCTTTACTGTTTTGGAAACATTCAGTAGCATGACCGTATGTTGTTCAAAACGTTTTCATTTTTCACTAGCTTTTGCCAGCTATGTATCGTCATGCCATCAAAAGCATTTGTAGCAGCCGAATAAAAAGCGTAATGTACTACGTAACTGAATAGTTACACCCAAATATTTATACAGTGCAATTTGACGTTTTAGCTTGCACTTACTGACAACTACGTAGCTTCCTGTGTATGAAGAAAGTATGACCATTTCAAATATTAGCAGATGTTGTAAGAGAAAAATCATCTCGAGTTGATTTAAGTCAATGGGCTCCGTCATTTCTGGTTGAACGGAGTCTCAAAAGATCATCGAGTACACAGGAAAGCTAACGTGGGGAGGAAGGGGTGGGGTTGAATGAACGCGAAGGGGGCTTCGCCACGCTCGTTTCTTCGCGCAATTATGTCACTATCCCAAAAAAAAACAGGAAAGGATGAAAACAGACTATTACGAAGTATATGAATTATTCCGTGTAAAAATGATAGCACTTATGCGCGTTCCGCTGTAAACATCAATATTTCGGGGAATGTGAGGTAGTATTTGAAATTAGTTTTACTAGCATAGTTTTTTTTAAAAGGATTATTTTCCATCTATGAACGTAAAGACTTGCCTATAGGAAATGTTTATAACTATGATCAAAATTGTTAGTTTTACTGAGGGCGTTTCACTGTCTTGATTCTTGGAAACTCTACCTCGCCTTTGTTAGAACGAAAATGCTCTAATCTGCTGCCCCAGGTACATTTTATACCCCATTTGAGACCGAAGTGAACAGAATACACTAAGTTATATTAGCAGAAACAATCGGGAAAATAAAGCGAGGAATCTCGGGGCACATACGTCAATCACTCCTCCCCTCTCCACGCCTACCTATGTAAATAAGAGTGTTACACGGTATATGTCTATCAGTTTTCTTGGAAAACGGGAAAAAACCTTAATTGATTATTCAAAAACACTCTCTTTTCGCCAGTGCAGTTATTCATTTTGTTCAACTCTATTATCTGAATTTTTCAACTCTATTGTTTGAATTTTATTGTTGTTTCCTAGAAGCAAATCTTTCATATTTGCATCTGAACGATGATGTGACTGCTGTTTAAGAGCGACTTCCAGTAAAAATCAAGCAATATCTCAATTTCGCGGCAGTAGTTGAAAAATCGATTTAAACCTGATGTGGTTCGTTTTCGCCAGAAGCGCTTTATTTTCGAAAAAAACGAGGAAATCGATTCTCAGGTTTGGGAGGTCAAAATCACAGGAAATTAATCTTCAAAATCAGTACTATAAACTTGCATCGCGCTGGTAAACTAAAGCGCAGAGAAAAAGATAGGCACTTTCTATCGACAGAACAAGTCTTTTTCATTAACTAGACAGTTGTGAAACAGCAGTAGCGAAATGTACTGAACACAAACAATTCCAAACTAAAAGGCAGGTTTTGATGATCACGTCAAAACTGATTTGGAACCTAACTTCTGTGAAATAATTTAACATGTGCCATAATTGTAAATGGACTCAATCTTCATTCAATAGACAGCACAAACATTGAAATAAACCACAACTTGAAACTGGCTTGGGTTATCCATGCTATTTTGTTTGCGTCCACTTCGAACTCAGCAAAGTTTTAACAAATGGGGCTTAGTGAAGTTGAACTTTGCAGTACACAAAAACACGGGAAAATTTGCTTCTTTAACCAAACGGGCTCGCTCTACTTTATTCTTGTTAATTTCCAGCTTTAACATCCTTTTGCGTTCCAAAAAGAGGGGGAAAAAAAGCCCGAAATGGGCGAGTTTTACGTTTCCAACTTCTGTTCCTTCGTGTGCAAATTTTCTTTGTACATTTGTTTGCATTGCTGTATACCAAATACCGTGACTAAATTGTTTAACCAAATTTGAGTATATGATGTCATAGGTGTAGCATATTAGATGTCACGTTTTCTAGTGGTTTGCACAGAGAGCTCACAACCATAACACCAGTATCGTTCAACTTTTTCTTTTTCCTCTACCTTTTTTGAGATCAACCGAACATTTTAGTTTGAAGCCATCATCAAGCATCAAGCAACGCCGAAGAAAAGAGAGATTGTGTCGCTTAACACGGAAATTTTGGTGTATTTCGGTATGCGGCAACGTTGAACTTCATTAAGCCCCATCTGTTAAAATTCGCTGTGTTCCATGTCTTCCCATAGACAGCAGCATGGATAACCCTAGCCAGTTTCAAGGTATAGTTTAGTTCAATGTTTCTACTGTCTATTGAACGAGGATTAAGACCATTTGGATTTATGACACATGTTAAATTATTTCACAGAAGTTAGGTTCCCAATCAGTTTCTACGTGAACATCAGAACCTGCCTTTCAGTTTGGAATTGTTTGTGCTCATTAAATTTCGCTAATGCTGTTTTGTAACTGTCTAGTTAATGAAAAAGACTTGTTCTGTTAATAAGAAGTGGCTATCTTTTTTTCCGCGCTTTAGTTTACCAGCGCGATGTAAGTTTATAGTACTGATTTTGAAGATTAATTTCCTGTGATTTTGACCTCCCAAACCCGGGAATCGATTTCCTCGTTTTTTTCGAAAATAAAGCGCATCTGGGGAAAACGAATTACATCAGGTTTTTAGTTTTACCAATACCTTTTTATGTGCAAAATATGAAAGAAATCGTTTTTTTTAACTTCTGCCGCCGAATGCTCGATGTTTACTGAAAGTCGCTCTTAATATCTTCCTCGTTAGCCTTCTGTGACAGCGATGTAACTGGGTTTTCAGGAAGGTAGGTACTCGGCTTGTTTGTTTTGTTCTGTTTTGACGAAATAGATGGCAGAAAAGGTAACACCCAGAATCACCCAGCCTTGGTATATTTGTTATGATTCTATGGCGCAAGTCATTTGGATAGCACATTGTTCAAGGTGTCGAAGTTATAACTAAGGCATAGTGAAGAACCTGTTCGGAGTATTTAATTATTTAGAAGATTCAATACTATGATTGCCACAGATACTATAAGATGGGTCTGTGACTTTGGAAATTTTGTAGAGAAAAGAACTATTCAAAGCAATCCTTTAAACCACAAAGAACTGAGTGTGGTATATTATTCTCCCTCAATCTGTTATCTCGCGTCTATACAGCGTCCATACTGGATTGTGAAATGTTCTGCGAAAGAGAAAAGGTTGCACAGTTTCAGTTTCATCTCAGTAACACGTCAGTTGGTAAGAATAAACTATCAAGAAAATGCAGTAATATTGGTATGCATTGCACACTTGTTTCATGCAATCGGTTCACTATCATAAGATAAACCGGCTCGAAACAGACTATTACGAGGTATACAAATGAACTAGAAGTGGTCACACTTTTTGCGCTGTAAATCTGTCTCGGCCGGGGGGGGGGTTGGGCTTGAAATTAGTTTTAGTGAGGGCAATGGGGTATAGGAAATCCTACTTTCCTTCCTTAGATCGAAGATGCTGTAATCTGTTGCCCCAAGACCCCATTTCAGACCGGAAGTGATCAAAATGGTTTATTTGCGCACATTTTATAGACTATAACGAGCCAATTTAGATTAGCTCACGGATACAAACAACTGATAGCAGTTAATAAGATAAATAAGGAAACGAACATTTCATTTTCAATCCAAATGCAGAAACTTGTTGTACCTCCTTCCTCTCACACTGATGTAAATGACTTGATTTAGTATGACAGTAGGACACGGCATATGATTGGTCGGAAAACGGACAGGGTAAAACCCCCTAATTGATTATTCAAAAGCACTCCTTCTTGTATAAATATATCCAGAGCACTCAATGCGAGCCATTCTCATCTTTTTGGGCAGTGTTGTTAGAATTTTAGTGTTATTTCGTAAAATCAAATCTATCTGAACGATGATGTAACCGCTGAATGATATTCTCCACGGTAAGCTTCTGTGACAGAGATGTAACGGGCCGTTTTCAGGTAGGTAATCAGTGTATTTGTTTTGTACTGTTTTGGAGAACTGAAATAGATAAAATGATCGTAAACGAAAAGGTTTCTAGATGCGGAGTGATGGAATCAGCCAGGAATTGCCATATTATATATAACAGTATTTATTAAAAACTGGACTAGGTATATTGGATTTCTAGCATTTTGATTGGCTCATCGGAGCTAGGCTATCAGCTCATATACCTGCTGCGACCAAATATGGTCAATGAACACTCAACAACAAAGTGAGCTGAAAGTTTTTTCCTCGCGAGCAACCCGGCGAGAAAAATGGACGAGAAAAATCACTTGCCAGCAAATTTAAATTAAGCAGAAATTCCAACAACGTCACCAACAAGCACCACCAACAGCGTCGTCTAACACAAGCCAAAATTGTTTGAAGAAACTGTGCAGAAATAGAAATTTAAGCATTAAGCGTTGTGTTTACAATTAATTTCTTTCATCGATCGTCACGTCGATCATTGAAATTGAACAAACGGTAGGTATTATCAGAAAGGATTTCCACTTCAAAATATCAAGACAAGACATAAAATAAAACACAATGAAATGGGGCTGGACCATTTAATAAAAACTATCACACATTTATGGCGAGTCGGTGCGAAAATCATGAAGCACTGTCTAAACAAGTGCTAAAACAAAATACAGCTGCAAACTACCAAGAAGGAAGGAAGGGCGAGATTGTTTTTCGGCTTTAACATGCAAAATCAGGACACTGGTTTACCTGCACTTGTTGTAGCTCTGTGTTCCAACAGGTGGAAGTGCTCAAATAGAAATTGGATGCCATGTAAACGGAGTTGAATCGCTTTTCCAGTTGTTTGAATGTTGTTTTTACCATTCCGTCCGCAACCTCTAAACCGAGAACAACTGCATTTTGCGCTTTGCGTTTAACAAACTATGATGGTGAATTCTAATGTTCCTCGCTACAGTAATCTTGCTTCTGAGCTGCATAGAAAATACCTCTTCAAGTTCAACTGTTCAAATTTGTTCTGTCTTCAGTTCGATCAAACACGCACATGATGGCTCCGTTGTGCGAACAGATTACAAACTTGTTCAGTTTCAACTCCAGCAGCTATATGGTGAAATTGTACAGCTTCAATCCGCTTCGAACGATGATTACAACAATGTTCAGGAAAAATCAAACATGTACCATATTTCAGAGACAATAATTAGAAGATTTTTTTCCAAAACGTGTGCTACTTTGCTCACTTTCGAGCAGTTTTCATTGATTCATTCAACTTTGCAATGAAACGCTGCAACACTTCGCAAAGTTTTGGCGCCTTTTTCGTTCAGTCATGTGATCGATTCTTGTTCCGCTTAAATTTCTTTTCTCATTTTTCCCGTTCTTTCTGATATTTTTTTCTAAATAGTGGTTAAGTTTTTAATAAAACAATTATTCTACTCGGGCTTGCTGGATATCAAATGATTATAACCAACTCGGCGCTACGCGCCTCGTTGGTTATCTATCATTCGATATCCAGCGCGCCCTCGTAGAATAATTGTTAATTATTAAAAATTTGACTAGGTATATTGGATTTCTAGCATTTTGATTGGCTAAAGGGAGCTAGGCTATCAGCTCATATACCTGCTCCGACTAAATATGGTCAATGAACGCGTCAGCGATAAAGAGAACTGAAAATTTAATTTTTTTGCCGGGGAGCAAAAAAATGGCTGACAAAAGTCGCTTCGGAGAAGAATTAACAGACGCAGAAATAACGACCTTGGTGGATAATGCTACCCCCGAAAATACCAAGAAAGCCACAAAATACGGAATGAAAATATTTAACGGTAAGTTATTGCAAATTTCTATAAATAAAACATTTTCAATCAGCAACATTTGTAACTCGCGGTGTTTACATTTGTACTTAATTTTAAGTTTCTTTACTGACCTTTTTAGACTGGCTTTTAAGTCCCGGCGGAAGCAATAGAAGAAATGAGTAAAGAGCAATTAAACCTGTGTCTCAAGTCTTTCTACACGTCTGCTAGAAAACAAGACGGGTCGTTTTAGAAGACAACTTCGCTCAAGTCAATCCGCGCAGCCATTGACCGCTTCCTCCGTTCGCCACCGCGATGTAAGCAGTTTTCCATTATCGCCGATGCTGCTTTTACAGAAGCAAATAAAGTGCTGGACGCCTTTGTAAAAGACCTTCGAAAGTCCGGAAAAATAGCTGGAGTTGTCCACAAGAGAGGGATAACAAAGGAGCAAATCCAGAAGCTCTACGAAAGCGGCGAACTTGGTCCAGCCGACAGCAAAAATCCCGCTCAGCTCCAGCGAACCGCTTGGTTTTACTTGGTTTGTTTTTCGGAAGACGGGGACGAGAAAATCAGCGTGAAATGAAGCCTGGAATGCTTGCCCTTAGAGAAACACCGCAGGGAGTCGAGTACTTTGAGCTGAACAGGCAATTTCCCGGCGCGCTGCCGGCGACAAAGAATCACCAGGGAGGCCTTGCCGATGCTGAAGATGAATCAGACGCCAAGATGTTTTCCGTTCCTGACTCGCCACGATGCCCAGTGAAGACAATCAAGAACTACTTGGCCCACTTGAATCCGGGTATAGACGTTCTTTCTCGAAGACCAAAGGAAGCGGGCAGCTCAAAATTCAACCCAGAGCAAGACCAAGTTTGGTTCTGCAGCGTACCTATTGGAGCAGGCACGCTCGACAACATGTTGAAAACGATGAGCAAACGAGCAGGCATCGAGCCAGATCTGACAAATCACTGCCTCAGAGCAACTGCTGTGACCGTCCTGTCCTACAGCAACTGCACAACACGACATATCAAGGCTGTAACCGGTCACAAGTCAGACCAGTCTGTGGAATCGTATAATGATCGTCCGTCTTTCTGTCAGCAGCTAGCTATGTCGCGTCTTCTGAGCTCTTTCTTCGACCACCGCGGATCCTGTGCAGCTGACGAGAAAGAAAACGAGGCCTCCATCAACCCTGGTAGAGGGATCACTCTTCAAACATCTTCTTCACGTGTTTTGGTGGAAAACAACCAGCTGTCAGTTGCTCAAAGCAGCGTTTCCACTACTGTAGAGGCACATGGCGAACAACGTTTCGTTCCTCCCCAGTTTAACTTCTACAACTGCACAAATGTGCACGTTTACAATAATTTCGGTGGATCCAATTAAGATCCAATTCCTTGACTGACTTCTCGCGAAACTTTGTTAATTGTTGAGCTGTGAAATTTTCTTAAAAACTAAAAAAAATCGCTTCAGTCGCTCGATTCGTTTTACATTTCATTCAGCATTGCAAAGACATTGTCAGATGTCAACGTCAATCATTTTGACAGTTGTAGACAGTTGCATTTTCGGAGCGGAAGTTTAATCCGTCTTCCGGTCATGATATTTTACGTCAAATAAAACCATCATGAAAAAGTTATTTGTTATTGATTTTTAACAAAACAATTATTCTACTGGGGCTTGCCGGATATGAAATGATCATAACCAACTCGGCGCTATGCGCCTCGTTGGTTATCTATCATTTCATATCCGGCGCGCCCTCGTAGAATAATTGTTAAATAGACCAAGAAAAACAAATAAAACTGTTTCCCGTTGGAAGTTAATAACTACTGAAACTTGACCGAGATTCAGCCTTCTTATCTAATAACAGAATGTTTATTCAGCCCAAAACTTGCTGGAACATCAAAAAGAATTATCATTTTAACGGCAATCAATTTAAAAGAAAAATCTGCAAAGGCAGTTTAGAAATATTTCTATTTATGCAAATTACGAACTTTTTGACTGATTTGTGCTGCATTTTGGCAGTTTTTAAAATACAAATATCTTAAATCGCAGCCACCTAGGAAGCTCAATGTATATTAGGAATGTTTTGCTATCATAAAAGATCTTTCAACTGAAAAGAGAAAGTGTTAAGTTTTATCTTTCTTCAAATATTAGAGAAAATTGCTGGAATGACCACAATCAGCCCGTAAAAAATGAATCATGATTTACCGGAAAACGCTCTCACAGATTTTTCCCTAATTTCGCATACAAGTTGTGTTTGTCGAGTAGTTCAAATAGTTTAAGTTTCGTCATAAAGTGTCTGACTAGTTTTCGAGATATTCGACACTATTTGAAATGACGGGCTGTCCACTACCGTTGCTATGGTGACAGCTGTTGCTAGGAAACCACTTTTGTCATATGTTCAAAAGGTGGTGTAGTATCAAGGAAATCGAAGTTTATCTTCTATGCGCAATTTTGATTTCAAAAAAAAGCTATTGCGAGCCTCCTTATTAGTGGACGAAGATTACATTGTAAATAATTATGCAATTCAGCCTGCTAGCTGCCATTTAATTGTTTTTAATAAACCTATCTATCTATCTATCTATCTATCTATCTATCTATCTATCTATCTATCTATCTATCTATCTATCTATCTATCTATCTATCTATCTATCTACCTATCTATCTATGGAATGATTTGCCTCCAAGTGTTAAAGATGAAAGTTCCCTTAAAAGGTTTGTGTGTAAACTGGACTCCTACACTACCGGCACCAGCAATGCCTCAAAGTAATTTCATATCATACTTATATCGCAGTATATTGTAATTATTTAATTAACTGTAATTAGTTTTACTGAGATAATATCGTGTACGGATTTTATGTAAAACAAATTTTAATATGTTGTATATTTTAATTTGATGAAATTCCGTGGGTAAATAAAAGATTCTATCTATCTATCTATCTATCTATCTACAGACAGGAATAAAGTTAACGATTTCCTTTATTGATTCTGTAGGTGCTGCACGTACATATCACAGCTGGAGGGCGTGAATTTAAGCAACGGTGTCGGCGACCAGTCGTCACACACAACACCGCCAAGCTCCGACGTGCCTTCGCCCATGTACGAATCTTCTAGTATTTCGGATTTCCTTTCTGGCGAGCTTTCTCCGAATGGGAGCGGAGTTGTGCGACAAAATTCCGAGACTGGTTCGGAACATGCGCCATCCGATAGTGGACTGCTGCCTCCGGCCGACCCCTCGTGAGCTATTTATGCTCTTTCAGCTGCCGTGGATCGTCTTTTCGATCACGCCGTTAACACGCTTCATCCCGAGGGCCTGTTGTCTTTTTTCTCGAAACTTTGGTTCACGCTTCGAGGACTCAACTCTCTAGTTCTGCAGTTGATAAAGCTACAAATTCACCCGGTGAAGCCCCTAGCAACAGCCAAACGCCTTCTTACAGCACAACCCTCCATTTGTACCGACTAGCCACTGTGATACTCAGGAGCGCCTGCAACACTAGCAAACCGCTGTTATATCTTATGAGAGAGCGTGGGCAGTGATATCACCACATTTTGTCAAGGTTACAAAGAGGGTCTTTGTGCAAGAATCCCATATTACGTAAAGTAAACCCATTTTACACTTATTTTGAATCGCGCTGCAAGCAATAAATCAAAACCGCAGCAGACTTCCGGTATCTTAAGCATGAAAGGGGAACAGCAAATTGTTCAGTCGAAATAACGGAAGTTAGAATGAGCCATCAATAAATGAACAACCGCGCAACATCACCAACATCATCCAAAACAGACGCGTTTTAGGTAGTGGGGAATTAGAAAAAAAGTGGTTTTCGAGATAGCAGGAATCTGTTGTAGCTGTTTTCATTCAGCTCAAACATATATAAAAATTTTTTTCTATATGGAAGGACTGCCCAAAGATTTGTTTTTTTGTTGCATTTGTTTTTGTTTTGCGTTTCCTAAACCTTGAAGGTACTTGAAGAGTTAATACCAAATGCTCGCATCAACAGAAAAACAAACAAACAAACAAACGGAACTGAGACTATAAAATTCTCAACTACTCGGTTGCAATTAGACAAACAACTGTGACTTGACGTAGTCATACTTTCCTACGTTTTGAACCGATTGCACTTTCTTTTTGGAGGTCTCGATTGGTTCATTCCTGAGATTGCATTATTTTTAAGTTGGTTTTATGACAGCCTGATTAAAATATTGCTCCTCTGCAAGAGTAAGACGAAATCATTCTTATTCATACCTATCTAGTTCTCTTTTTTATCCTCGTTTCCCCAGGCTGCAGCTCATAAGGACAGGCACATTTCCAAACTAGTCATCATGTCCCTTAATGGCATAATGACTGAACTGCTCAGTAACCGCAGCGACCTCCCTCACTTTTGGTTCCACGAGGCGCTGTTTAAGCCACTTGATGGGATCATGTCTTCATCAACTTGCAGTGAAGAAGAACAAGACCAGGTATGATGGAAAACTTGAATAGCGTTGAACGATTCCAGTGTTTTGCAATTTGATCAAAACCTCGAGACGTTTGCCAGTAAGTCACTATTTACCAAAGGCGGGAGCCAGAAAAGGCATTGTTGCTAACCCAGAAAGTGCTCAATTTATCTGTGCGGTGAAAGTTTGGACTTGTGTCTTGAGGATCAGCCGCGCCAAATACAGTCGTACACATCAAGTGCGCTGAGATTTTTTGGGATCGAGAGCTCGCTCCATCATTATTTGTCAAAGGGAAAGCCAAGAAAGACATCTTCAAAATTACGAAAATTACTCTTTATAACTCGCAAATTAAATAATAAATTGGAATTCTCCACTCAGTGAGAAATAAGAAGTAAATGCCTGTAAGGGAGCAAATAAAAGGACTACTTAATATAGCTTTTGAACATGAGAGGACGGATAAAGCGTTAACTGTAAGTATCGTTTCACGCAGAGTTTTTTTCGGCTTTTCTTGGGAAAGTGTGAAAATCTGTTTAACCGTTGGAAATCAAGCTATCATTGCTTCTTAATGAAGCCACGGTGAATATTATAAAATGACACTATGCTCTGAATTAAAGACATAAGGTTCTGGTTTTCGTCGAAACGTGATTCCCTGAAATAAATAAAAGACTGAATTTTGTGACATTCCGCCACGAGTAAGTTGTACACAGTCTTTAGCCGATGAAATTGTTTTCGAAGGCAAAGCTGTGTTCGATTTCGAATTTATACTCGTTATTTATCCTCCGACTATTCTTGGAGGCTAACAAAGCGTAAATCAAGGCGTATCAGAGAAAGTGATCTAATGTCTCTCAATAATTCACGCGGATTTCCGTCCATCCTGTTAGTAAACTTTTCGATTTTGCATACAGCGGGTAAAACTAAGCTTTCCAAGAATGGAAAGAAAAACATGAGGTTCTTTGTTATCCTGCCGCGATCAACCAAAAACAAGGAGCAGGGTCTCTGGCTTTTCTACACATGATATTCGAGCAAAAATATATGCGTGTGACTTTGCGAGCAATTGAGACTATAATAAAGTTATTTGATTTTGATTTGTAAAAACCGCCTGCCGCGAGAAAACGTGCCTCGCTTTTGCATTGAGCCGAGCACAACGGGTGTGTAATTGTGCGCCCCAAAATGTATCATTGTACAATCTCTACAAGAATTGGTCACAAGCTGCGTGTATTCCTTTCCCACTGATAAAATCTTCTCACTATTTCGAAAAGTTCAGTTTTCAGTATCTTGTTTTAATTATTTAATTTGTAATGTCTGCTTTTTCTAGTTTCTCTGAAAGTTCTAAATACGTACAGAAACCCATCAACTGGTACGGACGAAACTCGATTTGTTCTTGCTCAGCGTATGCCTGTATAAATATTCACGCACGAGTTTTAAAAGACTCAGTCAATGCGCCTGCGATTCTTGTCACCTTCTTCAGTTGCAAGTTTGTACCGCATTCTTAGATTTTATGAAAAATGTTTCGCTTCCACAAATCATTTTTAAACTGAATTAGACTACGGGAAGTCTCTCTTTCCGCTCTGACAGGGACAGTCGAGGAAAACGAGCAAGCAAGCGAGCGGCCGCGAAATCGCCTGCGGGGTTGAAACGTAACGCGCGTGTCGAGCCTCTAGTGTAGTGAGACTATCCCTGAGCGGAAAGAGAGACTGCTCGTAGTCTATAACTGAATTTCAACGTATACTGCACGTGATGAACCCTCTTTGATGCATGTATATTCGTAACATAAGCCTTCAAAATGTAGTTCTTTCCGATCCTGATATTGAGCTAGCGGGAAACATCTCTCAAGACTCAGCGAACTTTTATCACTGCTTTACTGACAAACGAAAATCGTACGATGAAGACGAGCAGCCGTGAAGAAAAAATGTAGAGGCGAGAGTCAGTGGATTTCTAATTCCATTTGAGCCCTTCCCCCTCCCCCCCCCCCAAACCAATTACAAGATGCAGACAATCAAATGAGCCAATGAGAACTCGTAGCAAATACAGACATGTGACCAGTGCCAAGCGTGGCAAAAACAACGTTCAAGGGCGAAACAAATTGGTTGTCATTGCAGGATACGTTCTTAAGTCTACTTAACTGTCTTAGCAGGCTGCCAAATTGTTTGAAGACAGTTTCCTAATACGTAGGGTTTTCAGCCATAGCCTTCTCGCTCTCTTCTTGGCCGGGTCATATTTGTTGTTGTTCTGTTTTTCTTGTGTGTATGTTTTTTGTTTTGGTGTAGCGATATTTATTTCTCGTGACAGCAGCAAACACAAACTGGCAAAAGATGTGTCATCTTAAAAGCAGGAATGCTTGCCACCGTCACAAAGAAACAAATAGTCTTCCGCTGATTGACTTTCAACCAGGGTTTCAACTCTTCCTTTCTTTTTTGTTTTTGTTTTTTTGTTTTTTCTCAAACTCCATTGCTATGAGAAGTGAGAAGACTATGTATGGCTCAGGTTGATAACGTATTTCGCTAAAACCTGCTTTCCGACTAAGGGTCGCTGCTTTGAACTTTTTAAATATTTCTGTGTTCATTTTGCCAGTTCGAGACTTACTTATGCAGGCCGCTCTCGTCCTTAACTCTACTTACTGTGGTCGAGTAGGCTGACAAATTGTTTCAAGAAATTATCCGAGCACAAAAGTTTTGTAACCATAGCTTTCGTTTCTTATTCACGGACGGGTCATTATTATCATATGTTTGTTTGTTTGTTGGTTGTTGTTGTTGCTTTTTTTTGGTTTTTACCAACTGCTATATATTTCTTGTGACGACAGCAAACACAAACTGGCAAAAGATGTGACATCTTGGCAGCCCTGCTAGTGAACGATGAGTCATCTTAAGAGCCGGGATGGTTGCTACCGTCACAAAGAAACAAATATTCTTCAACTGAGTTTCAACTCTTCCATATTTTTGCTCAAACATTACTCCTGTAAGGGCTGACAAGACTCGTAATGTTACTCAGAGGAATTAGCCTGTATTAAGTAAGTTATGGACTGGCAAAATGAACATCGCAATAACTGAAATTTCAAATATCTTTCTATGAATCAGAGTTAGTAAGTGGCAAAAATACTGTCAACTTAGTGGACAGTCCTTTTAACAAAAGAGGTGCCTCTTCCGTCGTCTGACTTGTTTAATAGACCGAAAAAGCAATCCCGATTTCAAACGCTACTGATTTCTTCTGATTCTTTCCTTAACATCTTACTGTAACCAGACCTTGTAAACAAATTAATGTGGATTAGCTGAAATTAATTTTAATAAATAATTTGGTATCCAACTTGTCCTACAATACTGTTTTGTGTTTGTTCGATCCACACAAATTCCCGCCGAAATTATAGACATTATAGTGCTTTTATTGAGCACTGATCGAAGCCGATCCAAAATACTGGCGAGAAAGACCTGACATGTAATTCATGTAACTTCGCGTTTATGGTTAGCAATGATTTATAGCTGTAATGAGTCGACGAAATCTTACATGAAACCAAGGCATATCTGAGATAAATAACAACGTTGTTAAATTCAGTGAATCAGTTACAGATCGAACACGTGGGGTCGTCTCTCATATACCGGACATGCGGCTTTGTTCGGTTCTTGTAGCCCTCTAATATTTTCCCATGCCGACAAGACTACTAAGCTAGCAGCTGCCGTTATAGCGGTAATGACTTTGCACGGCTTACATACAGATTCAACTTACCAGAGTCCACTACGCGAGACTTTTTAAAGGACATCAGGGAAGATTTTTCTAATCGTGTTCACTGTAATCTAGTTTGAATTTATTCCATTGTTTGATACAAAACGAAAACAAGGTGTCGATTCCCAGACTTCAAGGATAACGTCAATCTAATCACATCGCCTTTAGGCTTCGGAAACGAGTGCACTGACGGTATTGGAAGGAAAATAACCACTGAAATCAGCGTTTAACAACCACTTGTGACATCACATCGTTCCTCAAGAAAAAAAACCAGAAACTGAAACATGAAACCAGAAACTGCAAGAAAACACTTCATTGATCCTTTTCGTTACTAGCATCCGGTGACAAATAATGATGTGCAAAAGTTAAAAGACCTCCTGGTCGCGCTCCTGTTCGAAAGTTTATTCTTGGCGAAAGTCCATCGCGGAGTTTTCTTGTTAAACCCAACAGTCAAATACTAGTCGCATCCAACCAACAGAACAAGCGTTACTATTTTGCTTTTCGCCGCGTTTTTTAATTTAATTTTTTTATTTTTCGATTGCTTACACCTTGAGCGGTCTCGCCTTTATAAATGAGTCAGTTTTGGTTCGAATTTCCTATTTGATTGACCAAAATTGTCTGATGATGACTTCTGAATGATGCGTAACACTCCTCTATGGTTTATTATGACTTGATGACATGTATAAGTCGGTCCTTACATCTCCGCTGTTCTGGTTTACATTTGATGTAGGGACATTTCGTACATGAAGCAGCAGATTAGGACGCCTTGCGGCCATTAGATACGCTTGAATAACCCCTCACAAATTCTTAGATAAGTTTTTTAAGAATTTGTATGGGACAGCAGGAGGTACTTACAGTTCGCGCTTTCTCCGTTCTGTCATGGACTAGTTATTAGGTTTATTAGTATTTCATTCACAGAGTCCAAAGAAAAGACTGCATAATGGTTCAGGGCTGGTAAAAGGGAAAGTATTAACACACGTATTTTCTTGCCAGATATTAACAATGCTTTGCCAACTGGTGGAAACTCATCTTAGTAGTATCAAGTCTGGATGGAGGCCAATATTTGCTGCCTTAAGGAACACGTCAGTCTATTCCCGCAAGCTCACCGACTCGGTCGAACCTGACCGCACTCTTCAACAGATCCTCGACATACCCTCGGCCTTCTCCTTTTATTTCTCACCATTCAAACATAACTACAGAAAGGAATTGCTCTGTAAGTTTAATTCAAATTGTCCCAGTTTAGAATTTCATACAAAGGCTCAAAATATAAAACCTCATTTCGCAATTCAAGACTTTCCCGTCTAGGAAAGACACATTTCACAAAATCTGCAATTAAGGAAATGATACCATAGAAACTATCGATAAAAGTTAAATTAGGACTGGAAATAAATGATTTAGGTTTTGTCTTCTAAACACCAGCTGTATTAAAATTAAAACCATATCTTCGGAGACAAACGACATTGTTTGTTTATTCTTGACAGCTCATATCAACTTAAAAAAACAAACAGGCAAAATGGAACAAAAAAACTTCGACACCACAAAAACTGAATATATTAACACTTGGGGAATTTTAACCGCAAGATATATCAATATCAGTTGCAACAAGTAAAATTAGAACGTCAAAAAATTATTGCCTGTTTTTTTGCGGATCGTTCTGTCATTAGATACTGAAATAAATTGAAACATTTTTCTTTTGGCGTTTTCGTGCTTTAGAGATAGTCTCTGACCTATAAGTTCGTAATCTTAATGTCCTTAAAAGTAAAGTAAACAATTTTAAAAGTTAAATTGAAATAAGACAAAAAAAATGAGGACAAAGTGTACAAAATCTTGAGAGCATTTTTAAGAGTTTTCTTTCAGGTGCTATCAGCGAGCGTACAACATGATTATGTGAGCTATCAAGTCCTGCTTCTCCTCAGGATTTCGTTGTTTTCCGATTTAGTAAACCTTTTTAGCACTTTAATGTGTCCAAACTGATATCATAACAGGTATTGAAAATTCGGGCCGGGAATCGACAGCAACAATGTTTCATATCGTAGAAACGTTCATTGCCAAAGGCATTTTTTGTAACAGACAAAATTATCGGCTGCAGCAACTGGGGCATTGCGCAGAGGTATTAGGGTGTCCGACCAAAGATTATAAAGAGATCCTCATTTGCATAATTTTGTGTCCCATCAACTGGTCACGAACTTTTCACCACTCTGTCTTTTTTTCTCTACAGTCCCGCGAAATGGAAATGTAAGTGAAAGCAAGTAGGGAATTTACTTCAACTTGAGCAGACGCCTGCGAGCAGAAAACTTTAGAGACATCAAACAAGCTTACTTCGTTTTCCCCGCCCCATTCCTTCCGCTCTGCCGGCCAGTAGTGTGCACGAAAACCCAACTATGTGAACCTGCTTGCAAGAACTTGCATTCACTTCCGGTCAGTTGTGAACACTGATCCGTGATGACTCAACTTGTTCGCACGCAAGTCTTCACATGCTTCAGTGAGGCTGCATTAAAAAATTGTTCGTATGTAACTTTCCTGTATTTGAGAGTCAACTTGCATTTTTGTTTGCAAGGGGTCAATCAATCAATCAATCAATCAATCAATCAATCAATCAATCAATCAATCAATCAATCAATCAATCAATCAATCAATCAATCAATCAATCAATCAATCAATCAATCAATCAATCAATCAATCAATCAATCAATCTATCAATCAATCAATCTATCAATCAATCAATCTATCAATCTATCAATCAATCTATCTATCTATCTATCTATCTACCTACCTACCTACCTACCTACCTACCTACCTACCTACCTACCTACCTACCTACCTACCTACCTACCTACCTACCTACCTATCTATCTATCTATCTATCTATCTATCTATCTATCTATCTATCTATCTATCTATCTATCTATCTATCTATCTATCTATCTATCTATCTATCTATCTATCTATCTATCGTTTATTTACCCACGTAACGTCTAGTGAACTAACGCTCGTTCAAAATAAGTACGTGCTAACATAAAGTAGTCTTAAAATATAAAGAATGGGGTGATTTGCATCGTGATCAAAGTGTATGCAATTCATCGCCAAGTGTATAAGTAAAGCCTAGCATGCATTCTGCTAACTTGCACTGATATTAAACTTGCACGTTCGGCGAAGGCTCATAAGACCGTGGTTCGCGAACAAATTCCTGTCGCTGGTTACTCCCCTTCTCATTCATCCCTTTACGAGCACGCACGCTAAACTGTTATACAAGAATTTTTCTTGTCACTGCCAGACTACCAACGAACGTTTATTGCTAGTTGGGTACTAAATTCCTTAAGTAACTCGCCCCTTTGCAACACGTGTTGTAACGGAATATTGCCGGGCTACGAGTTACAGGAAATACTAAGTAGTCCTCTACTTTTCCCAGTGTTGCAAGATACGTCGTGAAAAGTATGATAAGTATACTGATAAGTGCAAAATATAATAAAATGTATTAAGTAAAAGTATGATATAAAATATAAGCATAATAAGTGCAAAATGTAATTGCATTTTTGTGTCACAATGCTCTCGTCAGCAATACATTGTGTAGCTACCGCAAGAAAGTTTTATAGGTCCGTTTTTTGTTTACAATTCAATTACATTCCATTATCACCAAATGTTGCTCTTTTTATACTTGTTTTTGTCTTAGAAATCGCTTTATTTAAGTAAGGTTTTAACCTTAAGGTTTGTTCTCTTTTAGAGGTAGCTAGAAGCTTCTAGAAATACATAGAAGTAGAAACTGTTCTAGATTTTTCCATTCCATATTGTAAGTGCTAATTTCCAGAAAGTTCTTTCCGTACACGACAGTGTACACGACATCTTGAAACAAACAAAAAGCAAATCACGACTTAGTTTTTTCAGTTGTCGTAAGCAAGTCAACCAAGATCTAAGTTTTTCAGCAAGCAAGCCAAGTTTTCAAGTACCATTTTTAAGAAGTTGTTGCATTGCTGTTTCTTGTTCCAGTGATTTAAAGGCAGCACCAAGGTAATTGTTATTGTTTATTCAATTTAGCATGTCTACCGCATATTTTAGCACTTGTAACATTTTCGCTTGCTTTAGCACTCGTAACATTTTCGCTTAAGACTTTGTCGCGCGTTGTTTTATTTATTGTAACTTTGCTTAGAAAGTATTTTAGATCAGGGTTATAGCTGTTAGCAGTGTATTTAGCGCTTTCTTTAACGTTTTTGGATCTTTTGTAAGAATTCTGTTATTTTCGAGTGTAACAAATTATTTTATCAGTCGCGTAATCTTACCGTAATTCGTGTGTACTTTTTTAGTTCTCACGGTGTTAAGGACATTACAAGAATAAAGCCTTATTAAACATCAGTCGGAGGATTGTGTTCTTTTATTCGCTGGAGCAATACATTGCATGCAAGTTGCAAAGAATTGTCTTGTGTAACAGCACTACGGTTTTTATTTTGTTCGCTGCCGAGATCTTTGAGAAAAAACCAGACATCTATAAACAAGTTTCTTTTGCAATGATTGTTTCCTTAGCACATTCTGAGAGCTCAACAACTTCTTTCGATTTTCCTTTAGATATTGAATTAGTTTGGAATAGAAGACAATGAATAAAATACACCAAGATACTATCGTGATCCCTCCGGCACAAAAGAACGCCACGGCATAACTCTCAGATCTGTCGCAAGGGCGGGCGCTAGTTTGCTATCTCCAACCAAATCTTGGGCAATTAATGGCACTGAAATCGCATAAATCCCCTCTAGAAATCCGCACATAGATTGAAAGGTTGCAAGCCATTCATAGTTGGTTGCTATAGTAACGAGTGTTGTTGAAATACTTATGTACAGAAGTGTCAATTGTAGCACGGTTATGCGGTTAACTCTTGGGTGGTCCATTAACTTGCCGAAAAGAGGACGAGCAACCATTGAGCCAAACGCTAAAAAGCTGACCAGGAAAGCTGCTTTGATGGAATCGACACCGGAATCCTCGGGAAGGCGAACCTGGTAATGAAAGAGAAGTACATTAATCTAAGGGATTGGAGTGTAAGTGTATTTTACGATGTCCGCAGCCAACACTGACATTGAAGGCGAAGCATAAAAATACGCCAGCAACGTCGTCGTACCAGAGTCGAAAGTGTACAAGACTTTTGACGGTACGTTGCCACAAGGGACTTTTGACGGTGCGTTGCCACAAGGAAGGTGCCTTTGAAAAGAGATCTTGATGCAATTGGACTAAACTTTGCAGTGCATTTTTGTTTCCCCTGTTTTTCTATAAAATACGTTTGGGGGGGGGGGGGGCATGAGCAGTGATACCCGCCTCACGATCTCCCGTTACTTTGACTACCTCGTTACTACGTTCACTTTTTATGGCCTGAAGGATAGCTCACGCAGTTTTTTTTGTCATCTAGAATTTAACAAACGGTAAACGTTCAGCGTGCAACCATCGACTTCTGGATGCACACGGGAAGTTGCTAAACACGAAAGAGGTGTGACAGTAAAAGCGCGTGAATTAGACCACATTTGGTTGCATTAAAGGGTTTCTCTGTACATATAATTCATTTATTCACCATCTTAAGCCTTCAACTTACCAGATGTACGTAAGGTACCAAGTACGCAGGCATAAACAAGCACAGGGAGCCCACCAACGTCACGAAGCCTTTATTCTTGAATACTGACCCAAAACTGGTTTTCCTTCTTCTATTGTTGAACTTTGGTTGGTCAAGCTCAGGTGTCCAAGGGATCAATCTTATTGCCAATCCACAGAGCAATAAAAGAAGCTCCAATCCAGCCAACACTCGGAAGGTTTTTGTTAAACCCACACTAATCACAAGCTCCTGAATGACTGAACTTAAAACAACTGAACCAACTGACACCCCAAGAAAAACGATCCCATTCGCAAATCTGATTCGTGCCCGAAAAAACCTCGGAAGCACAAACAAGGCCAAACAGTAACAAAGACATCATCCGAACCCCCAGACTAGGTCATAGGTTATGTAGAGTGGATAAATATCTCCCGCGAACGAAGAAGAAAACAAACCGATAGCGCAAACAAATTCACCAAATATTATGATGTTGGAGAATCCAAATCGGTTACGAAAAACAGCGGGAACCATTCCGAAGGCATGCGCAGCAGTCACCCAAGCTGTTACGAAGACAATAACTCATGCCCACTCCCCAATCAGTATCGCATTCTTTTAAGCAAGCATTAGATTTCACAGTTTCAGTTTTCACTTTACATTCTTTTGCATTTATTATTTCTCTACTTTTTAATATTCACTTTACATAGTCTCTTTTTTCTATCCGTTAAAGACAACAGGACGGTCGTCGAAAGCTTATAGATTTTAAAAACATTTTAACCAGAGAACGTTTTATTTTAATTATTATCTTGAATCCTGATTACGGACTTTCGATTTTCTTAACATACCAATCCATCATCCGTGACCTTCAAGAACCTACCAAAGGAATTTTTGCAGGGAAACTATAGACGGTTCCGCTACGCTGGGGCCCTACTGATTAAACAAGCGAGTGGGGACGAAATGAAATTAACATGTGATGTAAACATAATAAAGAGATGATATGATGATATACTATGAGGTTGCATGGTTTTGGCCTTTTCTAGGGATCCTCTTTTAGAATTAATGAGTTCGAGCGGTATAAGTTCGATGTCTGTGAGTTTGTGCCCCTTTTGTTTTGTGTCCCTTCTCAGTCTGTGAGTCTGTGTCCCTCGGGTGTTTCGTTACAACGGCGTAACCTTTAAGAGTTTGATCGCTCTATAAGACATCGCAGCCGGAGCCTTTGATCTTTGAGATTTAGGTACAGTTCCAAAGACGGGGATTCAGCCCCCAATCGCCCGCTCCGGGGTTCCATTCGCTAGTCCAACCGCCTCAAAAACGTCAAAAGGAAGCTTGCATTGAATTTAATAATCTCACATACCAATCTGGTAGCCAAAGGTTCTACCACGACCCAAAAAAGTACAGCCATTTTGTAATGAAGTATTAGCAGCTCTCGTGAGAGCGAAAACCATCTCAAGTTGACTTGTGTCCTTGAGTTCCCTCGAGCTGGTTTTCTAGCAGCTATCCTTCTTACTAATATGTTAGTCGATCATACATTCCTTCTCAGAAGATCATCGAACGTACAAGGAAACGAACGCAGGGATCTTAAACGAGCGTGATTTGCGCATTTGCACACTCGTTTCATGCAATCGGTTTACCATCGTATTAAAAACTGAAACAGGTTATTACGAGGTATATAAATTTACTAGAAGTGGTCACACTTGTTGCGCTGTAAATATGTCTTGGGGGGGGGGGGTGGCTTGAAATTAGTTTTAGCGACGATCTAGAAATCCTTTGTTAGATCAAAGATGCTGTAATCTGCTGCCCCAAGACCCATTTCAGACCGGAAGTGAACAGAATGGTTTGTTTCGCACATTTTATAGCGGAGCTCGCGGAGCACCATGGGTGAGCAAATTTGGTAACCCGTTGATCCGAAAAATTTTGGTTCTGTCGTCAGCGTACGTCCGTACGTCCGTCCGTCCGTACAGACTCTGGCGGAGGGGGAGGGGAGTGCCAAGACAGCTCGACCGGGGGAGGTGGAATGCAATCTTATCTTGTAGCTGATGTAAACAATATGGCGACTGGTTCCTCGTACGCTCGATTATCAATACGATAATTGTAATACATTCTTGGAATGAAGACCTGTAACAGTTCATCATGAAAAGGAAAAGGATTGCTTCAATCTCGATGGCGCACATAGAAGACATTGGGGAGCTTGAAGGCAAGAAATCCTTGTTCGAGGACATACTTGCTTTTTTCAAAGCTAAGGAGATCTGGAAAGAACCCGGCGACTTTCGGTTAGATTTTCAAGTCCTTCTTTCAGTTCAGTGGTAAAGTAAATTACAGATTTGATTGTGGATTTACATTGTAAAATTTGTTTAATTGAGCGACTTTACATGTTTAGTAAATTACGGTAATTTTATTGAAATGTTTTAAAAACTTGTTTAAAATGGCTGTGAAATTACCTTGTAGTTCAGTCCCGTTTACCGGCTTGCGAGTAACTACAGTCGAGGGGAAAATTGAACGCAGTTTGCTTTCCTAGGCAAACAAGTGCTTCGTATGTGAATGACATTTCATGTTTTTGAAGGTTTCTTGTCCCGTTTTCTGTGTTTATTCTTTAAAGGAATTTTCATTAGTGAGCAATCTGATATTAGGCTTACCTTAAGGCTTAATTACGCTCAATGAATGAATGAATGAATGAATTCAATTCCTTTTTGAACTTTAGTGTGTAATTTTCAATATTTTTTAAGAGCAATTCTAGTGTATTTTATTCAAAAAGTGGAAATCGTGACTATTTTAGACTGAGTCTGTGTTGTTTTCTCAATGTAGGTTGTTTTTCTTCGGCAATGCATATCGGGTTGTTTTGACTAATTCGTAATTTAGTATTCAACGCCTGAAGAGTCGCTCTGTCTTCATTTTTAAGTTAATAGTCTTAGTGTAAAACTCCTTATGTTTTTTGTTCAGTTACAAGTGGAATTTTTATCTTCCTTATATTTTTATATTTTTATACATTAGTTTCTTCATTTGAAGTGAATGACATTTCTGTCTCAATTTAGCGACTAAACATAGAATCGCCGTTTCAGTGAGTGAGTTGAGTGTGACATGTTTTCGTGTTCGTTTTGTTTTTCACTGCTAAGCCATTTCAGTGCGTCTTTAGTTACAGATCGAAATGAAATCTTTATTTAAGTAACTATAAGCAAAGCATTTCCCGGTTTAAGTCTATTTTGTCTAAAATGAGATTCTAAAAGCTTCCTAAAATTAGTTCAGGGTGTGTTCCTGAAAGCGCCCGACTAATACTTCGCGGTTGAAAAACTTGTGCCATTTTCTCTCGATAATTATCCGTGAAAGTGCTTGAAAGTTTCCGAAAACATTTTTTGGGTAATTTTTGTCAGTAAACGGTTTGATGCCGGGAAAATATTATTTATTTTAGCAAGATAGATTTCGAGAAATGTTTCATGGTTAACATTCCTCAGTGAGATCAGTGAGAAATGTGTATTCGTATGGAAAAGTCTGTCGAGTCGCTACCGGGAGCAACTTAAGTGGTTTTTTTTAGCAATTGTAGTTTTACAAGTACTCTTCTTGAACTTAATAAGCTAGCTTTCGAAAGAATGCTACAAGAAGAGCTGTCGGTGAAAGTCGTGCTGAAGTCTTCTCTTTGAAGAAAAATAAGCCATTACTCACAGTTTCGTCAGCGGTCCGCATGTTTTCCCTTGCTGTTTTTCACCTCTTGGGGAATAACTGCACAACTAAAATTTATCGTATTTTACGGGCCAATAAGCATGAAAGAGAGATGTGGAGCTCCGCTTTTAGGCTTGGCTAAATCTATATATTACACTAGTCACAATGACCCAAGTTAGATTAGCCCACAGATACAAGCAACTGATACCAGTTAACTAAGATAAATAAGGAAACGAACATTTCATTTTCAATCCAAATGCAGAAACCTGTTGTTCCTCCTTCCCTTCACACTGATGTTTAAATGACTTTATTTAAAATGATAGAAGGACACGCCATATGATAGGTCGGAAAACGGACCGGGCAAAACCCCTAAGTGATTATTCAAAAGCACTCCTTCCTGTATAAATATACCCAGAGCACTCAACGTACGCGAGCCATTCTCACCTTTTTCGGCAGTGTTGTTAGAATTTTTGTGTTATTTCCTAAAAGCAAATCTACATGTATCTGAACGATGATGTAACCGCTGTATGATATTCTCCACGGTAGGCTTCTGTGACAAAGAGTTAACGGGCCGTTTTCAGGTAGGTATTCGGTGTATTTGTTTTGTACTGTTTTGGCGAACTGAAATAGAGAAGATGATCGTAAACGAAAAGGTAACTACATGCAGAGTAATGGAATCAGCCAGCAATTGCTATATTATATATAATAATATATTTAGCGTTAAAGAAGACGAAGTTATAGCTAGGGACTCTTTATACTATAAAGAACCATTGTGCATGGAGTAATTTTAATTAATAAAATAATTAAAATTATTTAGAATATTCAGTATTACGGTTGACACAAATACTAGGTATTTCCCTGCCTGTAAAGACGTGACTATAAAGGAAATGTGGAGAACAATTAAAGCCATCCTTTAAACCACGATGGAAGAATTGAGTATGATGCGTTGTCCCTCATTCTCTTGTCTTGCCTCACAGTTTCTGTTTCATTTCAGTGAACCAGTCAGTTGGTAAAAATAAATTATGAAGAAAGTGCAGTAATTCTCGGTATGCGGCTAGTTTTAAGGCCTTTATTTCATACAAACAGTTAGGCAGGTTTTTTTTAAAAATTATATTCAAACTCAGTGTAATGTGAACGCGGCTTTACTGTTTTGGAAACATTCAGTAGCATGACCGTATGTTGTTCAAAACGCTTTCATTTTTCACTAGCTTTTGCCAGCTATGTATCGTCATGCCATCAAAAGCATTTGTAGCAGCCGAATAAAAAGCGTAATGTACTACGTAACTGAATAGTTACACCCAAATATTTATACAGTGCAATTTGACGTTTTAGCTTGCACTTACTGACAACTACGTAGCTTCCTGTGTATGAAGAAAGTATGACCATTTCAAATATTAGCAGATGTTGTAAGAGAAAAATCATCTCGAGTTGATTTAAGTCAATGGGCTCCGTCATTTCTGGTTGAACGGAGTCTCAAAAGATCATCGAGTACACAGGAAAGCTAACGTGGGGAGGAAGGGGTGGGGTTGAATGAACGCGAAGGGGGCTTCGCCACGCTCGTTTCTTCGCGCAATTATGTCACTATCCCAAAAAAAAACAGGAAAGGATGAAAACAGACTATTACGAAGTATATGAATTATTCCGTGTAAAAATGATAGCACTTATGCGCGTTCCGCTGTAAACATCAATATTTCGGGGAATGTGAGGTAGTATTTGAAATTAGTTTTACTAGCATAGTTTTTTTTAAAAGGATTATTTTCCATCTATGAACGTAAAGACTTGCCTATAGGAAATGTTTATAACTATGATCAAAATTGTTAGTTTTACTGAGGGCGTTTCACTGTCTTGATTCTTGGAAACTCTACCTCGCCTTTGTTAGAACGAAAATGCTCTAATCTGCTGCCCCAGGTACATTTTATACCCCATTTGAGACCGAAGTGAACAGAATACACTAAGTTATATTAGCAGAAACAATCGGGAAAATAAAGCGAGGAATCTCGGGGCACATACGTCAATCACTCCTCCCCTCTCCACGCCTACCTATGTAAATAAGAGTGTTACACGGTATATGTCTATCAGTTTTCTTGGAAAACGGGAAAAAACCTTAATTGATTATTCAAAAACACTCTCTTTTCGCCAGTGCAGTTATTCATTTTGTTCAACTCTATTATCTGAATTTTTCAACTCTATTGTTTGAATTTTATTGTTGTTTCCTAGAAGCAAATCTTTCATATTTGCATCTGAACGATGATGTGACTGCTGTTTAAGAGCGACTTCCAGTAAAAATCAAGCAATATCTCAATTTCGCGGCAGTAGTTGAAAAATCGATTTAAACCTGATGTGGTTCGTTTTCGCCAGAAGCGCTTTATTTTCGAAAAAAACGAGGAAATCGATTCTCAGGTTTGGGAGGTCAAAATCACAGGAAATTAATCTTCAAAATCAGTACTATAAACTTGCATCGCGCTGGTAAACTAAAGCGCAGAGAAAAAGATAGGCACTTTCTATCGACAGAACAAGTCTTTTTCATTAACTAGACAGTTGTGAAACAGCAGTAGCGAAATGTACTGAACACAAACAATTCCAAACTAAAAGGCAGGTTTTGATGATCACGTCAAAACTGATTTGGAACCTAACTTCTGTGAAATAATTTAACATGTGCCATAATTGTAAATGGACTCAATCTTCATTCAATAGACAGCACAAACATTGAAATAAACCACAACTTGAAACTGGCTTGGGTTATCCATGCTATTTTGTTTGCGTCCACTTCGAACTCAGCAAAGTTTTAACAAATGGGGCTTAGTGAAGTTGAACTTTGCAGTACACAAAAACACGGGAAAATTTGCTTCTTTAACCAAACGGGCTCGCTCTACTTTATTCTTGTTAATTTCCAGCTTTAACATCCTTTTGCGTTCCAAAAAGAGGGGGAAAAAAAGCCCGAAATGGGCGAGTTTTACGTTTCCAACTTCTGTTCCTTCGTGTGCAAATTTTCTTTGTACATTTGTTTGCATTGCTGTATACCAAATACCGTGACTAAATTGTTTAACCAAATTTGAGTATATGATGTCATAGGTGTAGCATATTAGATGTCACGTTTTCTAGTGGTTTGCACAGAGAGCTCACAACCATAACACCAGTATCGTTCAACTTTTTCTTTTTCCTCTACCTTTTTTGAGATCAACCGAACATTTTAGTTTGAAGCCATCATCAAGCATCAAGCAACGCCGAAGAAAAGAGAGATTGTGTCGCTTAACACGGAAATTTTGGTGTATTTCGGTATGCGGCAACGTTGAACTTCATTAAGCCCCATCTGTTAAAATTCGCTGTGTTCCATGTCTTCCCATAGACAGCAGCATGGATAACCCTAGCCAGTTTCAAGGTATAGTTTAGTTCAATGTTTCTACTGTCTATTGAACGAGGATTAAGACCATTTGGATTTATGACACATGTTAAATTATTTCACAGAAGTTAGGTTCCCAATCAGTTTCTACGTGAACATCAGAACCTGCCTTTCAGTTTGGAATTGTTTGTGCTCATTAAATTTCGCTAATGCTGTTTTGTAACTGTCTAGTTAATGAAAAAGACTTGTTCTGTTAATAAGAAGTGGCTATCTTTTTTTCCGCGCTTTAGTTTACCAGCGCGATGTAAGTTTATAGTACTGATTTTGAAGATTAATTTCCTGTGATTTTGACCTCCCAAACCCGGGAATCGATTTCCTCGTTTTTTTCGAAAATAAAGCGCATCTGGGGAAAACGAATTACATCAGGTTTTTAGTTTTACCAATACCTTTTTATGTGCAAAATATGAAAGAAATCGTTTTTTTTAACTTCTGCCGCCGAATGCTCGATGTTTACTGAAAGTCGCTCTTAATATCTTCCTCGTTAGCCTTCTGTGACAGCGATGTAACTGGGTTTTCAGGAAGGTAGGTACTCGGCTTGTTTGTTTTGTTCTGTTTTGACGAAATAGATGGCAGAAAAGGTAACACCCAGAATCACCCAGCCTTGGTATATTTGTTATGATTCTATGGCGCAAGTCATTTGGATAGCACATTGTTCAAGGTGTCGAAGTTATAACTAAGACGTAGTGAAGAACCTGTTCGGAGTATTTAATTATTTAGAAGATTCAATACTATGATTGCCACAGATACTATAAGATGGGAAATTTTTGGAAATTTTGTAGAGAAAAGAACTATTCAAAGCAATCCTTTAAACCATAAAGCACTGAGTGTGGTATATTATTCTCCCTCAATCTGTTATCTCGCGTCTATACAGCGTCCATACTGGATTGTGAAATGTTCTGCGAAAGAGAAAAGGTTGCACAGTTTCAGTTTCATCTCAGTAACACGTCAGTTGGTAAGAATAAACTATCAAGAAAATGCAGTAATATCGGTATGCATTGCACACTTGTTTCATGCAATCGGTTCACTATCATAGGATAAACCGGCTCGAAACAGACTATTACGAGGTATACAAATGAACTAGAAGTGGTCACACTTTTTGCGCTGTAAATCTGTCTCGGGGGGGGGGGGGGAGTTGGGCTTGAAATTAGTTTTAGTGAGGGCAATGGGGTATAGGAAATCCTACTTTCCTTCCTTAGATGGAAGATGCTGTAATCTGTTGCCCCAAGACCCCATTTCAGACCGGAAGTGATCAAAATGGTTTATTTGCGCACATTTTATAGACTATAACGAGCCAATTTAGATTAGCTCACGGATACAAGCAACTGATACCAGTTAATAAGATAAATAAGGAAACGAACATTTCATTTTCAATCCGGTACCTTCTTCCCCTCACACTGATGTAAATGACTTGATTTAGTATGACAGAAGGACACGGCATATGATTGGTCGGAAAACGGACAGGGTAAAACCCCCTAATTGATTATTCAAAGGCACTCCTTCTTGTATAAATATACCCAGAGCACTCAATGCGAGCCATTCTCATCTTTTTGGGCAGTGTTGTTAGAATTTTAGTGTTATTTCCTAAAAACAAATCTATCTGAACGATGATGTAACCGCTGAATGATATTCTCCACGGTAGGCTTCTGTGACAGAGATGTAACGGGCGGTTTTTAGGTAGGTAATCAGTGTATTTGTTTTGTACTGTTTTGGCGAACTGAAATAGATAAAATGATCGTAAACGAAAAGGTTTCTAGATGCGGAGTAATGGAGTCAGCCAGGAGTTGCTATATTATATATAACAATATATATAACGCAAGTCATTTGGTCATCACAGCGTAAAAGGGGACGAAGGTATACCTAGGGATTCTTTATACTGTAAGGAACCATTGTGCATGGAGTATTTAATTAAAGAGAGGAGCCGTAGCCAGTATGAGGCAAACCGAGGCACTTGCCTCAGTCATTTTTTTTTATTTTAACATCCTAAATACCTAGGAAGAGAATTTAACCATGGACATTGCCTCAGTCATAATTTTGTTTCTGGCTACGACCCTGAAAAGAATATTCAGCATTACGGTTGTCACAAATACTAGGTATGTTTGTGTCTATAAAGGCGTGACTATAAAGATTACGTGGAACAAAGAAAAATCAAAGGCATCCTTTAAACCACGATCGAAGAATTGAGTATGATGCGTTGTCCCTCATTCTCTTGTCTTGCCTCACAGTTTCTGTTTCATTTCAGTGAACCAGTCAGTTGGTAAAAATAAATTATGAAGAAAGTGCAGTAATAGTCCGGCAGATAAGTGTCAAATAAGGGGTGAGTACTGCACTTTATGATAAAAGCATCAAACTGGGCACGTTAATACTAGACATCATGGGGAGCATTTTGAAGATTGGAGGCAATCGGGATTTGCTCTGTGTTAGCCAGGAGAGGGTGGTAAAAGTAGTGGGGGTAATTATTCAAAATGGCCGCCGCCAGCGATACTTCTTTGGTGTGGAAACATACAGGATAATTGTCTCAAACAATGTCTGGTGGTAATGATCTACTCAAATACGTTTAAAGATTACAATAATGCTATCAAAATTGGCATAGAAGGTTTCTGAGAATGAAAAATTGAAAAGATAATTCTGTGGTCATAATAATGCAAATGAGAAATTTTAATCAATTCACACTTGATGATTGCATGGTTGTAGCTTATTTTTTCATTACTAACGTCTCAAACTTTACACGAGACAGCCATAAATTGTTCGTTCTAACTAGTAAAAGAATATACGACACTGAATTATCTTTCCTGGAGGCTGATAAATGGCCAGCTGTCTTGAATTAGGTTAGTTAAAGCGTCTTGACTTATGCGGTTGAAACGTGGAAGTGCTACTGATTGTCCTATTTTTGGATAATTATTTATTGTTTATCCACTATACAAAACACAAGAGTAACTAGACAGCCATAGATACCTATTGCAAATATTTCCACTGTTTGAAGAGGATGTGGTTGATACAGGGGGCCATCTTGGGTGTTACCTACATGTACAACTCACTTGCATTGCTAAAAGCATGTGGAAATACTTGTATGCAGTGATTCGATTTCGGTACTTGTATAAGAAAACATACTACAACCGCATATGCGGATTCATTCCTGAAAGCATTGAATCCCAAGAAAAGCTTCCATGCACACCAGGTTAGCACTCATGCTCTATGTGTTAGTTCAAAAGGCACCGCATCTTAGATACAAAATTCTCGCAGCGCGAAACCAAGCTTCGTGAGTTGTGCGCGTACTTGGGGCGCACCATAACGATTGCAATAACATTTCTGCCAGACGGAAGGAGTTCGACAACCTGGACTAGGTTAGCTAGATCAAGCTATCGTTAAAAGATACTTCTGTTGGAAGTCGTAAGAAGTAGAAAAAAGCTATTTTATATTCTAGAAGGTACGCGTCCTTGGTTTGCATCTAGATGAGATAATAATGCTTAAAGTTGGCAAACTATCGAAAGAGTTATACTCTTAACGGATTATGCTACTTCATGCCGCAGACAGTGACTTGTTGCAGGCGATGTTTGAAGTCGCTATCGACTATCAGGGTCACTATCAAACTGGAATGCGGACGGCACGTTTACTCGGGTACATTATGTAACTCGCGTAGTTCAGTGCGTCAAACAATAACAGGTGCAGTGCATGTGCCATGCACTAGATGCGGCACCATTCCGTGTTTTACGGAAAGAAGAAGGTGCATAGCTAGATAGCTAGATCGCTATAAAGTATTCTCATTGATGCTACATGTATGCCCGCATTGCACATGCTTGCACAGACAATGCATGCAATTCACAGCAGCACACAGACTTTTTCCAAATTTTTCCAAGCTTGAAGAATTTCAGCTCATCGCTTCTTCCAATGTCTGATAACGATGTGAATAATGCAAGAAAAACGTTTTTCAGGGAAGATGTTAGAAAACATACTACTTCGCCTGCACAGAAGTTCCTTCCGTTACCCCTCATTTAGATACTGGCAGGATAAAAAGCTGGCTATTTGTGGGCCTTGTGCTCCTTTAGCTCTAAACTGCCCAGTCCAACAATCGAGATCTGTAAAGGCTATAGACGAAGGAGTAAATTTGCCAACGAAAATCTGTCTTGGAAGTAACTGTACTTGTGTCGTAGAGAATGGGAAATGAAAGGACAAATAACAGAATGAATAGAGTGTGTAGTGACATGCTTTTACGTTCTTTAACTGCATCATAGTTCTGCTATGAAACAGTTAAACAGGTAAGCTTGAAAGTGGCCACCGAAATTATTGAGGAGAAAGCGAAATTGTGGTTAAACAATTCGACCAGTGTAATTGAATTAATTAGATATCTAATTTGCATAATTTTTGACCAAGAAGAAAGCGATCCCCTGAATTCAGTTAAATCATCCTGAAAAATGTTAACGTTTTGTTTTGATGGGACATTTAACAGACAAACATAACTAAAATGACAATTGAACACTGTATCAAGTTACTTTTGCTTCATTTTTCCAATAATAGTCTTTATATTCTGTATGGCGGCCCTATTGAAAAATCCCCCCCCCCCCTTCGCGCCTGCCGCAGATCCTATCCAGATTGCCTCTAATCTTAAAAACGTTCCCTGTGATACCTAGTATTAATGTGCCAAGTTTCATGCTTTTATCATAAAGTGCAGAATAGTTTCACCTATCTGCCAGACTATAATTGTCGATATGCGGCTAGTTTTATAGACAGTTAGGCAGGTTTTTTTTAAAAAAATTATAATCAAACTCAGTGTAACGTGAACATGGCGTTACTGTTTTGGAAACATTCAGTCTGTTTGGACACGAATTTGAAGTAGCATGACCGTACGTTGTTCAAAACGCTTTCTTTTTTTCAGTAGCTTTTGCCAGCCATGTATCGTCATGCCATCAAAAGCATTTGTAGCAGCCGAATGAAAAAGCGTAATGTACTACATAACTGAACATTTACACCCAAATATTTATACAGTGCGTTTTGAGGTGTTAGCTTGTATTCACTGACACCTAGCTTCCTGTGTGTGAAGAAAGTATGACCATTTCAAACACTAGCAGCTGTTGTAAGAGCAAAAACCATCTCGAGTTGACTTCAGCCAATGGGCTCCGTTAAATTGGTTTTTGAAATTTCTGGTTGCATGGAGTCTCAAAAGATCATCGAGCGCGCAGGAAAGCGAACGTGGGTAGGAAGGGGTGGGGTTGAATGAACGCGAAGCGTGCTCTAGGACGCTCGTTTCTTCGCGCAATTATGTCACTACCCATAAAAAAGCAAAAAAATGAAAGCCTGAAAAAAGAGTATTACAAGGTACGTGAATTATTCCATGTAAAAGGGATAGCACTTATACGCCTTCCGCTGTAAACAACAATATGTCTGGGAATGTGGGGTAGTGTTTGAAATTAGTTTTACTCTCATACCTTTAGCTAATTTTTTAAAAATATATTTTCCATCTATGAACATAGAGACGTGCCTGGGAAATGTTTTTAACTACGGTCAACATTTTTAGTTTTTCTGGGGGCGTTTCACTGTCTGGTTTCTAGGAAACTCTACCTCGCCTTTGTTAGACCGAAAATGCTCTAATCTACATCCAGGTACATTTTATACCCCATTTCAGACCGTTTTGAACAGAATACACCAGTCATAAGGAGAAAGGTTAGATTAGCAGAAACAATCAGAAAAAATAAAGCGAGGAATCTCGGGGCACATACGTCAATCACCCCCCCCCCTCCACGCCTACCTTTGTAAAGGAGAGTGTTACACGGTATATGATTATCAGTTTTCTTGGAAAACGGCAAAAAAAATGCCCTGATTGATTATTCAAAAGCACTTCCTACCTCGCCAGTGCAGTTATTCACTCTGTTCAACTCTATTGTTTACCTAAAAGCAAATCTTCCATGTTTATATCTTAACAATAATGTGACTGCTGTGCAACATTTTCCTCGTTAGCCTTCTGTGAGAGTGATGTAACCGGGTTTTCAGGAAGGCAGGTATTCGGTGTGTTTGTTTTGTTCTGTTTTGGCGAAATCGATGACAGAAAAGGTAACACCCAGAATCACCCAGCCTTGGTATGTTTGTTACAGTTCTATGGCGCAAGTCGTTTAGCTACACAGTGTTCAAAGGGTCGAGGTATAATGCACCAGTCAAATTGAAGCTTCAATATCTCCCCCGGGAAACCCCCCGAGCATTTGAACTTTTCAGGATTGGCTTGTTCAATTTCCCTCCCCTCGGGGCAAAGAAGCCGTTCAAATGCCCCACCAATGAGTACTGAAATAGCTCTCCTCAAAGACAAATTTCGTCTTCAATCAAACACTGTTCACGCTTTTCAGAGAGAGATATGCCATAATGACATCTTCAAAATTCTTTTCAAGACCCTTTTGAGAGAGTTAACTAAGGCATAGTAAAGAACCACTTCGGAGTATTTAATTATTTAAAAGATTCAGTACTATGATGGTCACAGATACTATAAGATGGGTCCTTGACTTTGGAAAATGTGTAGAGAAAAAACTATTCAAAGCAATCCTTTAAACCATAAAGAACTGAGTGTGGTACATTCTCCCTCACACAGTTATCTGGCGTCTACACCTGTCTGTAAATTGTTCTGCGAAAGAGAAAAGGTTGCACAGTTTCAGTTTCATTTCAGCAACACGTCAGTTGGTAAGAATAAATTATCAAGAAAACGCAGTAATAGCGGAACTTCTTTGCGGCCGAAGGCCGCGGGAGTGGAGCCCCATACTCATACTAAGAGGCGAGGTGGTAATTTTTTATGGTCATGGCAAGCGGAATGGCTCGCAGGCGCGTGCGCCGTACGTCCGTCCGTACTTCGCATTTCATGACATTCTTACATGAGGCAATTTTCGCCCAGTTTCTTGCCAATGATCGAGTAAGTCTTTTACGTTGCAAACTGGACGTTAGCTTGGTGTTAGCTAAAGAAACTCGACTGCCGGTCCCGAATGCTATTAAGTGGAATATGAATGTCTTAGAGAGGAGAAATTTGGATTGCTTTGGCCCGATGATAGCTGAGTTTCTCGGAATTTTTCCATCATTTCACAGAATATTACGGTATGGTACATTCGCTTTTATTTATAAGGATCCCGCTATCTCAACTCGCTTATTTCCAATTCCCTGTTACCTCGAACAAAGAGAAATTTGTCTTGGCTTTGGTAATAAATATAATATTTCCAGTTATTTACTTTTACGACGATAACCTGCCTCGGTTATCTCAGATTGCTGGCAACGCTTTGAAGGATACCAGAGTGTTTTGTTTTCCCGCAGCCAACTGTAGCCAGGCAAAGGAGAAAACAGTTTTTAAAAGCTTGTAATGAAGTAAAAGACGAAAACAAGTACCAACTACAAGTACCAATTAATAGAATTAATCCAGTCATTGTTTACCTCGGCAAAACCAGACCAAATTCCATGCAAGTAACGAATCGATGAAAAGCACATCCTCATTTATGAATCTATTGAAGTAGGTCTTAAATATTCTTTAAACCTAATTCCGATTTCTGAATTGTTTGATCGAATTTCAATTATTTGGCTTCACTTAAGACTTATGTGTGAATTAATTTTGTTTATCACTAAGCCTTTAATTATTGGTTTCCAGAAGGTGACTGCAATTTGCCATTTTTCCATCTCAGTACCTACATGTAAGAAATAAAAGCACTGCATTGTGGAAAGTACCTTTTAAAGTGAAGGTATGTGGAAGATATCAGTAATATAATTAGCCTAGTTTAGGTATCTAACTTTTCAGTAAATTGAACTGGATTGAATTCAGTGATTGGGTTAGTTTGGGTTCGCTAATTGAACACAATAATTAACCAAAAATATGCCTACAGCTGTGTTTGATTCCATTCATTTTCTGAACCCAGTCAAACATAATTAAGCACAATTAAACAGTTTTAAAAACATTCATATATATAGATTTAGCCAAGCCTAAAAGCGGAGCTTCAATTTTTACTTGGCAATCCTATTATTCACAAAGGAAAATAAAAATGAACCAACGATAAAATTGAACGAAAACATTTACATGGGCGTTCCATCAAGACTTCCATTTGGGTGGGCAATGACACCAATATTAGGCAGATCTTTCTGTTTTATGAAGAAATGCTCTGAAAATGCGGAAGATGCGGACGTTAAAGAATTATGCGGATCCGCACCACCGCATCCTGTCAGATGCCCTGTTATAAAAGTTATGATTGCACAAGCACGTATCTTTATACATTTTTGTGCTATTGTTCTTCTATTCTTTGTGAAAACAGTGATTGCATGCTTTGGATTATAACGAAGGGTGGGGCGATTTGCAAAAAAATCGGAACTTTACTAGTGTGATCTTAGTTTTACCGATTTTCTTTTTAATGTGCGACTGGGGACTGGCACTAGCTATGCATGGGCAATGTCGAGTTGTGGAATTCAGATGTTCATCCTCATTATTTGACCAATATAGCGGCACGAAATGCTGCAAAACAGCGTATGACAAAATACCATCCACAAAAATGCCTTAGCAACAGTGCAAGATCTGTAGTTAAGAATCTCCCTCCCTTAAGTTATAAAATCCTTTTTTGACGGTGATGTGAGATTTATTCTGGCTGGCTATTTGGTTAATTAACTTAATGCAGAATGAATCAAACAGTTAAAACATGTTCACATGATACCGGTATGAACTCACCCAGGTATGACTCGCACTGTTATGAGATTTTGTGCTTTAATCATGTAACAAATACAGAGAAGCAAGAGGGAACTGGGGTGAACTTGTATCAGAATGAAAACCACACAATGTACTGGTGTCATGCTCTCAGACTAAAGTTGAGCAGCTCTCAAGAATGTTTAACAACATCTACGGAAATCTATTTACATTTATACGTGAATGGATTCAGCAACGATTATCAATTTTCGCGACATTGGTCTTTGATTATGTTTCGTTGTGCAGTTCCTGTTTCGTGGCAATCAAACAAAGCTTGTGGATAGGCCGATCATAGACTGATGTTGGGGTCTTTATTCTTTCCTTCCTTACTAGACCATCTGCTCCTGGGCAAGTAAGAAGTACCAATCCAAGCTTCCATGTTCTCCTCCTCTTCTCCTAGGGGTACAATCTCTAACACTAGGTCTCCCTCCTGGAGGTTTTCTCTTCGTCTGTACTATTTCAACATCTGTAGTTCGGATTCTCTCAATTCTTGCGATGAAATAGGTTTTTTGTTGTTTGTTTTCATTCTCGTGTTGTTAATAAATCCCAAGACATAGGCCAAGGTTTTTCTTGCTTTGGCGTAAGTTGAACAAGACTTCATTAAGTGTTCCAAAATAGGGTTGTCTGATGGATGTCTGATGCCCCCTGATTCTTCTGATGCAGCTGCGCAATTTGTTGGTTCATTGGGCTTTGTAGCTTTAACCTTGTTGGGCTTTAATTCTTTCTTCGATTCTTCGACGTCTTGCGTTGAATTTTCTTCAAACTTGGGCCACTCTTCTTCAGGGTGCCACAGAAATCGAGGGCCATCCCTCCAGCTCTTTAACTCTTCTGGTGGAGCTCCTCTTGTCAGGACGTCAGCCGGATTACTGTCCGATCTGATGTACTTAAACGCTTGCGTCTCCAATGTTTCCTGTATCTCGGCAACTCGCACAGAGACAAAAGGCTTGAATTTCCTCGGACATGTTTTAGCACAGGTTAATACAGTCTGAGAATCCATCCACAACACTGACTTGCAACTAGTAATCTCGGCGAATACTAGTGCTTCTTTGCATGTACTGTACAATCTGGCAAGCGAAAGGCATCCCATCAATTCTAAACGTGGAATTGATTTCTTCTTTAGAGGCACGACGAACGCTTTAATCATGAGCGGCATATAGGAATAACTACCTTCTGCAAGCTTCCATCTGAGGAATATGACAGATCCATAAGCTTTCTCTCCGCCGTCGCAGAACCCATGGACTTCAGGTAAACCAACGGTGGTATCTGGTTTCAGTTTTCGATTAAACTCGTGCGTGAGAAGTTGATTGAGGGTTTGGATATTCTTCATCCACTTCAATTGAATCTCTCCTGGTAGGGTTTCATCCCACGCATATCCTGCGCTCCACAATTCTTGCAAATCGATCCTCAATTCGATCGTTGCTGGGGTTACGAGACCTAGAGGATCCCACAACTGAGCTAGACAGGCGAGAAAATCCCTCTTCGTCAGATTCCTCACATCTGTAACGATTTCGTTTTTCTTGAAGGAAAACGTGTCATGAGTTTTGTTCCATTTATGACCAAGGAAATCTGTAAATTCTTCATTTGTCTGGTCAATGTTCTTGTTGTTACAATGCCATTCTTTGACTTGAAATTGACCTGTGGCGAGTATGGTGTCGATCTCAGTTGTAATTTGTTTGCACTTCGCTTCGTTCTCTCTGGAGCCTCCAATGTCGTCAACGTAGACGTGCGTACAGAGCTCTTTGGCTGCTTCTGGGTACTGGGCTTCCGAGGCTTTGGCCAGGGACTTGACTGCTCCAGCTGCGATATCGGGTGCCGGTTTGTATCCAAAGTTTAACCTTACCCACTGATAGACGCGGGGCTGTTCACTGTCGTTTGTTCTCCACAGAAACCTGTGGAATACTTGATCATCTGGGTGGATCATTACTTGATTGAACAACTTGCGCATGTCGCCAGTATACGCAACTTTGTCAAAGCGCCACGCCATAAGCACGTCAGGCAAACTGTTAATATAGTTCGGTCCTTTCTCGAGATGATCATTTAATGACTTTCCGTTTCGTTCCTTTGTGGAGGTATCGAAAACTAAACGAACTTTAGTGGTTCTGTCTGGAGTGAAAACTGCTTGTAGGGGTAGATACCATTCGGGCGTGTCGTGATTAACCTTTTCTGCGGGTATCTCTACGACGAAGTTTTGTTCGAGTAGCTTTTGGACTTCGCCTTGAACTTCTGCGCGACAATCCTTTCTGTTGAAGGTTTTTTCTGAGGAGATCATTCGTTGATACGCAACATCATAATTGCTCTCCTTTGGGGGTCCACCATCTTTCCATGGCATGCGCACTTGAACCCGTCCGTCTACTATTTGAGTCGATTCTGTAATTGACTTGATAAACTTGTTCTCTTTTAAGTCATTGTCGCTGCATGTGCAAAGTTCAGTCGGCTTGACTCCTAACATGTCCTGAACAAGGAGTTTCTTCATGTCTTCCAATGCACTTACAGTTCCTACCATCAACTGAATTGATCCCAGAAGACTGATCTTCTTGGCCGGTAAATTGGCCCATGACATACCATCCGAAGCAGTTTCTCTTTGCTATTGGTTCCCCGACACTACCGGAGATAACGTGAATATCGACAAAGGCATCAGTAAAATCTGTTCCGATCAACAAATCTACAGTTCCACCTGATAAACACAGTTTATTTGAGATTGCTTCTAAATGTTGGTAACTATTTACATTCTTTCTAGACACTGTTTTTGCTGGACTGCATGGTTTGTTTACGGCGTAAACTTGCACGGACTTCTGAATGGCTTCATCTGAAACTGACACCACAGTTATGTTAACGAGCTCTGATTCTTCCGACCTTTTCTGACCGCCAGCTAAGTTCATGGATAAGTGTACTTTAGGACCGCTTAAACCGAGTTTCTCTTTTACATTCTTCGATATAAAACTTGAGTTGGAACCACTATCTAACATGGGGATGACTTCAACGTAGTTTCCCTCGTTGTCTTTTATCTTGACTTTCTGTACTGGACAAAGCCCGGGGACGTTCTTTGTTTCTTGAACGACGCTGTTGTTGTTGGCTTCTTGTCTCCTGTTCACGAATGGTGCAGGTTGGGGATCTAATTTGGAATTCACCGGTAACACTTGTTCGTTGTGTAGAGAGCGATGTTGCTGTCTTGCATTTGTCGCTCGTGGGGCCGTCTTCTTTCTTACAGGCGTTTGTGTGGTGATTTCTTAAGCACTTCCGACATCGATTATTTTGTTTCACTATCTCCCATCTCTGATCAACCGATGATCTTATAAACATTGGGCAGTTAGAAAGAAGGTGCTTTGCTTTACAGCCTAGCGGGCATAAATCATGGTTGGGCTATTCACTGTTTGCGGCATGATTGTCTGATTTTCGTGAAAATTGAAATCGGTGATCGCCTGTGTTGTTGTGGCAGTTGGTTTCCTTTTTCACCCGAGATCGTAAACTTGCTTCTCTGTTTAACCAGTCTATCAAATTCAAAACGTTCTCTTCTTTTTTAATGCGGTGCATTTCACGGCCAATTTCTACATTATCCTTTGCATCTAATTTTGATAGAAGCTGGGACATAACAAACGGCGCTTCTGAGGCATTTGTGACCGCGCAACCGTTTTTGCTCCATGTTGTTCACAAAACCAAGAATTGTGGCCGCGTACCGAGAAAGTGATGCTGGATCGCTCTTTACTGGTTTAAGACTGTTAATTTCTTTCAACAGCTCATCCATTAATTTTCTTTTATCTCCGAATTCAGTGTCGAGAATGTCCATGCCTGATCGATAGTTGTGCTTGGTTTGACTTGATCCGTCCAAAACCAGTTTTTTGGTAGCGCTTTACGGAGTCTTTGCAATTGTTCATCTTTGTCCTGTTTATACTTTTGCATCCAATAATTAAACTCATTCTTCCAGGTTAATTTCTCGAGACCGTGATTTACATTCTTTTGAGATCCCAAAACATCGGCCATTTTTGTGACTGTAGATGTCATAGCCTCAAGCTTTTCGTGATCAGTGAACGGCTTCTTATCGGCGTTACATTTCTTTTGATAAATTGCGAATTTTTCGGTGCACTTTAAATAATCTGACTTGACTTTGTTTCCAATTTGTTTGCTTACGCTCATTTTGTCACCTGACGACTGCCCGGCTTCAATTAATCTGTCCGCTATTGTCACTTGTTGCTTTTTAACACTTCTGTATTTGGCCGCGATTTCTGCATGCACGTTTTCCAGCGTAATTAATTCAGATTCGACTTGGTAAAGCACGTTAAATTCCTCGAGTAGCTCATCTAATGAAGCCATTGTAATATCTCTTTTTGCAATTAGCGTAGCAACAGACTCAACTTTAGGAGGCATTCTTTACTGCGTACTAATGTTAAAACATATATGTGAATTTAAGTTACTGGTGAAAGACTTCGTACTTTGATTTCTCACGTCCCAACATCAATGTTCCGCAGATTTCTTTTAAATTAAATACAACGTCAGTTAATCTTGCTTGATTCGTCCTTATTCATTTAATTGACTGTTCAAATGTTCCGTAGATATCTGATAAATCCAAGGTGAAATACTCTTGTTCTCCGAGAGTCAGTTCCTTCTTGGTAACTGATTTCTTTAACTTCGAAAGTTGAGCTTGAACTTGAGAGTAATTACTGTAGCATGAATGGAATTACTTTACCTTGGCGTCGCCAAATTGCTGAATCTGATGAAACTGAAGTCCACGAACCGCCAAAGCCACGAACCGCCAAGCCAAGGTTGCTCGTAGAATTTTTGACTAGTCTGGACTTGACTATGTTCGCAGGGAAATCTGAAGATTTTGTTTCTGTACTTTTCTTTGAAGTCAAACTAGAGAAATATTACAATAATATAACAGTAATTACTATAAAGGTCTGTCTGACGTGATTGCTTCTAATTGAAGTTATACTTACAATTCTGTAATCCTTTCCTTGTTCATGAACTTCGTTTTGGTCTCAACTTGGGTTTACAATTTCTGCTTATGAGCGTCTTTTTTCCATCTGAGAAACCTCGTAGGTTTTTTTCCTTTTAAACGGTTTTTTTGTCTCTAGGGATTAATTAGGTCCCATTTTGGCATAAGGTGCAAAACATTTACATTTATCATTTGAACCTAGTTATATGGCCTCGCTCACCAGGAATCCCCCATAGCTCAGTGGTTAGAGCATCCAACTGGCATCTGGAAGGTCATGGGTTCGACTCCCGTTGGCAGGACTCAGATTTTTTTCTGAGTAATCACGACTGATTCAACATTTCTTCTTTTAACACATTTCTCACAGTCGTCACTCCATTATCATATTTATATTTATCATTTGACGTTACGAGCCTGCAGTTAGCAGGCCTATGTCACATATGAACCTAGTTATATGGCCTCGCTCACCACGAGTCCCCCATAGCTCAGTGGTTAGAGCATCCAACTGGCATCTGGAAGGTCATGGGTTCGACTCCCGTTGGGAGGACTCAGATTTTTTCTGAGTAATCACGAATGATTCAAAATTTCTTCTTTTAACACATTTCTCACAGTCGTCACTCCATTATCACAAGGTACATTATTATTCCACTTTTGCATCAGTTTACCATATAAGGAGAAAACACATGAGAGTATGAGAGTGTATCGCACTGTAGAAAGCGTATTGCACTGTAGTGTCCCGGTTTTAAATCACTCATTGAAAAAATCATTTAAAATGATAGGCAAATATTGTAGTGGAATAATAAATATCATTCAATGGTTTTACAGATAATACTTGAGGACATTTTACTCATTGCTCGCTTTTTTCTCGCACCATACTACACAACTTATTTGTCAAACCATCGAATAAGGTGGATGTATTGTTCAATTAGTACCTTGTTTATACAACTTCTCTCCTCTGACAACTCTGCAAAACTGTAAATAAATTAAACCGTAGACTTTTGGCAGATAAAAGACCGAGGCAAGGTGAACAAAAATAATTATTGTACCCAATATTTACGTTTACAACCTAAAGCTGGGGCTTATTTAGAATTTTGTAAAACAGGTTCATACCTGCATCCCGTCCCGATTTAATGGGAATTGTCCCAATTTTTGAGTTTCAAACCCTAAAAAAATCGGGACATTCCGATTTTCAAGAAAAAAAGACAATTTGGGACTGGGTTGTTTAAGATTGGTCTTGATTCTTCTACATCCTACTGTTTTGTGCAATACATGTGGTGCTTGAGACCATTAAACAACACCTGAGAAACAGTACAGTACAGGCAATATTTTTAAGAATTAATGCAAAAACCCTGGAGTATCCTGGACCCTGCTCAGTGTTGGGAGGCAGGGCACTCACCCAGGACTGGGGTGAGCGTGGGGGGGGGGGGGGAGTCCCTATTTCTGATTTTATAAGGTTGGCAGGTATACAGGTTCCACTTTGATGAGAGGTGTATTTACTAATAATTAACTAAAATATAATATATGCTGTCAGGTACCACTTGAAACAATGATAATAATAATAATAATAATAATAATAATAATAATAATAATAAATAAATAAGAAATAAATAAAAATTGGAGTTCCGCTTTTAGGCTTGGCTAAATCTATATATTATCTGCACGTACTGGTTTTCTAGTGAGTCTGAGATTAATTTCATTTAAAGTGTCTAAGTATTTTGCATTTCTGATTTATAATTTCATAAGTGAGGACGCTTTACCCATATAATCAGTTATGAAACACTTCACTTCATCAAACACAGCTGTAGGCATATTTTTGGTTAACAATTATTGTGTTCAATTAGCGAATCCAAATTAACCCAATCACTGCATTCAATCCAGTTCAATTTACTGAACAGTTAGATACGTAAGCTAGGCTAATTATATTACTGATGTCTTCCACATACCTTCACTGTTAAAAAGCACTTTCCACAATGCAGTGTTTTTATTTCATACATGTAGGTACTGAGATGGAAAAATGGCAAATTGCGGTCGCCTTCTGGAAACCAAATTTAAAGACTTAGTGATAAACAAAATCAATTCACACATAAGTGAAGCCAAATAATTGAAATTCGATCAAACAATTCAGAAATCGGAATTAGGTTTAAAGAATATTTAAGACCTTCTTCAATAGATTCATAAACGAGGATGTGCTTTTTCATCGATTCGTTACTTGCATGGAATTTGGTCTGGTTTTGCCGAGGTAAACAACGACTGGATTAATTCTATTAATTGGTACTTGTAGTTGGTACTTGTTTTCGTCTTTTACTTCATTACAAGCTTTTAAAAGATGTTTGTGTGGCTACAGTTGGCTGCGGGAAAACAAAACACACTGGTATCCTTCAAAGTGTTGCCAGGAATCTGAGATAACCGAAGCGGGTTATCGTCGTAAAAGTAAATAACTGGAATTATTATTCAACTGCATTCAGTAGAGTACAAATAACACCCAAAACGAGTACAAATATCCCACGGTATTTGTACTCCAGAAGACCGGTTTGACAGGTTTTCTACAAATGCCGCGTCAGGCATTAGGCTTACAAGGTGAACGATGAAAAAACGGCCGAAACAGTCGTTTTCCGGAAGAAAACAATGAATGCTTACCAAATTTTGAGGTTTTTAACGTTTATATAACGAAAACGAGATCCTAGAGACAAGCAATGACCTAGACGACAGTGAAATTTCTTTATTTATTGAAGAAAATCGAAACGTATTGAAATACAACAGAAAAGACAAAAACTGACCTCAAGTCCGTTACAGAAACAAGGGCCATTGAAGAAATTCCCGCCGAGGAACTTAACAATCTTTTATGTCATTTGTTTGTCAAAGTCAGGAAACAGAACCCATCTTTCCTCAGGAGCTGTCTTCAACAAATGCATAATTGTTGTCGGTCAGAAATCTCCACCGCTATCTCTTCCAAAACGACCCGTGGTTAGTGATTCGGAGGAAGATGACTGAGCTTGAAGTGCTGTTTAACTTTGTTTGACTTGACTTTCGAGTTCTGTTTGTTCTGTCGAGTTCTTTCTTTTCGTAGTTTTACTCGGCGACCAAGAACATTGTTGTTCATCTAACTGTAAACCCGAAAATAATTCAGTTTTGCCTTGTTCCATCTTTGTTTTCCTTGCAAGTTTGAAATAAAATCCCGACGCTTCGCTCGATTGACAGGTTTGACAAGTTTTCGTTTTTGACCAATCAACAACAACCTCACGTCAAGCGCGCGAAACCTGACCCCGCTGGCGCGCTCACTCGCTGCTCAAAAGTCACGTTAGTTTGTCACGCAACTCAGACAGTTTCTAAACCACTTTTCCATTTTGTAGCTAAGTTGAATAATAAATCCCTTATTAGACGGTTTAGTGTGTAGTATCGTGGGATATTTTTACTCGTCTCTTGTATTTTGACTCGCCCTACGGGCTCGCCAAAATACGGCGCGACTCGTAAAAATATCCCACGATACTACACACTAAACCGTCTAATAAGATATATATATTATATTTATTACCAAAGCCAAGACAAATTTCTCTTTGTTCGAGGTAACAGGGAATTGGAAATAAGCGAGTTGAGATAGCGGGATCCTTATAAATAAAAGCGAATGTACCATACCGTAATATTCTGTGAAATGATGGAAAAATTCCGAGAAACTCAGCTATCATCGGGCCAAAGCAATCCAAATTTCTCCTCTCTAAGACATTCATATTCCACTTAAAAGGCATTCGGGACCGGCAGTCGAGTTTCTTTAGCCAACGCCCAGTTTGCCACGTAAAAGACTTACTCGATCATTGGCAAGAAACTGGGCGAAAATTGCCTCATGTAAGAATGTCATGAAATGCGACGTACGGACCGACGTACGGCGCACACGCCCGCGAGCCATTCCGCTTGCCATGACCATAAAAAATTACCAGCTCGCCTCTTAGTATGAGTATGGGGCTCTACTCCCGCGGCCTTCGGCCGCAAAGGAGTTCTGCTATAATTGATAACTAGGCTATGTTGATAACAAATAATTAGAAAACAGTTTTTGCAGTTTTAAAGGAATCCAAGAAACTAATTTTTGTCATAAGAGTCTCTTTTCCCGTGCAAATCTCTAAAATTTGAACAATCTAGAATTTTGCCTTCAAATGTAAAACTCTCACCTTCGATTCAAACCGGTACTTGGTAAACCGAAGTAGATAATAAAAGCTGTGGTGGCCATTCTTTTCCGTCCAGAAACGAAGAAGCGTGTTTTAAGACCGTAAAAGCGACTTTAAGTTGGTGTTTGATTACTGTTAGCTAGTATTATCAAATACAAAAACACCGCGGCACTTGACATGGCTTCCAATTTCCTTATAAGGCAAAAAAGCAGGGTTATTCGCTGATAACCTGCCTCTGGTTAACCAATGACAAAGCTGCAGAAATACTTGAGACAGTCTCTTCCCCCTCCATCCCTCCCTCATTTTAACGTTGTTTTGCTACACGGATCATGTCCAAAACGTTGCCCGACAACATTGAAAGGGGGCGGGGGTATACTTGCGGGAATTGGCGGCTTTTCTTTGGGATGAGACAATATTGACAATGCGAGAATTACTAAAACGTTGTTTAATTTTTACTCTTAATAATCAAAACGTAAAATTATTTGATCTACAGTGGCTTAAAATCAAACGCCCAGCATCCATGGCGAGGAGTCCAGTCAAAACTGCAAGTGAAAGTGACGTCACACCAGCTGCTGAAGAAACACTGGATTTTGATGACGTCACTCTAAGAGGTGAGGTGAAAGATGTTTGTTACTTTCCACTGGTTGTAGCTGTGAATAAACTTTGTTTATTCCTTGTCACTCTGTTAGGAAATTAAAAGCTCCCATGAGCCACTGGTGAATGCAAATTACACGAAATAAATCCTTCTTGTGATCAGGCGCATTTTTCACGAAACAAAGGCTTTGTTCAGAAACTAGACTCAGCATAGGAATCCGTGTCGTTCCACCCCCATAGTTTTTACTGGCTCAACATACGAACCGGCGTGACGAGAAGTGTGCGTGAGCAAGACAATGACTTTTGCGTTACTGAATGACGTAGTGTTTAAAAATGGATGACTCAGCTTATGTCCATATAAATTCAATAAATAATCCACAACTGAACATGCTTTATATACCGAGAGGATGAAACATATACTGTTGTGGCTAAGCCTTGTATGCAAACAGTGAATATAACACTAAAATCAAAACAATCGAAACATGATTCTCGATAAACACGAACACTTAAGTTGCCCGTTCTGTTGAAAATGAAAATTGCTAGAATTGCCGAAGCCGCTCAAATTTCAACCCACTTATGCAAATCACTCAATGTTTATACCAATGTCATTTCCTGGTATTTCTGAATGAACAAAGACAGAATAACCGACAAAAAGCTTTGCCTATCAGAATTTTTTTTCAAATAAACTATACATTTGCCTTTGGACAAAATAAACGTGATCTTGATGAAGGGCCGCTCGTCTATCAAATTTCAACCCGCTTATACGTCAATGTTAACAAAACACAGTAACAAAATCGCTTCGATTAATGCGTAAACGTAACTATAATTTTAAGACAGAATAATCAACAAAAAGCTTTCCAGCCAAAAAATGTTCTTGAAATAATCAATTACTTTTAAAAGCCCCCCGCCACCCCCCCCCCCCCCCCCCCTACAAAAAACTTTCTATTTTTGCCGTCCGTGCAATTTTTTGCAGACACTTTCGTCCAAAGCTCGATCGAAGCCAAACTACATATACAGAGGTTATAGCATTTGGACTGACGTGAGCGATCAGTTAACCAACTGTTTAACGCAAATCAACATTTGAAAACACTATTTGCCGTACTGTACTCCCATGGGAATTACCTTCCAAGTCCACGGTCGGTTTTGAATGAGATTAAGTTGCATCTTGGAAGGAATCCGTAAACGCCAAATGACTGCATGGTTTATTACTTTTCTTAAGGTATCAGTATAACCCATTTTACTGTCCGCGCGCGGTCCGCTTTAGCGCTCGCTATTTTAACAAAAACCCCTATAAACCATACATTTTTTGAAAGCTTAATAATTACAGATTATAACAAATTCTATTTTAAACGGTTAAAATTCTCCTTGTTTCAAAAATGTGAATATGTCTACAAAACTGCATGTCTGCATAAATCAAGTTATACGCCCGCTAAAATTAGCCGGGAGAAAACGATTAACATGGCATTTGTTTCTTCACACATTGACCTCCAAAACTGTCTAAGATTTTTGACAGGTGCGTTTGTTATTTTTTTACTACAAGATAAAGTTAAAAAAGAGAAAAAAATAGAACTGCCTGCGGAAAAAAGTCATAACTTTTTAATGAGAGGAATAAAAATAATTCGCCGATATGGTATTGTGGGAAAATTATCTGACAACAGTCTCTCCAAATTTCAGCCAATTTGGTTCAGGGGCTGCTTACTTGGAATTCAAAATGCACGTTCAACTCGCTTATTTTTTACTTTCGAAAAACAGGGAAAATGTAATTTCGGCTGCGTCCAAGAGTAATGAGATTATACTCGGGATTATAACACCTCAGGAGACACCGCAGAAGAATCAATTTTCTCTAACAATGGGACTATGACAGTTAACATGGAACAGGCACAAACTGCCGCGAAGGCGGCAAATAATTCTCTTGAATACACCGCTTTCTGCACGTGTGAAGCCACAACTCTCAGGTTAGTAAACTCAAAATTATCGTTTGATTTACCATAACGGCGTTCAAATTTCGACGTAGGAGTTAACGTACAATCGTGACTAATCTTCGAAATTCTGACCAGGTCAATTAACGATGCCCAAGGCCCGCAGAAAGTCGCCAAGAACGTCCAAGCGAACAAAAACAAACGCGGCAGATGAGCGAGCGGGCGCCGTCATCGCGAGCTTGACTTCCAATGTCGATGCAAAGGAAAAGATGCTAGAAGAAATGACATTAGCTGGGTAAGAAAGAAAAGATTTTTCACCGGTGATTATTTTATTCTACGAAAGACTAGTCAATATAAACAATCATGGTCCGCCGGATTGCAAACCGTGCCACGCGCTGGCGGCTACTCTTATTCAGTCCCTATTAATGATTTACTTTCTTTTAGTTACGATGGGAGTCATTTTGCTTCTTTACTGGAAATCAGCGTGGAAGACAAGATAAAACGCGGAAAACCTCCACGGATTCATTTAGCCGTATTTTTGCGCGGATCGCGCTCATCTGGTCGACCGTCTGCTCGCTCACTTCTCTATAGCCTGAGAAAACAGCCGACGTTTCGCGAGGTCGCCACTTGAGCCCTTGCAAAACGACGTCTGAGTAACGAGTGCAGAAATTCCATACTGATGACGTGCACTACCCAGATCTTTGTAGTGCTTCTGAGTGGTTGTGCCGCGCGGGAATTCTCTTTCAACCAATCAGAAGCCCTACCAAGATCTGGGTAGTGCACGTTATCAGTATGGAATTTCTGCCCTCGTTACTCAGGCGTCGTTTTGCGAGGGCTCAAGTGGCGACCTCGCGAAACGTCGGCTGTTTTCTCAGGCTAACTTCTCTATTGTTTACATGTTCGTCCACTTCTTCGAGCCATTCCTGCTGGTTGTAATACGACCCTCTGTCGCTTGCAGCTAAAATGGCTGCACGTTCTTGGTTGAAAGTTTTCTTAGCTTTCTTTCGCCTCCGTTTTGACGAAGAAAACGGGCAAGATCTCTTTCTTTTGCCAGGCATCACCAAAGCGCATCGATCGCTTGTCAACTTCGCTTGTGCGCTCTGATGTCACGTGACTTCTTGCCCCGCTAATATTCCATATGACAGAACCTGTCAACGCTCAATTAAGTAATTAAAATGCAAAAAAATCTTTTACGAGCAATTACTATCGGCAGATATAGCATTTTTAAAAGCATTTCTTTTTAAAGCGCCAGTGTCACCCAAAGTTCTTTGCGCGGTTGTGTTTTTGTTTTGAAGTTTGGCTGGCGCGTTTGCCGGACGTTTCGCAAATTATACCCTGCCGCACTGGCCTCTCAGCAAGCTGATATTTACAGTAGTAGCCTCTAAAAATAGTAATATCTTCATCGCTAGATGTTACCGAAGAAAACAACTCTAGATCTGACTTTGTAGTCAACGCGTATGGAGCTTTCATAACAACCGATCGATTGATCGATCGATCGATCGATCTCGATGGACGTAAAACCAGAGTAGCCACTTCCACTAGATATAAAAATAATGACAAAAACAAGTAGTAAGAATATTGACGTCTTCATCGCTAGATGTCACTGGAGAAAACTACTCAAGATCTGACTTTCCATTCAATGCGTATACATGGATCTATTACAGTCCTATCGATTGATTACGCGAGCGATCGCATCGACCGATGTCTATGGACGCAAAACTAGAATAGCCACTTACACTTTTGGCAAAAATAAAACATAAACAGACAGTGAATACAAGGAATAATTAAGAAAAACAGCACAAGCTGATGACCATAAGCATTATTTTGGAGCAAGCCCGTAACTACTGTTATTTTGTGGTAAATTAACGTTCCTTCTGTTTTCATTCGGCAACGAATGTAGCACTATTTCAGCAAACACAGTGTCAGTACTATTGCTGAAACCCGTAGATGTTTTTCTTTCCCTCCGCTACTGATACACGGACTCCTTCAGCCGTACAACCTTGGCAGAGCCCCGAAGACTCGGCCTTCGCCTCAACTTTCCTGAACCCTACGAGGCATCCAATTTAAAGATCTCCTTCTCCACTGCGAAAACACTTCAGAATTCGGAAATATACAACGAAATCGAGACGGCAACACTTAAATGTCAAGTCAAAATTCACACTAGTGCTTTCGGATCGCTAACGGCAACGATGGAAGAAGAAACACATCAGACTTCACGACAATCAAGAAAATGGCGTATTTTTCATATATGAAAAATGTACCTCGGCGCGCAAAGCACTTTGGGTGACACTGGCTCTTTAAATGAAAGATCGTATGGAAATTTATCTAACTATTTAAAAAAGTCAAATTATGAAAAATGGCAATTTTTCCGCTTTCTGATACCTTAACATCTTCATGTCCACTGGTTTGGCGAGAGTTTGTCCATCTTTCGAACACTTTAGGAACATGGTCTTCCTAGCGTTTCCTGTTACGTAGGTCCAGAACTGTATACAAAACTGAACAAAACAAACGAGGTTGACTCACGTACAGCGCATGCGTCAATTAGTCGTATAAATTTGATATGTAAGTTTACAAGAGAGTGATGAAGTGACATGGCTGCCCCGCAACTGCAACACTCGTAAAGCGCTACACGTATTCACGAGTAAAAAGCCTCAATTACGCCCTTTAACAACCCATCGATCATCCCTGATAGATTATTTACAGTGAACTTACATTGTGAGGTTTCTCTTAAGTTGAACTATGTTCTGTAGTTAAAAAGACTTAGGAAATTTATTTCAAAAGACCCTTATAACATTATTAATTAAATGATAGGAGTTACAGTGGTATGTTTATATGTGATTTCATTTTAGCAATAGCAGAGGTCTACAAGAATGAGGGTAATGATGAATACAGAAAGAAAAATTTCAAGAACGCCGTGTACTTCTACACGGAGGGAATTAAAGTGAACTGCAAGGATGAAGAACTGAACGCGAAACTCCACAGCAACAGAGCGACAGCACACTTTCATTTGGGTGAGAATTGTTCACTTTTGCTCTTGTGTTTTCTTTTTCTAAACAAATCATTGCAAATCTGAGTTTTAAGCTAATGATGCTTCACGAACACAGTACATGCCTTTCCATTTCTTGTCTTTCCTTTGTCACAGAAAACTACAATGATTCACTGAGAGATGCAAGAATTGCTACTGACTTGCAACCATGTTATGTCAAGGCGATTGAAAGAGGTGAGATTTCTGTTACCTGGAAAACTCTAGGAGGTGTTTCCGAACTTTGTAAGCCATACAACTTTAACCCTTTAAGCCCTGATATAAAAATGCATATTCTCCTCACTGTTCTCCATACATTTCTTACGAACTAGTAAGGAGAATTTGTTTAAATATCTAAGACATCTTATCCTTGATGATCACTTCCTATATTCACTTCACTTGATTGTTTGATAATGTAAAAACAAATTTCATTTTCGTCACTGTCAGGGCGAACACACAACAACAAAGAAATCTGTAATGAGTTAAAATTTCATTGCTATGCAGTGGGTAGGATAAACGCGTTGATCAAATATATTTATTGGATTTGTTGTTGGACGTACGTAACTCTAAGATTAGGAAGGAGATTAGTTTGTCGTTTAGCTTGCTCGTGTCATCATCATCATCATCATCATCATCATCATCATCATCATCATCATCATCATCAACAACAAACATCATTTCTGATGATTACACCAGATTCGTAATCGTGGATGAGGTCTCATGTGGGGCTGAAGACCCAATAAGGAATCGGCGAGAAATTCAACATTCAAGGCAAACCCAGCTTATTCCAATGCAAGCTCAAGCTGCCCTGCAGAGATATAGTATTTTACAAGGAGAGTCATGCAGTTAATTATCTCCACTATGCCTTAGTTTTAACATGGACCAGAAATAATGTCGAACTTCCTTCTTTTTATCTTGATAGGAGCAAGTGCTTGTGCTGAGTTGAAAAAGTTTGATGAAGCCATTACTTGGTGTGATAAGGGATTAGCAGTATCCTTTAGTTTTGTGTCGACTTTGAAAGCCGTAAACTATTATGTTATTTAGACCTGAACTCTCTGTCATAAACAAGGGATGAACCCTGTTCATTTCAGTTTACTCACTGCCCTCCACTCCTGCTGGTCCTGTGTTCATCGATAAGCTCCCCAGGGGACCTTTAGGAACCCTTGGTCAGGTGATAAATGCAACCCACAACTGACCTCTCCAAACATAACAAGGCCCCGTAACTCACTTGGTAAAGGTACTTGTTGGTGGCTAGTTATTAGAGCTAATTGTCATGAGGCCGAGTCCATGTCCCGGATTCCACTGGAGCATTGAACATTATCCATCTACTCCGCTGACCGCAAACACCTAACTTCCCAGGGAAAATCAGCCATCAATGGCCTTTCTTCATGTTATTGGGTTTATTGACTTTCATAATACAAGCTGAAACTGCGCGCTGTCTGATCGGCTAAAAATGCTCTATTAGAGTATAAAGCACATTTTTTATTGTTTTCGAAAAAAGAAAGAGATTAATTTGAAGAAAGCATTTTTGAGGTATAAGTCTCTGCAAAAAACGTTCGGTTGAGCATTTGAGAATGTATACAAGTCACTTAAAAAAAGGAGGTTAAAAAAAGGAGGGAAAAGAAACAGTAGGTGAAGAAATAAGGCTTTGGGAACTTGTTTTCTCTTAAGCTTAAATTCTACATAGCAAAGCGTATAAGAAAAGGCAAACCCAAGTACAATGGAACGATCACTGCCGCGGGCCATGAAACTTTGGTCTATCAACGGAACAATGTTTAGGTAACAAAATCACTGAGCCTTTGTTTGGGCCACAACAATGTGGATGTAAAAACTGAAAAGGTGGTAAGATTAACGTGATGGTTGTAAGGCGGGTTCCACTGTATTACATTGTCATAAAACACTTCAGGCATTTGTCAGTGATACGAGAGAAATGCTGACAGAAGGGAGTGCTTTCTAACGTTTCTCAGTTGTCCATCGTGTTTTCTAAGAATACAATACATGGTGGTTTCTTCCTTATTTGTTAAATTATTTTGTGCTTTCGACGTATTTCAAAACTTGACTTGTGGAAGATTAACAAGAATAACAAGAAGTTGTTGGATTTAAGAAGGAGGTCTGCCCAAGAACAAAACAAGGTGCAACATGGGGTCAGAAAGAAAGCGAACGACCAGGAAGAAACTCAATCGGTAAGTGTGACACAAGCAACTCAATGTTAAAAACGGAAAACATTGATTCACTCGCCAGTGAGAATTGCGAGGGATTTCTCAGGAAATGGATTTATTTTTACTTATTCTAAATGAATCGAAATTTTATTAATTGTAAACTGAAGCATTTCTGTTACGAATTGCTAAGAGTTGAGCTATCCGAAGATTGAATAACGTACTTGGGGGACCCATTGCCGTTTAAAAGATACTAAGACATTTTTGTCCTCTGCTCTGTAACAAAAGGCGAATCGTCACAAGTGAGTTGATGCTTGAATGTATGGCCCTGGCCAAACGGAGACGCAAGTTAACGCACGTTTAGCTCCAAAGTTGCGTAAAATGTGTCCGCCATAACTGAAAACGTGTTCCTGGGTGATTGCACAATTTAATAGCTTGTGACGTCAGAGGCTCACCTCAGTCGCGTTGTCCTTGTGTTTTGACTCAAGATGCCTACCGTCGACTGCGAAACCTCCGAAGAGTATTTCTACGATTCGGAACAGTCTTTAGCTTTCGAAGCATCAGAGGATTCATTTCATTCGGCAAATGAAGAATTTTTCTCACCGTACGATGTAAGAACTGATGTCAGGAGATTTCAGCTTATAAGCTTGTAAACAAACTGTTCAAAGTTGTTTTTCTCGCCTTATTGGCGGGAGTTCAAAATATGCGGGAAACAATGCTTATACGGTGATTACAGTTCAGGCACAAGTTGCTCAAAGAGCGGATAACTCTTATCCAATGGATAAATCGCTGTCCAGCTATTCGAAAAACTGATGTTTTAAGCTTTGGAAATTTGGACAAAACACCTATAAAAACTCTAGAATTTGATGCTCGCGAATTCCCGAGCATCGGTCGATTGCATTCATTTATATTCATTCGAGTCATACGTCCGTCCCCTCGCCCTCAAAATTAAGTCGGATGTCGAAGACCGCTCAGATCGGAACGCATGTATTCCTCCTGAAGTTTCGTTGCCTTCGGGTTCTCAAAATAGTTCCAGCTCAGCCCTACCTTCTGCGGTTTCGGTGGAACAGCCAAGTGTCGAATCTGCTGATATAGAGTCGGCGTTTTCCTTATTTAAAGATTAGTTTGACAAGAAGTCAAAATAAACGCAAGATAAACGCAAGTTGCAAAACCGTCATTTCAGTTTAACCTTGAGCGCGCCCGCACTAAGGAAAACAACAGGGAACTTAAGCATAGATGTTATTAAGTCACGGGCGGCAACCCGAAGTTTAAGGGTTTTCTTCTGACCCATTTTGATCCCAACACACCTCTATAATAGCAAGCCACCAGATACCAAACAAAGAGTTTTCCAGGCTTTGATGAAGAGCAGAAACAATCCAACAAAGGAAACATTCAACTTCCAATTTACCTCCGTGGTGCAAAAACGATACTGAAACCAACTTGTGTCTACTTCCGTTGGGTGGCCAAACGGTTAAAAACCTCCGTTCACTTGCGTGTAAATTTGAGCTCGATGAAACTGAACGCAAGTCATCGCAAGCCAGCGCTCGTCGACTCAAGCCATGGCCAAACGGAGTCGCAAGTTACCACAAGTTGTTGCGATAAATTGCGACTCCGTTTTCCTTAAAAAAGGAGTAACTAAAGACCTGGCAAGACAAATTTGCGCGAGTCGAAATAAAAAATTTATACCTATAATATACACTCTTATACGTGCAGTTTTTTCGTCAGTCAAATCCGTTTCGCTTTCATTATGTATGAAGAGTCAAGCTATCTGATTTTATGCTTAAAAAGAAAAGGAAACACTTAAAAAATGGCCTACATAATACCAAAAATGAGATACAAAGATTTTAACCCAATTCAAGAACAAGTTTAGAGAGAAACAAGAGCATAAATTTATAATTTGAAATAATCTTTATTTCCGACAGAAAAATGACACCTCCCTACACAGAACTGGCTCAAATGAAAAGCAGAAAACTGCAAAAATTGGCACGTTTGGTAATCTTGGCAACGCTTATCACAGACAAGGAGATTTCAAGAAAGCCATAGACTACCATGAACGTCGCCTAAAAATTGCAAAAGAAGTAGGAGACAGGTCAGGAGAGGGAAAAGTGCATTGTTATCTCGGTAACGCTTATTATAGTCTCGGAGATTTCAAGAAAGCCATAGACTACCATGAACGTCAACTAAAAATTGCAAAAGAAGTAGGAGACAGGTCAGGGGAGGGAAGTGCGTATGGTAATCTTGGTAACGCTTATGACAGTCTCGGAGATTTCAAGAAAGTCATAGACTACCATGAACGTCACTTAAAAATGGCAAAAGAAGTAGGATTCAGGTCAGGGGAGGGAAGTGCGTATGGTAATCTTGGTAACGCTTATCACAGTCTCGGAGATTTCAAGAAAGCCATAGACTACCATGAACGTCACCTAAAAATTGCAAAAGAAGTAGGAGACAGGTCAGGGGAGGGAAGTGCGTATGGTAATCTTGGTAACGCTTATTGCAATCTCGGAGATTTCAAGAAAGCCATAGACTACCATGAACGTGACCTAAAAATTGCAAAAGAAGTAGGAGACAGGTCAGGAGAGGGAAGAGCGTATAGTGCTCTTGGTATCGCTTATAACAGACAAGGAGATTTCAAGAAAGCTATAGACTACCAGGAACGTCACTTAAAAATTGCAAAAGAAGTAGGAGACAGGTCAGGGGAGGGAAAAGCGTATGGTAATCTTGGTAACGCTTATTACAGTCTCGGAGATTTTAAGAAAGCCATAGACTACAATGAACGTAGCTTAAAAATTGCAAGAGAAGTAGGAGACAGGTTAGGAGAGGGAAAAGTGCATTCTTGTCTCGGTAACGCTTATTATAGTCTCGGAGATTTCAAGAAAGCCATAGACTACCATGAACGTCACTTAAAAATGGCAAAAGAAGTAGGAGACAGGTCAGGGGAGGGAAGTACGTATGGTAATCTTGGTGTCGCTTATGACAGTCTTGGAGATTTCAAGAAAGCCATTGACTACCATGAACGTCACCTAAAAATTGCAAAAGAAGTAGGAAACAGGTCAGGAGAGGGAAGTGCGTATGGTAATCTTGGTAACGCTTATGACAGTCTCGGAGATTTCAAGAAAGCCATAGACTACCTTGAACGTCACCTAAAAATTGCAAAAGAAGTAGGAGACAGGTCAGGGGAGGGAAAAGGGTATAATAATCTTGGTAAAGCTTATTACAGTCTCGGAGATTTCAAGAAAGCCATAGACTACCATGAACGTGACCTAAAAATTGCAAGAGAAGTAGGAGACAGGTCAGGGGAGGGAAAAGTGTATGGTAATCTTGGTAACGCTTATCACAGTCTCGGAGATTTCAAGAAAGCTATAGACTACCAGGAACGTCACTTAAAAATTGCAAAAGAAGTAGGAGACAGGTCAGGGGAGGGAAAAGCGTATGGTAATCTTGGTAACGCTTATTACAGTCTCGGAGATTTTAAGAAAGCCATAGACTACAGTGAACGTAGCTTAAAAATTGCAAGAGAAGTAGGAGACAGGTCAGGGGAGGGAACAGCGTATGGTAATCTTGGTGTCGCTTATCACAGTCTTGGAGATTTGAAGAAAGCCATAGACTATTATGAATGTACCCTAAACATTGTAAAAGAAGTAGGAGACGACATTGGAATTGCTGGCTCGTTTCAAAACCTTGGTCTTTGCTTTGAATCTCTGGGCTCTTTTGACGAGGCTATTGATTGTTATCGTCACAGTGTAGCAACATTTAATGACGTTAGGAGTCGTCTTAAATTTAATGATGAGTTTAAAATTAGCTTACGCAATTTGCACCAGGGGGCATACGTAAGCTTATGGCGTCTGTTAGTAAAGCAAGGAAAGTTTTCAGAAGGGCTGATTTCTGCTGAACGAGCACGTGCACAGGCTCTGAATGATCTTATAGAGTTGAAGTATTCTCCTGTAAAGCAGCCATCAGAGTCAGGATCAGGGACCGAAGCTATACAAAACGTATTAAGTTTCTTTCCGTCAAACACAGTTTTCATAGCGATTGTAGAACAAGAAGTAATTTTCTGGGTTTGCCAGAAAGAAAACGATCTTAAGTTAAGAAGAAAACAGATCAGTGGTGTTGGTGCCTTCGCTTTTCTTCGGTCTTTGATACAAGCTACGTACCAGGAAGTTGGCACAAGAAGTGATATCAAATGTGAAGATCGTTCCTTGGAGAAGGCAAGAGATGAAAACCTTGCAAATGAGAGATCCCCTCCAGACGAGAAACAAAACCAGTCCTTGCCATTTGAGAAAAGTGCTTTAAGGACATGGTATGACACCATCATAGAACCTCTCCAAGACTTGTTGCTTGACAGTGAACTTGTGTTCGTCCCTGAGGGTCCAGTGTGTCTGGCTCCATTTGCTGCTTTCATAGACTCGAATTCAAAGTACCTTTGTGAGTCTTTAAGAATTCGAGTGACTCCCTCCCTAACCAGTTTAAAATTGATTGCGGAATGTCCAGCCGATTACCACAGTAACAGTGGGGCGCTTCTCGTGGGTGATCCGTGGGTACAAGATGTTACATATCAAGGAAAAAAGCTACCACAGCTGCCATTCGCCAGAGAAGAAGTACAGATGATTGGACAAATACTTCACACTAAGCCCCTCATTGGAACAGAGGCAACAAAGGATAAAGTGTTGAAACAACTTTCTTCAGTTGCTTTGGTGCATATTGCAGCTCATGGGCGGATGGAAACAGGAGAAATTGCCTTGGCACCAAATCCACAACCTGCATCCAGGGTATTTGTAGAGGAAGACTTCATTTTAACTATGACAGATGTGTTAAATGTTAAGATACGAACAAGACTGGTCGTGTTGAGTTGCTGTCACAGTGCTCGTGGGGAGATTAAGGCTGAAGGTGTTGTTGGCATAGCACGGGCATTTTTGGGCGCTGGTGCTCGGTCTGTTCTTGTGTCATTGTGGGCGATTGATGATGAAGCCACTCTGGAGTTCATGAAAACTTTCTACTTGCAATTAGTGAAAGGAAAAAGTGCCAGTGAATCTCTAAACCAAGCCATGAAATGCATGAGAGAATCCGACAAGTTTAGTGCAGTGAAGTACTGGGCTCCGTTTGTACTTATTGGTGATGACGTCACACTGGAGTTTGGTGAAAACAAATAATTGGTTTCCACCGTAAGTAGACCCAAGTTAAGAGTTAAAACTTTCATATTGTTAAGCATGGCCCGGATATTCAAAGCAGGATTAAACTAAACTAGTATTAGTATCGACTGAATCAGTGTTTGAAAAGTATGGATTCTTTCTTTTGGTCTTTATTTTGAGTTTGACTGCTTTGAAAACTCTCAAATTTGCACTGATAATACATTTGAAATGACACACACATAAAAATCGCGGAATTTGTTTCCTGGATTAGCGGTAATTAACCAGGGAACGACCTGGATCAGAAATTCTCTACCGGACACCTTGCACAATTGCTACTTTCACCTATTATAGAAATAGGGGACATCAATTCTTAGAGTACTGAAACACAAGAAGGTTAGGAACGCGTCGCGGGATACGTTGCACGGAAATTTAGCGTATGTAAATATAACGCCATAACTTTCCAAATGGCAAGTAGCTGTGTAAGAGATGAGTTACGTTCGGTATGTTCTATGCGACTTGTGAAGAATGTGTTCTGAGACAAGTCATGTCCAGTGAGATTCCAAATTCTTGACCGGTCGACACACGAGAGGGAGACAAGGAAAATATCTGTCGTGTTATTTTCGCATCGTAACTTTACCATGCTTTGCTAGAGAAAATGAAGCGGTGTAGGTCATAACGCTTAGGCAAGATGTCTTTCTATTTTATGAAAATTTTTCTTGAAAAATTTTCTTCTTTCATTTTTTTCTTTTTAGCTGCAAAACAAGAAGTGTATTTCGTGCAGAAGGCCTGAGCATCACCCAAACAACCTACTCAATGGATACGGCTTCATGTCAGACAAGGAAATCTTTTGCGCTATTAAAGAGACTGTAAATATTGTGACACTTTGAAGTAATGTTAGCTTTTCACTTTTGTATGAGGACATAGTTATCAGTGAAATGAAGTGTACCCAATAGGTGTGTTCATTTTAAGGTAGTATTCCTAATTACGCCTATGGATCTTTATTTCTAAGCCGTGTACCATTTTTTCGGTTCTTTTTATTCAACTCGAATGCTTGCCATGAAAGTGACCTGTCTTCTCCTACTTTCGATTTGCAATTTGAGTTTTACACGTGGAACCTTTAACGTAGACGCCAACTGCTAAACTCTGTGCTACTTAAAAAAAAAGCTAGTGTATGCCAAAGCGCTTTCAAACAATTTTAAGAAATAATATTTCATGCTGTCAGCTCACAAACAATATTTAAGACATGAGATTGAGTTGCGTGCCGTTTAGTGTATAGCTAAACATGTAAACAAGTACTGCACATGCATGTTGTATTAACTTTCCTGTTTCTTTCGCTCCCTGTATCTTGAAACCCAAGTGTTTTACAGAAAATTGATATATTCTTCTTAACATTCCTCGGTTAAAGCTTAAAGAACAACAAAACATCGAAAAACTATTCACAGTTAATTTCAAGCTATTGAAATTATCAAGAAGACAAATAAGCCCTGGTCTTCCCTGAGAATCCCTTTTTTCGTAGCGCGCCCTCGCGTTTAAGCCAGAGGTATAGGGTATTTTTCATAGGAGAGAATCACAGTTTCTCTTAACGATACCAAAATTCGATGTTATGAATATTGTTGGTTAGAATTGTAATAGGTAGTCGTTGATAGAACACTTAATATGTTTTAGCAAGGCGTTCATTAAAGTTTCGTGATTATGAAAAAAAAATGTGTTTCTGTGCAGAGAAAAAAACTACGTGTACTGCTTGGAAGTTTGTTCACTTCATAGTTAAGTTTATGCGTAGGCGTAACTAGCCGTACGAGCTTGAAAACGTTCGTTTGATAACAGAAAAGGTAAGAAGCCATGCGTTTAGAAAGAAAAAATAGTGATACCAGCTTTCTTTGCCGACTGCATTAAAAGTGGTTAAACTCTTTTATGTTGACAGTGCGGTGTAGTTGAGATAAGACGACTAAGAGGTTATGATTTCTTTATGCTCATGGCCCTAAGTTACTGTAGGTAGCCCTAAGTTCATTGGTGGGCAAATTTTGTTCCCACTATGTTATTTAGTGATCTTCTAATTAATTTGTTTACAATTAGTATTACAATGCTTACTAAGTAACAACAAAAATTGTTTTCACGAAAAGTAACTAGCTGTACGAGACGACAAGACGAACATGCAAGGTAAAATGTGGCGAAAAATACTAAATGCCGCATTTGCACCATTGTCTGCAGTCAGCGTTTCAGTGTCAGGCAAAAGTGGCCATTAGCGGCTTGGATCTACATTTACAGCGTGTTCAAATATAACTTTAAGATTTGTATCACATTAACTCTTTGCTCCAAGCAGTGTCAGTGTCACCGTGTTAGCAGAACTAACTTAGGAAACATATTAAGTTATAAGTTTGTACTTTTCTCGTTTTGGTTTGTTTCGTTTTAATTGCCTGATTGCCAAATATCCGTTGCTTGGCTGGCCGCAAAAAGTATGTATGGCATGTGCTGGAATCTTTTTCCATACATAAGCAAGGTTTTTAGTTGTAAGGTGATCTCCCAACCGTAAGGAGAAAAAGAAGTTGTTTATGAACTGTAGCTATATAGGTCATCGCAGTTATTCTTACCTCCAGCGACAAGATCAGACATCAGTCACGCTGGTAATTTACTAGTTTGTTCAGTTTCCTCTTTTTTTTTTACAGCGTTAAATTTGTATTTTATCTTTCGCTTCTTTTATGTTAGACAATGGTGCATTCATTTTCAGTTTTCAGCGCGTGTTGTAAATAGTACGCTCAGCCTGATTCTAATAAACACGTAAGTCTTGCTGTCCGTCTCCTACTTCACTGTGGTTTTTTAGGCGAACTCCAGTACACAAGCAGCCAGGTTGACCTAGTAACTAAAGCACACAACACACCGTGTCCGGGGTACTTGGAACGCTAAAACCTGTGATATGACACGCAGAAAATTGAACACACCTGATGGCGAAGCGCGTTCGATTCCAAGCCGATAGCCTGCAAGAGCAGTGGCCCATACTCGTGAATGAAATGTATCAATAGAACGCAACTCAATTTTGATGGTCATAACTATGCGTGCGCACGACGTCATAACATACTTCATGTAAAAGCATCACGTGCCACTGCAAGTGATATTCAAATAGACGCCTCCCCAACCCCCACATCTTTGGATGCGAACCCAGGATATATAGATATAATTACTATTTTTGGACAACACAGTTTTCCGCAGACGTTAGCCTGCAAGTTGCAGTTCAAAATGAGCAATGCACGCGTGGGGCAGTGGTGTCTTTGTACGGAAGCATTACGGACCTATATGCGTCCGCATCTTTTCCAGCGACTTGGTACCCGTTTTGAGTCAATAATACGTGAGGGCAGCGGTTTCCTTTGGGGAGGGGTGGGTTGAGAGTATGGTTAAGAGGGATGTGGTTCTCAGTCCTCTATCAGAGCTTATCAGGCCGCTTGGTTAGCCGTTTGGCGTCCTGGCAACCAAAGTGCAGTTCAAATTAACTGGCAAGATACACGTTTTTGTAGTGTTTGGGCATTCATAGCGATCAAATGAACTACAGCAACGTCACTTCCGGTTTTAAGGGCCTTGAAATTTGAATCAGTTCAAAAATCTTCTGGCTGACAGCTACTTCATTTTCAACCCACACTCAACGTGAAAAGTTAAGTTTACAGAAACGCTGTTAAGCTCACTGCCTTCAAGTGAAAGTTTCTAGGTCTGCATATTTTAAAGAAAGAACTCTAACGATCTCTGAAGAACAAAAATGTGCTGTTTTGAGACCTTCAAATTTTACAAGCAACGCCCCCCCCCCAAAAAAAAACATTAAATAAATAAATTTACAGCATATATTTTCAGCTCTGGCAGGCTGTGACAGGAGCCTGCGAAGTGTGTGAAGCGATTATGGCTAGCACGTTTCAGGTTTTTCGTTTCATTCACTGTTCATGCTGTATCTTCAACAAGCTATACGTTTCTTGTTCTCTTGGTTTTCAAGTGCTCTGCTGCAACAACAATTGAAAAAAAATTCTGGTACTTTGATTGTTTATTGACTATTTATTGCATGTATTTTACATGCACTCATCGTTCAAAAATATAATACTGATGGCCTCCGCTAATGAACCAACAGAATCACACATACATATTTTGGCTAGTTGCCATAGATGTTTCGTGAGGACAATGATAGCAAATGATTTTTGGCTTATCGAGAATTAGAATTCGTCATATTCCTGCGGTAAGGTACTCAAGCAAGGGCAATACATCAAGTGAATTCTATCCAATGTTCTCAAGCGCATGCAATCTCAGTTTACAATCTGTCGATGTCTGCAGCCAAAGACAGTTATTAAAACAAAGTTTCAGCGCGCTTTTATAGTAATTTTCATAAAAAAATGAAACCCTTGTTTCATTTATGCGACTGGATATGTCAGTGTTTGACATATTTGAAGCCATTTTAATATGTCCTTGGTATTGGTCCAATCGTCCTGAGCCTATTTCTCGAGAACGTTCTGCTTTAGTTAAACTCGTAACACAAGGTCATAACTTGAGTTCTTCGTTTATGACACAGGAACAAGATTTTCATTGCGTGGCCGACCAACTTCAATTATTGATGTATCCGCAAAATGTCCGAGGCCAAACGCGGAAGTGTTACCCAATTTTGCTTCATCCTCAACCCGAGTCGTTTGTCTATTTAGCTTACGGCTAAGAGGGCGTCTGAGATTCCTTTTGAAGCTTCTCTTGAACAGCACATATTTGATTGGATCCAGAACAAAATTAGCGATTACGAGTCTAGAGGAGAAGGCATCCAGGCGGTTGCTAGGATACGCCCGAAATGTATTACAGAAGAGGCGAATCTGAAAAGAGACAAAGAAGAAACAGTTTGCCGCAATACAAAAACCCTCTGCACCAGGAAGGGGTTAGGGAAGAGGTAGGGGGAGTAAAAAAGTAGAGTGGTAAAATATTTTTAGGCGCAGTTAGAATTTGGAACACTCTTCCTAGATTTTCTAAACTGGGATTACCTGGTATCAGCTTACACTTAAAAACCCAGTTTAAAAATATTTTAAATTTTAAACACAAATTTTATCCAGCACCAAAACCTGCGTTGCACGTGAACAGTGGTCATTTCCTAACCCTTCATCAAAGAGAACAGGGGGGTAAAGATTACAATCGCAGATTTGTTTACTGGTGAGCATGACTGCGCATGGCCTTACCGTCACTGGTAACCAAGTAACAAGGAAGACAACAGACACAAGAGCCACGAACTTTGCCATGCGCTCTTCCTGCCGGAAAGCAATTTGTCGTGCATGGCGTCTAGCATTCATCTCCGATGGCAAAACCGCTAACAGGCGCCGTCTTATTCTCACAACAATTACAAATACAACAGCGTTGGAAACGGCCATCAGCGAAGCGAGAAGGACTCCACACACTCCTATAGCGAGGACGTAAACTGTTCCACCATGGTCTACAGGGAACCAGTCAAACTGACAGAAAGATCCTGAGCTTTTGTTAAATATGTACCGCCCAACGCCAGCGAAGGGAAGAGCTGCTACAGTTATACAAAATAGCGTGATAAATACACAGAATGTTTGCGCAAGGTGTGGCGTGGCGTTCTGTTTGTAGAAGAATGGTTTGTACAGCGACGCCACGCGATCTAGCGACATAAATGTTACGATGGCGCCAGAAGAGAGTCCGAATGCCGTCGAGAAGAAACCCTGTTGAGATAAAAAGAGGACGTTAAAAATTTTTCTTCTCATTGTTAAAAGCCTTTGCCTCTAGTAAATGAAATATCGATTCGTATGTCTCATGATCAGTTTAATTAACAACGTAGATACAGCAGGTGTATTCAGTGAAGAATGCTGTTGAGAGTTTTCATTCGAATCACCAAACAGTACATTTCATCGACAGACTTAAAGTCAGAACCATCATTGATGGCTCAGCTCTGAACTGTTTGGCTGTAAGAGTGAAGGGTTTAAACATTTCACGCTCAAGTGAAAACAACACGAATGCCAGCGAATTTGAAGTTCAATTCCTGTTTACGTTCAAAACTAGTTGCGCGATACTGCATATTATTATTGAGGTGTAAAAAATGACGGACCACATATCAATTTTCAGTCCCAACACGTTTGATAGTAGACATACAGTCTAGTCTTATCGACACCTCCTACTGCACAGACACAGAGTTGATTTTTGTCCCGATAAAAAATGGCAAAAATCATGACTCAATAAAACGGGGCACGATGCAGACACCTGACCCTGTCCTCTTGATTCGGTGTCCATAAAATCGTGTCCGGGCTAATTGAAGAAGAGAACACGAGTTGCAGTGACCGGGCTGTTAACTATATGTGACCCAATATGACGTATGTAGTGGCAAATCAAGAAAAAGTTGTGATTATTTCAATGGGAATATGGATAATAGTGGCAGTACTATTGAAATAAAAAAATGTGGTTATTTAATTAGATAACTAATCTGTAAGCTACATTGCGGGGAATCTGCCATCCACTCGGCTCATTTAACAAAGCCTTGGAAAATAAGAACTGCAGTTGAAAGTGCTCCAATGAAGTCAACCCAGACTAATGCTCCCACGAACACGACAGGCGGGTTATAACCAGTTAAGAAATCCCTGCCAAGAGCAAAGAGCAACAAACTACAGCCAAACAGGGCACTGGATAACAACACGACTCGATAATAACGTTCGCTAGCTTGTCCGGTGTTTGCTCAGCCGAACTGTTTGTTATTGAACTTTGAGTAGCGTTTAAAAAGACCATTATTCGTATTTAAAGTTTATCTCTTGTAGAATCTGCATAATATCTGCATACTATCCTCTGCAGTCCTTAGTTACCGACGTAGGTACCCTATAAACTTTTCTTTCTCAGTTAATCAAAGAATCGTGATAATCAAACCGATTCTTTCCGGCGAAATTAGTATCTTAGCCTTTCACTCAGTTTTCAGTAGAGAGCCACACAGAGAAAATACACATCCAATCACGAAAACGTTAAAATAACCAAATAATAATCGAAAGGGAGGACAAACCTTCGAATTCTTAGTGAAATTACGACTTTTTTCGACGGATGTTCTCGACATAAATATACTTCGGACTTATTTGGGACTCGAGTTTGTGACACTTAAACGATAGCTTCACGGACATAAAGCCATAAAATGGACAAATTGATGCATCCTGGTTTTTAAGGTAAATAAGGCATTTATGAACAGGTCAGCTGTGTTGATTCTACTACCCAATCATACAATAACCATACTGCCGTATTAAGTGTTTGTGATATTAGCTGATAACATCTTCATTTCGGTAAATTTTAAACCTTCAACCTTTCAACTTCTTTTAGACCTTCATCTCGTAAGAGAGAAAGTCCAAAAAAATCTCTTGTTATTTTTCCGCTTTTCAAACAGCACTACAGAAAAGTATTGCTCCGTAAATTTAATTTGAATTGTCCCAGTTTAGACCAGTTTAGAATTTCATACAAAGACTCAAAAAATATAACCGCATTTCCCAATTCAAGACCTTCCCGTCTAGGAAAAACCACATTTCACAAAATCTGCAATTAAGTAAATGATACCATAGAAACTATCGATGAGAATTAAATTAGGACTGGAAAAAATGGTTTAGGTTTTGTCTTCAAAACACCAGCTGTAGTAAAATTAAAACCATATCCTCGGAGACAAACGACATTGTTTGGTCATTCTTGACAGCCCATTATCAATCTACATACAAACAGGCAAAATGGAACAAAAAACATCGACACTACAAAAACTGAATATATTAACACTTCAGGCATTTTAGCTGCAAGATGATATCAGATGCAACAAGTAAAATTAAAATGTAAAAAAGTTATTGCCGGTTTTTTTGCGGACCGTTCTGTCATAACACACAGAAAAAAACTGAATCCTTTTCTTTTGACGTTTTCGTGGCTTGGAGAGATAAATTGGCTCGAACCTATAAGTTCGTAATCTTAAGGCCCTTGGAAGTTAAGTAAATAATTTTAAAAACTAAATTGAAATAAGAGAAAATAAATGAGGACAAAGTGTACAAAATCTTGAAAGCATTTTTAAGAGTTTTCTTTGAGGTGCTATCAAAAGCTTACAACATGGTTGTCTTGCTTCCCCACAGAATTTCGTTATGATTTATATAATAATGAACCTTTTTAGCACTTTAATGTGTCAAGATCGATATCATATCAGTACTGATGAAACATGTAAATTCGGGCCGGGAATCGACGGCAACAACGTTTCATATCGTAGAAACGTTTATCACTGAAGGCATTTTTCGTAACGGACAAAATTATCGGCTGCAGCAACTAGGGCATTGCGCAGAGGTATTAAGGTGTTCGACCAAAGATAATAAAGAGATCTTCATTGGCGTAATTTTTTGTCCTGTCAAATAATCATGACCTTTTCCAAGCCTCTCTGCTTTTTTGTCTACAGTCCTGCCAAACGGAAATGTAATTGAAAGCAAGTAGAAAATTTACTTCAACTTGAGGAGAAGCCTGCGAGCAGAGAACTTTAGAGACATCAAACATGCTTACTTCATTTTTCCTTCCCCATTCCTTACGCTCTGCCGCCGAGAAGTGTGCGCGAAAACTCACCTAAGTCAGCCTGCTTGCGCGGAACTTGCATTCTCTTCCGGTAATTGTGAACACTGATCCGTGGTGAGCTCAGCTTGTTCTCACACAAGTGTTCACATACTTCAGTGAGGCTGCATTAAAATTAACTTTCTTGTAATTGAGAGTCAACTTGCATTCCGGTTTGCATAGGGCGATTTGCATCGTGATCAAAGTGTATGCAATTCATCGCCAAGTGCATAAGCAAAGTAGTGGCCTAGCATGCATTCTGCTAACTTGCACTGATATTATACCTGCATTTTCGTTTAGCTAAGGCTCATAAGGCGATGGTGCGCGAGCAAATTCCGCGCAAGTTACTCCCCTTCTCCTCCATTCCTTTACGCGCTCGCCCACTAAACTTTCAACTTTTTGTAATCTGGAATTTGACAAATTGTAAACGTTCAGTGTGCAACCATCGAGTAACGGATGCACGCGGGAGGTTACTAAACACGAAAGAAGCGTTAGAGTCGCCTCGAGCGCCTGTACTTTCTTGGGAACAAGTGTATCCATAACTTCATGGGTGCACAGCTGTGGCCTTTACCATTCGTTTTGCAACATATTTTCGTTTTTTAGAAGATACAACGGTGAGAACTAAGATTTTATGTCGGACACCAATTTTACGGGTGCATTTATACTTGCGTAATCAATGGGTAAAGAGCTCAAAAATTTTAAACATCTGGCTTGTAAAAGTCGCGAGTGTCATATTGTTAACAATCTTTATCATAGAATTATATGTAGATCATCGAAGTGAAGATGTTTCAACCTAAGTGGTTGAAAAGAAGAAACCTGAAAAAAATTCAGGCTTGAACGGGAATCGAACCCATGACCTCTGCGATATCATGAGAGGACAAGGGCTTCTTGTCTTTTGCAAACTTGACACTTGGAAAATAGGTTAAAAGTTCAATAAAAAGCTCACCAAGTAATTTTTTTCAAGTGTTATAAACTCCGTTAACCTGACCATTCCGTTGGTTGGACTGGTTTTCCTTCTTCCATTGTTTCACTTTGGTTGGTCAAGCTCAGGTGTCGAAGGAATCAATCTTATTGTCAATCCACAGAGCACTAATAGCGGAGCCTGCGGGCAAAGCCCGCCAGCGGAGCTCCATTGCTAAGGAAATTTGGTAATGTATCGATGCGAAAAATTTTGGTTGTGACGTCAGCGTACGTCCGTCCGTCCGTCCGTCCGTACAGACTCTGGGGGAGGGGGAGGGAAGTCCCAAGGCAACCCGACCGGGAGTGGAGAATGCCATCTTTTCTTGGCGGGAAATCGCGCGGTGCTTTTGGGCAACCGGCGTTTTTCTTGGCGGGAAATCGCACGACCATCGTCGCTTTTGAAAAAGAGGTTTCTTTAAAAAGCTGAAGACGGAATCCATTAGGAAACTGAGTAATTGTAATTTTCAGTGGACAAAAATCCTGTACCAGAATAGTTTAAAGCATATCGCATTCTTTTTTACATTTTTTGAGAGCTATGGATGTAATTTGTTATCTGTAATAACCCCAAAGACAATTTCTTATGGGAGCCCGTGAAATTCAAATTCAAATTTCACAGGAATTGTGTAAAACACAGGTAAAATAGATCAATTTTGATGCGTAAGATTTCATTTTGTGAAATTTGAAATTTATTCCACTGATTACTCAATTTCCTGATGGATTCCATCTTAAGTTTATTTAGCAAAACGATTGTTCGACGGTACTGTAGTTTTAAACTTGAGAAAAAAACATTTAATACCTATAAATGGAAAGAAAAAGTTCAGAAGAGTACTGGTAGTAGGCGAAAACTTCAAGTTACGAAAGCTGCCATCAAAGGACCTCATCGCTTTGTTTTCTTCACGGCGGAGAGCTTGCCTTGTTCTGAAACACAACCGAGTAAGTGAAGTTTTTAAAGGGTTTAAGGTGCATGATTTTGAGTATTTATTACGGTCAAAGAGATTACATTTTGAAATTGAATTTATGTCATTAGAAATGTGTCATTTAAGCTTACTTTTGACTTCAAAAAATTATTAGAAAACGAGCTCAGATTTGTGACAGATGTAGTCTTAGATTATTTTGCCATGCTGGAAGTGTAATGCGAATTGCTTTAAGTATAAACTTACGGGTTTTCGAATAAACTTTTTCAAAAATGATTTCTCTGTTTATTATTTTGTGTTTGTTTATTCATAACAGTAGGTCAAAGCACAGTCGCAAGGCAACTGCACAAGCATCACTTACGGCGAATAATTGCTTTCAATTTTAACTGTCGGATCGGTTTGTGCAATTGTCGATTTTTTTGTCCTAGAACTTTACAATAGTAAGCGAAGCAGTTGTCGGTTTAAGACTATTTTATCCGAAAAGCTTCCGAAAAACAAGTTTTTTTGCGTTCCTCAAAGCGCCTAACTTAAAATGGGCTTACTTCGCATCCGTAAATCTTATGCCATAATTTAAAGAGTGTTTGGTGTTTGCTCGTTTTCAATCTTGATGGTATAAATTTTGACCAGACTAATAGGGGCAGTTCATGTTATTTGTTAACTGAACATCCGAACGCGATGAAGATAACCCACTTACTTCAGAATACGTTTTATTTTGTTGTTGTACATGAGCGCCGTTTCAAGTTCATTCAAGCCAATAGCCAATAATCCAAGGAGATTTGACAAGCCTTGACAGTTAACAAGACTGCTCCTGAGTAAAATATGTGTTCAGTTTGATGCTCGAAAAAAAAAAATTAAGCTGTGCTCAGCCTCTAGAATGACCTTTCGAGCTTGGTTTTACAGAACAGATCCTCAAAATCTTGGAGGACAATTCGGAACACTTTCGGGCTTTTTGAGAAACACTTTTCGAAAGGGAACGAGCCAAGGAAAGCCCCGAAATATATTTCAGAGCGAAAAGCAAAAGCAAGATAAAATAAAACGTAAAGTAATGGCCCTTGACTATAAGAATGGAGGTCTGCGTGCACCCAGTATTGAGGTTATGGTCAAATCACTTAAACTAGCATGGATCTCAAGACTGTTAAAAAATGAGCAATCATGCGACGAATCCTGGAAGGTGATCCCTAACCACTTCTTGAACAAATATGGCGGTCTTAACTTTTTGTTAAGATGCAATTACAATGAAAAATTTCTGAAAGGTACCACGTTACCTCTATTTTATAGGTCTATTTTGCAGTATTTTTTGGAACTTAAAACTGCCCACAAATGTGTAAACGGGCAAGAACTAGTATTATTCAACAACAAAGACATTTTAATTGAAAACCAAACCATATTTCACAAAGACTGGTTCCAAAAAGAAATTTTTCTCATACAAGATCTTTTAAAAGATGATGGCAAATTTTTTACTTATCCGGAATTTGTCGGAAGATACGAGCTTAAGTGCAATTTTTTAACTTATATGCAAGTTGTCTCGGCAATCCCAAAACATTTAGTCAAAAAGGCAAGGGAAAAACATCTAGACAAGAGCACCTTTCTAGCCGTAGATGCTTTCCAACTCTCGCCCAATACTGTAATAGACCTACTCAAAATGAAAAACAAGGATTACTACTGGCTCCTAATTAACAAAGACAATCAAGAGATAAAAGCTGAAGTGAAATGGTCTCGAGACTTGCATTCGGAAGAATTTAGACTAGATGATCTTTTCAGCCGTGTTAAAAATGTTTGCAAAGAAAATAAAATGAGAGAATTTTATTTCAAACTTATTCATAGAATAGTGGTGACCAAAAAAGAGCTTTTTTTCTTCGGTATAGAAGACGACATGTTTTGTTTATTTTGTCAAGAACCTGACTCAATAAGTCACACTTTCTTAAATTGCCGCTGGTCAATTCAGTTCTATTCGGAGGTTATCAAGTGGTTTAACAAAGAAAATGACACCACCTTCTCGCCAAGCCCCGTAGAAATACTGTTCGGGAAAAAATCAAGCAATTGCTCTCAAGGCTCGTTTAAATTATTAAGGAAATTTAATTATACACTCCTGTTTGCTAAATACTATCTATATACACAAAAACTACTCAAAAAAGAAATAAACACGAAAGAGTATATTAGGAAACTCCCTTTTAAATATCAAATTGAAAAGCTATTTTGAGCAGTTATCAACGCTGTTCTCCAGCCCTCCCCACTACTCTTACTGTTAGTCATAAGAAGAATACTGTGTGGTAAACACTCCCTTTTTGTCTTTCTTTAATTTTTATGTATGTATTCTTATTTTAGCGACGTATGTAATGTATTAAGTAATTCTACTGTAAATAATGTCACTGTATTGTATATTATTATTTAAAAAAAAAAAAAAAAAAATATTTCAGAGCGAAAAGTTTCAGGACTGTTTTTGAGAAACGAGCACCAGTTTATTCCTTGGAGGCTCCGCTTTTAGGCATGGCTAAATCTATATATTATATAGATTTAGCCAAGCCTAAAAGCGGAGCCCCCCGTTTTTTTGTTTTGTTTTTTGTTTTTTGCTGGCACTTATTAATTTGTGAAAATACTCTCATTCAAGTCGTTAAATTAAAAAACAAAAAGAAAAAAAAAACATTTATGTCCTTGCTGAGAGCCGAACCCGGATCGACAGCGTTTACTGTTCAGACCACCGTAAAAACCATGGTTGTGGACAGAAAAAAACAAAAAGCATTAGCTCTGCTATATCTGGCGTCGAAACCGATGCAAAAAGATGCGAACACAATCGGTGTGCCGACCGAGTTCGCAACAGAACCGACAAGGCAAATTTGAACTTTTCGCCTGAACTTTATCGCCTAACTTTTTCCGCCTAAATTAAACTTTTCGCCTTCCACCAAAAAGATAACTGAGTATTCTTTTGAACTTTTTTTCCATTAACAAATTTGTTTTTGACTTTTGTTGTCTTTGCTTGTTTTGCTACAACGCGGGTCAACATGAGATTTCGCGCCAAAAACACGGGATTCAGCACAGGGTTATATCCAGTGTATGCCACTTCACTTTGGTGACTCTGTGGTGCGGACGGACGGACGGTCACGTGGCTATTACATCACTACCAAAATTTCTTGTCTTGATAGGTTACCAAATTTCCTTAGCAATGGTGCTCCGCTGACGCGCTAGCGCGCGGGATCCGCTAATACTAGCTGCAATTCAGCCAATCGAAAGGTTATTGCGAACCCATATAACTCACAAGTTCCTGAATTATTGAACTTGGAACAACAGAACCAATTGGCGCTCCAAGAAAGACGAACCCATTCCCTAATCGATTCGCTCCCGAAAAATCCTCGGAAGCCCAAACAAGGCCGAACAGTAACATAGACATTACCCGAACCCCAAGATTAGGCCATAAGTTGTAAAGTGTGGATAAACATTTCCCGCAAACGAAAACGAAAACAAACCTATAGCGCAAACAAATCCACCGAATATGATGACGTTGGAGAATCCAAATCAGTTACTAAGAACAGCGGGAACCATCCCGAAGGCTTGTTTTCGCGTGCGTCAATTTGAAGTTTTTGAGTCGTTCTGCTCTCTTGTTCTGCTATAATCATCAACCTGTGTTTCAGCCAGGTGATATTTTATTTTTCTTCGTAATTAACCAGGTAACTGTCCGCGTTTATGCAAAAAGGAAGAAAGTACGAGAAAGCGCGCTGTTTGACTGTCACGTTCGCAAAGGCTGTCAACTCTATTATGAAAAAGGCGTTCAAATTATGCATTTACGTCAAAATATCCCAAGAAAACCGCATTCAACCGATAACTAATATTTTAGTTAACAGTTAGAAAGCTCTTTTTTGTATATTCTAGCTTCTAATAAGTTTACGCGAAGCTAGAAAAAAATGATCCATTTAAAAAAAGCAGACAGCAAACGGCAGGTTGACTTTTGACCAGTTGCCGAAAAAGGGGATGCTTATTCTTTCTATTATCGTGAAAAACAGAAAGCTGGAAACTGGACTATACCTTATTACTTGAATTTTTCGCAAATTTCACCATTTTCTTTAAAACGCGCAAAAAAAATAGTGTCGGGATCTTGTTGATAAGAAAATTAAGTACCTTTTGTTGTTGTTGTTGTTGTTGTTGTTGTTGTTATTATTATTAAAAGAACCCCTGCAGGCATTCAAATAAAAACAAAGATGTCTATCAAAATAATTGATAAACTATTTATTGTAAACCATCTTCTTCATCGTTACTTTCCATAAGTTTCGGCAACACTTCCTTCGTACAGTCCTCAAACTCTCCCCTCATCGGCTCCTTGTAATTTAATTGCACAATACGATTTCACAAGAGACTTGAACTTCTCGATCGTTGACATGATGTGTACATTAAATTATGCTTGATGTTGCTACGCCAAACCTCCTTGCATGAGGGTTCAGTGATTCGTCGGGTTGATTTGTCGGAAGCGCACATCTTTAACAGTAAAGTAAACATCTGTACTTCAGAGAACAGGAAAAAAGAAAAACGGCTTATTTCGCGCGGTAAATAACCGACGCAGCTTTATGGCCTAGAGATTGAATATCGATCATGCTCATTATTGCCTTCAGAACACATGCAGCTTAATTGAATGGTCTTGTCGGTTGAGCTTATTCACTATTAAAACATCGATGGCTTTGTGATGAACATATTAATTAAGTCAACAAACAGCAAATTTTACTGGGGTAGAATCGCGAAATTCCGTCGCCAGATCGCAAAAGTGACATGTCGTCAGTACGTACACTCTAAAATAGCGAAATTAACGTGCCGCAAAAGTTCATCTAATAAGGTATGCTAATAGTAGTCACACTTGCGCGCTTTTCGCAATAAATGTGTTCGGGGGGGGGAGGAGCGGGTGGTACTTGAAGTTAGCTTCCCTACATCGCCTTTTGATAGAGTGAAAATGCTCTAATCTGCTGCCCATCTCAGACCAATTAAAGCGGGGTTACATTTTAAATCCTATTTAAGTCCAAAAGTGAGCAGAATACACTAGCTAGTCACAAGGAGACAAGATAGATAAGCAGATACAAAGCATCTGATACTAGTTTATCCGACACCTATCCCCTCCCCTCCCTCTCCCGTTGTAAATGACAGCATGATACAGCATATGATAATAAAATGTCTCGGAAAACGAGAAAAAACCCTAATTGATTATTCAAATGCACTTTCCTTCTCCAGCACATTCAGTACAAAGCCGCGATCACTTTGTTCAGCTCCGGTTTGAAGTTTGGTGTCATTTCCTAAAAGACTGCAAGCCTATATAATCTGACCGATGATATGACTGCTGTATATTTTCCTCGGTAAGCTTCTGTAACAGCGATGTAACTTGGATTTCAGGTAAGTATTCGGTGGGTTTGTTTTTTTCTGTTTTGGCGAATTGGATAATTGTGTGACGAAACTTTGGAAACTAGATGTGGAGTAATGGAATAACCCATGTAGCGCTTGTTGTGTCTATAACGCAGGTTGTTTGGCTATCACAGTGTACATAGTTCGAACTTTTAACTAGAGAATAGTCAAAAGCCATAGCGGAATATTCAGTATATTCAGTATTATGATTGTCAGAGATTCTTGATGTCTGTGACTATAAAGAATATGCGGAGAAAGTAGACATCCAACCTTGGAGAATTGATCATTCACCCTCAGTCTGTTAGTTGGCGACTACACTGGATTGTGAATTGCAAAATTGTTCTGTGAAGGATTAAAGGTTGCACAGTTTCGGTTTCATTTCAGTGAACACGCCAGCTGTTAGGAATAACTTATCAAACAACAGGCTGGGACACCAAACCCTTCGTTTCGGACGGAGGAATATCTGTTCGGAAGGCCTAAATTGCCTGAGATATTCGTATTTAAATGAAGTCAAAAGTATAGTTTCCTTAGGCTAAACATCACCTTAAACTCTCGGAACTAGAGGGCCTGATTAATTGCTACTGGTTTGGAGGGACAAATATGTCGCTTATGTTTTGATATAAGGTCAGCTTGCACTTTCGGAAACCCAGCAGCAGATCGGATATTTGGGAAAAGGACTCCGTTGGCAAAAATTCTGCGGCCTAAACTTTGAGCTGAAGAACAGATCAACCTCTGGACACCTATTCTAACGAAATATGCCCTATGAAAGCCCTGAAACAAACTCAGAGCGCTAAAAGATAAAAATTAAATTTAAAATAAAATTACTTTAAATTTTCTCGTTGGGTGCCCTTGAAGAAAATTCAGTAACACTTGGTATGCGGCTAGTTTGAACACATTTGTTTTATGCACTTAAGTTAGGCTTGTTCACTTCAAACTTTATCATCAAACTTAGTGTAATATGAGCAGATATAAGCACGGCTTTTGCTGTTTTAGAAAACACTCGCTCTGAGTCCAACTTAGTGTCCACTGTTTGGACATGTTTGAGGTTTCTCCTCGCTCCAGTCTCGCCGCGCTGGGGAGTACAGACATTCACATACTATGTGATTGTGTCAATATATAGAACGGCTTTTTTCATGTGAATGTCGCGATCAGTTTGATTAAATATTCTTAATATAATATAGATCGCAAATTTTCGCTCTTACAACAGCTGCTAAAATCTCATTAAAACTGAATGCTCTTATTTTACCTTGCGTCATGCTGTAACGTATGGCTTAGTACGAGTTTAGTATCGAATTATACAGTAAAAGATCGGGGATTTGGATACGAGTTTAATTCGATGCGATCTTTCGCTTGTTGACCGGCTTCTTCACACACAGGAAGCTACAATATTTGCCAGAGATGCTAACTTTATAGACTGTCAGCAGTCTCTTTCTGGATTTATAGTCGAGAGGGCGAGCGAACGGCTGAGAGCGCGAGCTATCACAGCTCCGCCGGTGATCACACAAACACATATTATGACTGTTTCAATATATAGAACAAGACAAAATTCGCCAACTTGTATTATTAATATATGTATTATATGTATTATTTAACAAGTTATCTAATATAGAGCCACCTCCTCGCCGATGTACAACGGCGAGGTACATGCGTCTGTATAAGATTGTACCTCGCCGATGTACAACGGCGAGGTAGATGCGTCTGTGACGGTTTCACTTCGCCGATGATCAACGGCGAGATTTGCGATCTGTATTATATTAAGAATATTTAATCAAACTGATTGCGACATTCACATGAAAAAAACCGTTCTATATGTTGACACAATCACATAATATGTGAATGTCTGTACTCCCCACGCGAACTGCGCTCTCGCACGAGTCATTTCACTTGCGCAATTTTCTTCGCCATTTTATTAAAAACGCGAAATTAAAGTGCTGCGACAAAAAGAAATAGTGTCGCGATCTTGCTGATTCGAGAATTAAGTACCTCTTGCTTATTATCTTATTGTAAAAAAAATGCCTGCAGGCATTCAAATAAAAACGAAGATGCCCTCTAAAAATAATTGATAAGCTATTTACTGAAAATCATCTTCTTCATCGTTACTTGCAATTAGTTTCTACGACACTTTCTTCGCACAGTCCTCAAACTCGCCCCTCATCGGCTCCTTGTTTAATTGCACAATAAGATTCCACAAGAGACTTGAACTTCTCGTTGTCATGTTCCGTGTGCATTAAACAATGCTTGCTGCTGCTTCGCCAAACCTCCTTGTATGAGGGTTGATTCGTCGGAAACGCACATCTTGAACAGTAGAGTAAACATCTGCAAATCTGAGAAACAGGGACGCAACAGGAAAATAATAAGACTGCTTATTTCGCGTAGTAAATAACCGACACAACTTCATGGTCTAGAGATTGCATATCGATCATGCTGATTATTCCTTTCAGAACACATGCGGCTTAATTGAATGGTCTTGTCAGTTGAGCTTATTCACTATTAAAAAAACGACGGCTTTGTGATGAGCATATTAAGTCAACAACCAACAAATTTTACCGGCGTGGAATCGCGAAATTCCGTCGCCAAATTGCAAAAGTGATATGTCGTCAGTACGCACACCCCAAAATAGCGAAATTAACGTGTCGCGAAAATTCATCCAATAAGGTATGCGAATAGTGGTCACACTTGCGCGCTTTTCGCTATAAATATGTCTGGGGGTAAGGAGCGGGTGGCACGTGAAGTTAGCTCTCTTTCTTAGCCTTTTGATAGAGCGAAAATGCTCTAATCTGCTGCCCCATCTCAGACCAAGGGGTTACATTTTAAACCCCATCTCAGAGCAGAAGTGAGCAGAATACACTAGTCACAAGGAGACAAGATAGATAAGCAGATACAAAGCATCTGATACTAGCTAATCGGACACCTCTCCTCTCCCCTCCCTCATCCTGCTGTAAATGACAATATGACAAAGCATACGATAATGAAATGTCTCGGAAAAGGGAAAAAACCCTAAATGATTATTACCTTCTCCAGCGCATTCGTTATTAGCCGTACTCACTTTGGTGTCATTTCCTAAAGGCAAGCCCTTATATCTGAACAATGGTATGACTGCTGTATATTTTCCTCGGTAGGCTTCCGTGACTACGATGTAACTTGGATTTCAGGTAAGTATTCGGTGGTTTTATTTTGTTCTGTTTTGGCGAATTGGATAATTCTGTAACGAAACTTAGGAAACTAGTTGTGGGGTGATGGAATAACCCATGCGGCGTTTGTTCTATTTATTATGAGTCTAAGACGCAAGTATTTTCGGTATCACAGTGTACAAGGGTCGAACTTGTGACTAGGGGATAGTAAAAAGTCATTGTGGAATATTTAATTTCAGTATTCAGAATATTCAGTATTATGATTGTCAGAGGTTCTTGATGTCTGTGACTATTAAGAATACGCAGACAAAAGAAGAATCCCAACCATAGAGAATTGAGTGTGGTGCATTCACCCTCAGTCTGTTATTTGGCGACTATTGTGGATTTTAAATTGGAAAATTGTTCTGAGAAAGAGAAAAGGCAGGACAGTTTCGGTTCATTTCAGTAAACACGTCAACAGGAAAAAATTAAGAAAACGAATATTTAATTTTCGGACTAACCGCACACACATATACCCCATCCACTCCTCCCTTTGTAAATGACAGTATGACACAGCATGCGATAATCAGTTTGTCTTTTGAAAAAAGGGAAAACCCTAATCAATTTTTCAATGCAACGTGTCGCGAAAATTCATCTAATAAGGTATGCGAATAGTGGTCACACTTGCACACTTTTCGCTATAAGTATGTCTGGAGGTAAGGAGCGGGTGGCACTTGAAGTTAGCTTTCCTTCTTTGCCTTTTGATAGAGCAAAAATGTTCTAATCTGCCGCCTCATCTCAGTCAAAGGGGTTACATTATATTCCCATTTCAGAGCGGAAGTGAGCAGAATACACTAGTCACAAGGAGACAAGATAGATTAACAGATAAAAAGCATCTGAAACTAGCTAATCGGAAACCTCTCCCCTCCCCTTCCTCATCCTGCTGTAAATGATGACAAAGCATATGACAATGAAAAGTCTCAGAAAACGGAAAAAAACCCCTAAATGATCATTCCCTTCTCCAGCGCATTCGTTACGAGCCGTATTCTCTTTGGTGTCATTTCCTAAAAGCAAGCCTTTATATCTGAACGATGATATGACTGCTGTATATTTTCCTCGGTAGGTTTCCGTGACAGCGATGTAACTTGGATTTCAGGTAAGTATTCGGTGGGTTTGTTTTGTTCTGTTTTGGCGAATTGGATAATTCTGTAACGAAACTTAGGAAACTAGTTGTGGAGTGATGGAATAAACCACGCAGCGTTTGTTCTATTTATTATGAGTCTAAGACGTAAGTTGTTTGGGTATCACATTGTACAAGGGTCGAACTTGTAACTAGGGAATAGTAAAAAGCCATTGCGGAATATTTGATTTAAGGACGTTCGTGCTCATTGTTTGCGCGCATCCTTACTGCGCACGTTATTCCCGTCGCAATGTCATGCCACGTCATGCATCGAGCGCTCGCGCTGAGTAAGAAATATAGACAGATACAGTGGTGGTGGGTATTTTTGTGTCTATAAAAGTACTTAACTCTCTTGAATGCACGGTGACTCCATTCTTTTTTTCGATAAATCGCATTCTTTACTGGTTCTCTGCATTTTGTCCAAAAACAAAAAAATTCTGAACGTGAGAAGTTTTTATTTATTGGTATTTCTACTCAAATACGAACGAATTTTTCTGGGAATGTAGGTGTATGTGACTTTCAATTATCCTTTGGTGAGGCTAAATTTACCTGAAGAAACGATATTACAGGCAAAATGTACTAAATAGGCCTATTTGTGATGGAATAAATAAATAAGCATTGTCTAGAGTCCTCCACGTTACTGATTTCAATCCTTGTAGCAAGAAAGCCGATTTCGCCTTCCATAACCAAAACGTCTAAAAACACAGCATTTCCAACACGCTTTGTTTCCGAAAAAAGCACGGTGACCCCCCAATTTTTTTACTTTTCTGACATGAGGACAACAAAAGTTTGGAAAAAATCTGAACGTGGGAAGATTTGGGCGCGAACGTCCTTAAGTATTCAGAATATTCAGTATTGTGATTGTCAGAGATTGTTGATGTCTGTGACTATAAAGAATATGCAGGAAAAAGAAGAATCCAAACCATAGAGAACTGAGGGTAGTACATTCACCCTCAGTCTGTTATTTGGTGACTATACTGGATTTACAATTGCAAAATTGTTCTGTGGAACAGAAAAGGCCGCACAGTTTCGGTTTCATTTCAGTGAACAGGTCAACAGGAAAAAACAAATAAGGAAACGAATATTTAATTTTCAGACTAGCGGCACACACATACCCCATCCACCCCTCCCTTTGTAAATGACAGTATGACACAGCATGCAATTATCAGTTTGATTTTTGAAAAACGGGAAAACCCTAATTAATTTTTCAATGCTCTTCCTTTCGCCAGTACAGTTAATGATTTTGTTTGTAAAAACTGAAAGAGCCACCCTGTTTAAATAAAGGTATCTTAACTTATCTTGTTCAGCTCTGTTTGAAGTTTGTTGTCATTTCCTAAAAGCAAGCCTTTATATCTGAACGATGATATGGCTGCTGTATATTTTTTTCGGTAGGCTTCTGTGACAGCGATGTAACTTGCATTTCGGGTAAGTATTGGGTGGGTTTGTTTTGTTCTGGTTTGTTGTACTGGATAATTGTGTAAGGAAACTTAGGAAACTAGATGTGGAGTAGTAGAATAACCCATGCAGCGCTTGTTATATTTATTACGAGTCTAAGATGCAAGTTGTTTGGCCATCACAGTGTACAAGGGTCGAACTTTTAACTAGGGAATAGTAAAAAGCCATTGCGGAATATTTAATTCAAGTATTCAGAATATTCAGTATTATGATTGTCAGAGGTTCTTGATGACTGTGACTATGAAGAATATGCAGGGAAAAGCAGCTCCAAACCATAGAGAATTGAGCGTGTTGCATTCACGCTCAGTCTGTTATTTGTTTTTGTTTTTTTTTTTTTTTTTGCAATAAAAAGCTTTATTGGTGTTAGTGCTTACAGTACAAGAAAATAACAATGAACTAACAAGACGCAAAAAAAAATAATGAAGGTATTGACGTGCGTTACAATTACTTTTACATAACAGTGCATACATTTATCGCTAAACTTACTTATACAAGAGTCTAAGCAGAAGAAAACATAGAAATAGTAGTATTAAAAAAAAACTACAGAAGATTTCCATATATTTCTTTGCATTCAGGCAGTTTGTTATTTTGGATTGCGATTTCTCTTTGTATATTAAGTTTTTCTTTTAGGAGTGACAGAAAACTTTCGAGGCATAGTTTTTCGTCGTGTAAACATTTACAGAAGATGGGAGTATTTCGCAATAAGAAGCGTGTAGTTTAAGGAGTACGAGTGCATCCTTTTGTCAAGAATTCCATATAAAATCATACTGTTTGATAATGTGATCTTTTCTTTAGTTTTGCTGTACCACCAGTTTTGAAATAAATTCCAAAATAATAAAGTTGAAGAGCAGTGTAAGAACATGTGATCTAAAGAATGTCTGTCAGTGAGACATTGAGGACATAAATCACTATCCGATATTTTGGCTTTGAAAAGGCTAGCTTTTGTTGGAAGGATATTATGAATAAGTTTATATTGAAACATTGATATCTTTATGTCATTTTTTATCTGGAAGGGTAATTCGTAAACTTTGTTTTAGATTGCTCGGTTAACACCATACCTCAACATTTTGCTTTCAGCGGTTGGGGGTAAAAAAACCTTTTTTAACATAGCAGAGTAGACGTTTTTGGTAGAAATTATGTTTGTTTTATGATTTCCATTTTCTGCTGTTTCTCGGGGAGTTCTTTTAATTTTTACTTTCCAGTCATTCGGAATGGAATTGATCAATCCAAAATATAAAGTAAAAGGTGTTTCAAGATGAAATTTCTCAGAGAATTGTTTAAAAGAAAGGAAACTACCGTCATTTTGGAGAAGGTCTTTAATACGTAGAATATTTTTTTCGAACCAATTTTTGTAAAACGGTGTTTTACCCTCGATTTTTAAGTTGCGTTTGTTCCAAATTATTTCGTTATGTAGCGATGTGTTGTTCTGAAAGGTCTGTTTTGTGCTCTGCCAATGTTTTAAGACTTCGTGGTAGAAGCTTGGGAGGCGGTTAAGTTTCAGCAAGTTAATATCATAATCGCAGTGTGTTAGAAAAGAGAGTCCCCCATGATGTTCTAATGCGATCTCAGGGATTATTTTCCAGGACGCATCAGTATTGGTTTGCAAACGTGGTATCCAAGCAACCTTTAAAGCTTTATTCATGATGTTAAAGTCAGTCATTTTAAGACCGCCGTGTTTTTTTTCACCAATGATAGTTGATTTTTTTATCTTTGCAGGCTTTCCATCCCAAATAAAGTCAAAACTCAAATTCTCGATTTCTTTGATATATTTTTCTGGGATAACAAGAACAGATGCATTGTAGATTAGTTTTGAAAGCCCGAAAGTCTTAACAATGTTTATTTTTCCGTACAGTGTTAAGTTTCTTCTCTTCCACCTATTAAGCGTCTTTTCTAAGTTTCGGATTTTCTCTGCGAAGTTTAACTCGTTGGTTTTATTTGTGTCATACGAAAAGAAGATACCAAGAGCTTTTATTGGGTCCCGCGGCCAACGAAAGCCAAAGGGAGTCTCGGTTTTATTTTTCCATCGACCAAGCCACATTCCCTCAGACTTTGTTGTGTTAATTTCTAAACCGGAGAGGTTTTTGAACTTATCAAGTAGAGTTAGCAAGTGGTCAACAGAATCCAGATCCCGAACAAAAACAGTGGTATCATCTGCGTATAGGGAGACTTTAATTTCTTTCTCACCTACCTTAATGCCTTTTATGCCGGTATCGTTTTTAATTGCTCTTCCGAGTATTTCTATGCCAATTACGAACAATAGTCCGGACAACGGACAACCTTGTCTAACACCTCGTTCCACTGGAAAGAATTCCGATCCAAATCCATTGTTAAGAACGCAGCTGGAAACATTGTTGTATAAAATTTTAACCCAGTTTTTGATGTTCGGCCCGAAATTGAATTTTTCAAGGCAGTTGTTAATAAAGTCCCTTTCAATGGTATCGAAGGCTTTTCTGAAGTCTATAAATAGGGCGATTCCAGGAATATTGTTTTCTTCTGTGTAGTTCATGATGTCGGAAATTAAACGAACATTTTCACCAATGTACCGGTTTTTGATGTAGCCGGTCTGATCGGGATTAATTATTCTTGGAAGTACTTTTTCTAACCGTTTTGCAATGACTTTCGTTAATATTTTATAATCAGTATTTAGAAGCGATATTGGTCTGAGGTTATCGAGTACAGTAGTATCTTTGTTCGGTTTCGGGATGAGTGTTATAATTCCCCGTCTTTGAGATATCGATAGTTTACCGCTATCATAGGCGTAATCAAAACATTGTAACATATCAGTGTGCAGTTCTTCCCAGAAGTGTTTGTAGAATTCTGCTTGTAGCCCATCTGTACCTGGCGATTTTTCATTTTTGAACTCGTTTAACGCTTTTAAGCATTCCTCTTGTGTCACTTTTCCTTCGCACGATAACATGTCGTCATTCTCTAACGGAATGATGTTTTCTTTGAAATTGCAGAGAGGATCGCTTAAAGTCGAAGATCTTTCACAGGACGAAATGGTAGATTTACTTGTCTTTACGAAAAAAATAAAGATCACTTAAAGAATCAAAAAATCTTTAATTTTACAATTAAAGACTCTTACATTACTTAAAGTTAGTATCATGCTTTAGTATGTCTTTAAGAGCATTTAAGATAACTTAAATTTAGTTCACCACCTTACTTGAAAAACTGTGTATTTAAGTCTTCCAGTAAAGTTATTTTAAATCGATCAAAACCATTAATAAGCTTTACTTTGGACATTAAAGCTAGGTAAATGTCTTACCAGAATTAAGAGCCGGCACTTAAATTCCTTAAAGAAACATGTTATTATTTTCCCTTGTAAATCCATTTAATAATCCTTTAAGTTTCCACTTAAAGGCAAGGAAATAAAAGACAATGTTTAAGTGACATCACTTAAATCCCATTTAAAAGAAACATATCTTTTCCTTTTCAATTCACTCAGTTTTAGTCGCGTGGTGTACTTTGTTTGTGTGGCAACAAAATGATCTAAGAAGGTGTCCTAGGGCAAGGCTGTCAACATTACAAGCCGCATGCAATATCAGCTAAAAGAGACAACTGAATGTCACCCAAAGACAAGACAGATAGATTGATAAAAACTCAACAACCACCACTTTCAAAACTAATAATGATAAACAAATTGCAGTACAGTGCTTTCGGTTTGCCTTGTTTTGTTCTCGACGCCTCCGCTTCATCCCGTTCATCGTATTTCCTGTGTTTAATCTCGCCATGCTTAACAACGCCAATTTGTTTTGTTTTTCTCGTGAAAATGGTCCACATCCATTCTTTGAAGATTCTCTGGCGATTTCTTTGCCTGCTTTGGCGCATTTGGCGCGCTAAATTGCATCCGCTGACTGGTTGTACTGTCGACATGCGAATCGACTGTCTAGGGGTGGGACATTAGTCGACCGGTTAAGCCAGTTATGGCTATTTAATTGCACACTCTTTCATAGTAAAAACATATCCTGATAATTTTTTATTGAAAAAAAAGCTGTAACAATAAACATTTTTGGAAGGCGAGTCCTGATAATAGTACGGTGATGGGATGAACAATTTTCCCCTCCCACTCCCGGTGCAGTTAGTATTTTGAGCGCCAAAATACGTTGCATAGATTTAATGCGCGCGCGCATTAAATCGAATTTTCAAACAGCGCCAACGTTTCTTTGGGAGCTTACGGTGGAGAATGCAGACGTTCTGTTCACTGAGGATCGGAAACTTCGAGTGGAGCTAAAATTCATCGAGAGACACGAGGAAGAAAACACACATCTTGACTATCTTCCGTACCTTCTGCATCGCAATGTCACGTCCCTCCAACATATCGCGATCGGTGAGTATAAGATTCGTTATTTTGACTGACCTTTGGCCTGTTTTACTGTGCATTTAAGCAGACTACCGCCATTTATGGGTAAAATCCACACAGCCCCATACATCAGTTATAATTATATTCAACTGTTTCCATAAACACAGAGAATGCGTTGTGGTGCTTGAGTCAGAAAATGAAAGTTTATGTAAAACCCGTCTAATAGCTCCATCCGGGAATTTTACCTGGCGATGAGTATAAAGCTGCTCTCTTTCCTCTGAATGACAACAAGTATGAGTGGTAGCTGTTTGCAAGAGATTCAGCCAATGAATTTGTACAAGGCCACTGGCTTCTATTAAAATAGCCTGACTGAATCTCTTGTAAACAATCATTCATGTGTACTAGCTATTAATTATTTTACAGAAGGCATATTGACAGCCATCAAGTAATCAGTCAGAACCCCTTGACTGCATTTTTAAAATTGATTGTTTGGTAGCTGTTGATAAATACATGTACATATAGTTACATGACTTGTATGTGATAACAGCTTCATTGGTCAATTCATTTACCGATCCCGGGGATGCAGAGTTATTTGCAGATACAGTTAACCGGTGTGCAATTGCCAATCAGAGAGTTAGAAATTCAGTGATTACTGAAGAGCAGAATTACAAATGTAACATAATGTGTGAAATGATTTTGGTGTTCTGTGCATGTAATTAATGTTATGTTATCAAGAGATACCACCCTTTTTCTCGGGGAGGAAAGCCTTACCCGAGTGAGTGGTAGAAATCAAGGCTGGGCTTAATTGATGAAAATCAGCTGACACACTCAGTGAACTCTGGACTACTTTAAGTTTTTAAATTTAGACATTTAGTGTTACCCCATATTTGGTAAAAATATGTTTCTCACTTTGCAGAGAAAACAAGATGCTACTGGTAATTCCTTTGGAGAGAGGTAAAGATCATTGTTATCCCTTGCACTTTAGTCTCCAATATTTATGTGTTGCATGTAATTCTGTATACATGTACGTATTTTTTATTGAATTGAAAACTGATGAACCGGCAGTTACCATCTGCTACTAAAGAAATTGTGGGACAGACACTTTCTTTATATGGACACTCATAACAGACAGTAATTGCAATTCTTCTGTCCCCACCAATCCAGTAGCCCACGCATATATATCAGCATGCTCTGTTAGTATGTACAACAGACTGGTCAAGGTGACAATGTTGCCATAAAAATTTTAATGTCACTTGATGGGATTGAACAATATTCAGTCTGTTTGTCTGAACCTCAAGAGAAAATGTCAGTCAAAAGCAACAGTTTTTTTTTCTTATTTTAAATATGAAAATAATTCACTTTAATTGTGTTCTACTGCTATGGATGGTTGATATAAGAGAAAACTTAAATTTTCACTTTGGTCAGAGAAAAGTGTCTGTTGTCCTCACCAGCAGGTGTCCATAGAGCATGGTGATATATGTGTCATGAGCTACTGTAATTAAAAGATACAATAAGTGTAATTAGTGTCCATACATGTAGCAGGTGTTCATAAGGTGTATTGTCATTTAAGAACCAGGGAAAGAGCTAAAACAGTCCAGTCCTGTATACGATTTTCACCAGGAATGGTACAAGTGTGCACGTTGTGAGAACATTTACACTAACTAAATATTGGATTCAGCTTTGAAATTATTAGTTTTGATTGAAGATGCACTTCAGCTTATTACAAAGGCCCAGTTTACAATATAAGATCTTAGTGCTTATTGTTTGCAGACAAAGGCAAAAACTAGACTGTAATCCTTCCATAATGACAAGGTTTCCTTATTTACAGGTGTACTGGTGACTGAGCCACTCTGTGTCTCCAGGATTGGGCTTCATTGTTTACATTGTCCCAACACACAATCATGTAAGAACTTCAAAGAAACACTAGCCTTACCCTCCAGAATTGTAAGTGTTGATTTTTTACAGCTTTTAAAACCTTTCTTACGTTTGTGCTGCAGAAAATGCCAGGAGGATTATTGCCTTCGATAAAGCAAAGAAGTGGAGTGCAAATTTAAAAGGAAAGATGGCAGCTTTACACGTCCTCAGACGAGACAGAAGAAGAAGGCGACAAGTTGGTCTTTGTCATCAAAGAAATTCCTTGGGAGAGCGAGGAGCTTAAGGAAATATAAATTTAACAAAATTTAAAAACTATGCAGTCAAGACACTCCCGAAAAAAGGACAGTGGAGAGAGTAATGAGGGGGGGGGGGGCCTTTTTCATGTCTTTGAAAGCTACCAATAGTATACAAGTTGTATCCTTGGGTGACCTGTTTACCTGTACACAGCACTGAGGCATTTATGTGCCTGTGTGAACTAACTTTTTAATGATTGTTTGTTTTGAGTGTAAGCGAGCAGCTTTGAAAGTTGTGAGTATTGTTTTGTTTCTAATCTGTCTGTTGTGTACTTGGGTGACCTGTTTACCTGTACACAGCAGATGCACTGGGGCATTTATGTGCCTGTGTGAACTAACTTTTTAATGATTGTTTGTTTTGCGTGTAAGCGAGCTGCTTTGAAAGTTGTGAGTATTGTTTTGTTTCTAATCTATCTGTTGTGTACTTGGGTGACCTGTTTACCTGTACACAGCAGATGCACTGGGGCATTTATGTGCCTGTGTGAACTAACTTTTTAATGATCGTTTGTTTTGAGTGTAAGCGAGCTGCCTCGAAAGTTGTGAGTATTGTTTTGTTTCTAATCTATCTGTTGTGTACTTGGGTGACCTGTTTACCTGTACACAGCAGATGCACTGGGGCATTTATGTGCCTGTGTGAAGTAACTTTTTAATGATTGTTTGTTTTGAGTGTAAGCGAGCTGCTTCGAAAGTTGTGAGTATTGTTTTGTTTCTAATTTATCTGTTGTGTACTTGGGTGACCTGTTTACCTGTACACAGCAGATGCACTGGGGCATTTATGTGCCTGTGTGAAGTAACTTTTTAATGATTGTTTGTTTTGAGTGTAAGCGAGCTGCTTCGAAAGTTGTGAGTATTGTTTTGTTTCTAATCTATCTGTTGTGTACTTGGGTGACCTGTTTACCTGTACACAGCAGATGCACTGGGGCATTTATGTGCCTGTGTGAAGTAACTTTTTAATGATTGTTTGTTTTGAGTGTAAGCGAGCTGCTTCGAACGTTGTGAGTATTGTTTTGTTTCTAATCTATCTGTTGTGTACTTGGGTGACCTGTTTACCTGTACACAGCAGATGCACTGGGGCATTTATGTGCCTGTGTGAAGTAACTTTTTAATGATTGTTTGTTTTGAGTGTAAGCGAGCTGCTTTGAAGGTTGTGAGTATTGTTTTGTTTCTAATCTATCTGTTGTGTACTTGGGTGACCTGTTTACCTGTACACAGCAGATGCACTGGGGCATTTATGTGCCTGTGTGAAGTAACTTTTTAATGATTGTTTGTTTTGAGTGTAAGCGAGCTGCTTCGAAAGTTGTGAGTATTGTTTTGTTTCTAATCTATCTGTTGTGTACTTGGGTGACCTGTTTACCTGTACACAGCAGATGCACTGGGGCATTTATGTGCCTGTGTGAAGTAACTTTTTAATGATTGTTTGTTTTGAGTGTAAGCGAGCTGCTTCGAACGTTGTGAGTATTGTTTTGTTTCTAATCTATCTGTTGTGTACTTGGGTGACCTGTTTACCTGTACACAGCAGATGCACTGGGGCATTTATGTGCCTGTGTGAAGTAACTTTTTAATGATTGTTTGTTTTGAGTGTAAGCGAGCTGCTTTGAAGGTTGTGAGTATTGTTTTGTTTCTAATCTATCTGTTGTGTACTTGGGTGACCTGTTTACCTGTACACAGCAGATGCACTGGGGCATTTATGTGCCTGGTGAAGTAACTTTTTAATGATTGTTTGTTTTGAGTGTAAGCGAGCAGCTTTGAAAGTTGTGAGTATTGTTTTGTTTCTAATCTATCTGTTGTGTACTTGGGTGACCTGTTTACCTGTACACATCAGATGCACTGGGGCATTTATGTGCCTGTGTGAAGTAACTTTTTAATGATTGTTTGTTTTGAGTGTAAGCGAGCTGCTTCGAAAGTTGTGAGTATTGTTTTGTTTCTAATCTATCTGTTGTGTACTTGGGTGACCTGTTTACCTGTACACAGCAGATGCACTGGGGCATTTATGTGCCTGTGTGAACTAACTTTTTAATGATTGTTTGTTTTGAGTGTAAGCGAGCTGCTTCGAAAGTTGTGAGTATTGTTTTGTTTCTAATCTATCTGTTGTGTACTTGGGTGACCTGTTTACCTGTACACAGCAGATGCACTGGGGCATTTATGTGCCTGTGTGAAGTAACTTTTTAATGATTGTTTGTTTTGAGTGTAAGCGAGCTGCTTCGAAAGTTGTGTGTATTGTTTTGTTTCTAATTTATCTGTTGTGTACTTGGGTGACCTGTTTACCTGTACACAGCAGACGCACTGGGGCATTTATGTGCCTGTGTGAGGTAACTTTTTAATGATTGTTTGTTTTGAGTGTAAGCGAGCTGCTTCGAAGGTTGTGTGTATTGTTTTGTTTCTAATTTATCTGTTGTGTACTTGGGTGACCTGTTTACCTGTACACAGCAGATGCACTGGGGTATTTATGTGCCTGTGTGAACTAACTTTTTAATGATTGTTTGTTCTGAGTGTAAGCGAGCTGCTTCAAAAGTTGTGAGTATTGTTTTTTTTCTAATCTATCTGTTGTGTACTTGGGTAACCTGTTTACCTGTACACAGCAGATGCACTGGGGTATTTATGTGCCTGTGTGAAGTAACTTTTTAATGATTGTTTGTTTTGAGTGTAAGCGAGCAGCTTTGAAAGTTGTGTGTATTGTTTTGTTTCTAATCTATCTGTTGTGTACTTGGGTGACCTGTTTACCTGTACACAGCAGATGCACTGGGGCATTTATGTGCCTGTGTGAAGTAACTTTCTAATGATTGTTTGTTTTGATTTTAAGCGAGCTGCTTCGAAAGTTTTGAGTATTGTTTTGTTTCTAATCTATCTGTTGTGTACTTGGGTGACCTGTTTACCTGTACACAGCAGATGCACTGGGGCATTTATGTGCCTGTGTGAAGTAACTTTTTAACGATTGTTTGTTTTGAGTGTAAGCGAGCTGCTTTGAAAGTTGTGTGTATTGTTTTGTTTCTAATCTATCTGTTGTGTACTTGGGTGACCTGTTTACCTGTACACAGCAGATGCACTGGGGCATTTATGTGCCTGTGTGAGGTAACTTTTAATGATTGTTTGTTTCGAGTGTAAGCGAGCAGCTGCGAAAGTTGTGAGTATTGTTTTGTTTTTAATCTATCTGTTGTGTACTTGGGTGACCTGTTTACCTGTACGCAGCAGATGCACTGGGGCTTTTTTGTGCCTGTGTGAAGTAACTTTTTAATGATTGTTTGTTTTGAGTGTAAGCAAGCAGCTTCGAAGGTTGTGTGTAGTTTTGTTTCTAATCTATCTGTTGTTTACTTGGGTGACCTGTTTACCTGTACACAGCAGATGCACTGGGGCATTTGTTTGCCATGCGCCATTTGGCACTTATATGCCATGACCTTGAGCCAATGTCGTCCCATCTAGTCCTCCCACTCAGTCAACAAGTGCATAACTTTCAAATTTTAATGTTAAATTTGCAGTATTTGATTATTACTAAGTATTAAGAAAGCTTTTCATTACCTCTTCACTGAATTAGAAATTGTTTACAGATTTATATACATAAAAAATAAATTAAAAGGAAATTTTGAATCTGGAATATTTTGAAAGTCCATTTTGAATTTCAATTTTTATCTACGGAAATTTGAATCTTGAATATTTATTAAAGTCCATTTCGAATTACAATTTTTATCTAAGGAAATTATGAATCTTGAATATTTGTTAAAGTCCATTTCAAATTACAATTTTTATCTTATAGAGAAAAAGTAACTGTTGATTGTTAAAATGATATATATTTTACAGAACTCTGATTTTAATGTTACTTGTAGAGAATTTATACCACTTTACAGTGTGTTATGTTCCTTTGTAAAACATTAAGTAGCTTGAAAGGAAACAATAAAAAGTTTATGTTTGTAAGTGGAAAGTTGTTGATGTATTTTTTTTTCTCTCATACGTGGGGGTGATAATTCATTTACATCGAATGTGTAGTTAATATAAAATTGGCAGTAATTGCAAAACAAGAACAAGAAAATGAAGCTAGAATAATGTATTCTGTCCCTTTAATTTGTCACTTAAAGGCGATTGAACGGAATTTCCTGTTCATATAATTTCATTTCCTGTCTTTAATTTGAAATTAAAGACACTTAAAGAATGCTTTCCTTAACATTTAGTTAACATTTAAGGTGACATAGCCTCTTAAAGAATTCTATCCTGTCCTTAAAGTTGTCACTTAAAGGGTCTTAAAACACTCTTTGCTGGCCCTTTATAATTTCAATTATATATGCGAAAAGGATACTTTCCTTACCATTTACTTAACATTTAAGGAAACATTTCCTCTTAAAGGATTATATCCTGTCCTTTAAGATGTCACTTAAAGTGCTACTATGATCAAAAAATCACTTTTATTTTTTCTTCGGATTTCGAAACTATGTTTATTAAACACTCCGCAAGCGAAATTATAAGCCTTAATTTTGAGAAGAAGACCGTTAATTTAAACTGCAATTTTCCGTTTTAATGGTCCGCCATTATTACACCAGAAAGGATACAATGACATCATTCACACACGAGTTTTAGAATGCAGTGTGTGTGAAAGTGCCTTATTTAGTATGCAGCACGGAGTTTTGAGCTTTCACACTCTCAAACTCGTGTTTTGCATAATTTGTAAGCCGCGTTCACACACTACATTTTACAGCTCTTGCGCGTATGACGTCATTGTATCCTTTCTGGTGTAATAATGGCGGACCATTAAACCGGAAAATTGCAGTTTAAATTAACGGTCTTCTTCTCAAAATTAAGGCTTATAATTTCGCTTGGGGAGTGTTTAATAAACATAGTTTCGAAATCCGAAGAAAAAATAAGTGATTTTTTGATCATAGTAGTACTTTAAAGGATCTTAAAAAACTCTATACTGACCCTTTAAGAACACTGCTTAAATGGCATGTAAATGGTTCATTAAGTGTTTTAAGTGAATGTCTTAAAGATGAAGGAAATAAACATTTAATGTGTTTAAGTTACACTTAAAGAATCAGAAAACCGTTCTTTACTCTATCTTTAAGAAACCTTTAAGTGACATTAAATCTGCCATTTCGTCCTGTGTTTGCTTATTTGATGTATAGAGGGTTTTGTAAAAGCGCATTTGCTCCTGTAGAATTTTGGATTGGTCGTTGGTGAAACTGCCATCTGAGAGTTTCAATTTTGTGGTTGTCTTTTTTTCATAATTTCGTTTTTCTGAGCCATAGAAATATCTCGTATTTCGTTCCCCGTGCTCATGCCACCTGACTTTGCTTCTAAGAATCGTACCATTTTCCTTATGCTGCATGATAATTTTTAAGCGGGATCTAGCATGATAGATCTCGTTAATGATTTGTTTGTTATTTGGTTGTTTTCCAGCTTTTTTGTAGAGTTCGTTGATTTGGTTTTGGAGGTGAATTTCTGCCGATTTTCTTTTCCTTGCTTTATTTTTCGAGTATTTAATCGTAAAACCTCTTATTTCCATCTTAATTAAATCCCATTTGAGTGTTAAGTCTTCGACGTTGTTATATTTTTTTCTGAAGTTGGGAATTTCAGCACGCAATCTAGAGACATAGATTTCATCTTTAAGAAGCGATTGGTTAAATTTCCAGAAGCCGGGACCTTTTTTATGCCTCAGCTCATCGGATTTTACGTGTATCAGTGTTGCTGAATGATCTGTTTCGGGTGCGTATATAATTTTACAATTTTTGGTTAGAGCATTTAGTTTTTTAGAAATGAGGAAAAAGTCAAGGCGGCATTGAATTTTAAATGATTTATTTCTCCACGTATATTCCTCTGCTTCTGGGTTTAGAGACCGCCAAATGTCATTTATGTCGTAAAGATTGCATAGTTTGTTGATTTCTTCGACTACCTCGTGTTTTCGGTTGCTTGGATTACCACCTTTTTTGTCTTTATCCGACATTGTGCAATTAAAATCACCACCCATTATCATTGTTTCTTCAGAAAATTCTTGGAGGTGTCCTTGAAGCTCTTTGAAAAAGGCGACTTGTTGCTTAACGTCATTCGGAGCGTAGATGTTGACAAGTACGAAACGAGTGTCCGCGACCGCTATATCTAATATAATGTATCTCCCGTTTTTGTCACAAATTTTCTTTTGGACATTACATTTTATTTTAGGATTGATAAGAATCATAGTGCCCTTACTATGATTTGTGCCGTGGCTAAAAAACAGCTCTCCGCCCCATTCTGCCTGCCAAACATTTTCACATTCTTTTAAGCTATAGGTTTCTTGCAAGAAAACAAAAGAACAATTTTGACGATGTAGCCACCTAAAGACAGAACGACGCTTAAGTGTTTTGTTCAAACCTCTAATGTTCACTGACAGACATTTGATATCAATAGGACTATTCATAAAGAGGTGTCGGAGTTGTCATAATTCCAAAGCAGCAGATTTTGGATTTAAACTTTGCATATTTCTTCTTGCGTGTACAGCACACATCCGATCAAACAGAAAAAATTTTCCAAAAAAAATTAAAACCGAAAATAGCTGAACTAGAGCACCAGTAACATTAAAGTTAGATAAATCTTTAGCTCCGAAGGTATTTGTGTCATATTTCCTGAATGGGTGATAATTAAAACTCAAGATAAAGCGAACAATTAAAGAAAACCTAACACAGTAAGCGAAACTAAAACAAACAAGAAAGTAAATAAATAAAAAAGTAGCTAGCGAACAATACAGTGTTCGTTTGGCTTAAGCTTTGTTTTGCCCCACTCGCTTTTAAGCAGTATAAAAAATTTATACTGGAGGCTAACACAGTTCGAACCGATTTGGTAGTGTCCAATAAACTAAATCATAGTAAACAGTTATCCGTCAGAGCGTAGAATCTGGCCTGGTGGGAAGAGTTTTCCTCTAATATATAACTGATCTGGTTTCGATCGACTAAAGGATACTGGAATTCCGTTTCTTTTTGCGTGCTTGTAATTTTCCATCTGTGCTCTCCTCCTATCCACAAGTTCTTGTGGTAGATCGCGGAACATTTGAAAGTTTGTACCCTTCAGGCGGGAACCCAGCGAGAGAATCTTTTCCACATCTTTAGATCTAAGGAATCTTGCTAAGATTGGACGCGGGGTTTCATTTCTTATCTTCCCTAGTCGGTGAACCCATTGGATTTCGACCGTGCTTCCATCAGCATATCCTAATTCTTTTTCGAGAAAGGCTCAGAAGACTGCTTCAGTATTCTCACCGTTCTCCCCGCTTGAAGGTGTCTCAGGGATGTAGTTGAATTTAATGTTCTCCCGCCTCGAATAGGCTTCCAGGTACAGATCTTTGGTCGTTAGCTCTTTCAGTTTGTTGTTAATTTCTTGTTCTTTGTGGTCCAGTTCTGCTAACATGTCTTTGATTTTCTTTCGCTTTTTCTCGCAGCGCTTCTGGTGGTCGATGCATTTGTTTTCATTTTGCGTGACGCTCTCTTTAAGGTGTTCGATATCTGTCGTAGCTGTTTGTTCAAAGGTTTCGAGGTTCGCTATTCTTAATTCGAGATTTTCCATCGTAGTTTCGATTCTTTTAACACTACTTTCGATAGTGTCTAGCTTTTGCAGCTTTTCCAAAATTCCTTTGAGGGTTCCAGCAATCTCACCCGTCATCTCCAGGGCGTCGATGATCACGTCGCCATCTTCGTTTTCTTCAACACATTCCTCTAGATTTTTGGATCTTTTAGACTCGGGTGACTCACTTTCGCTAGTAGAGCTGTTCGGCGTTCTGTTTCTCCTTTTACTGAAGTAGTTCACAAACTGGTTTGCCATCCAGTCTTGCAAATAAAAAGAGATTTTTTCGCGAGCGGGTTCACAAAGCTCCTTACGCCGCCATGGTCAGCGTCCTCCTGGTGACTATACTGGATTGTGAATTGCAAAATTGTTCTGTGGAAGAGAAAAGGCCGCACGGTTTCGGTTTCATTTCAGTGAACACGTCAACAGGAAAAAAAATAGAATAACGAATGTTTAATTTTCAGACTAGTGGCGCACACATACCCCCTCCACTCCTCCTTTTGTAAATGACAATATGAGTTTGTTTTTCGAAAAACGGCAAAAACCCTAATTGATTTTTTTCCTTGTACTTCCTTTCGCCAGCACAGTCAATGACTTTGTTCGATTCGGCTCTGTTGGTTGAATTTTAATGTCATTTTCTAAAAACAACCAAGAACCAAACCGAATATCATCGTTCCATTTTTGTTCGGAAATTGATTTTAGAAGACCAAAATCCAAAACAAACGTGTAAGATGTTTATCTGTTCGCACAGAAATACTGAATTATTACATCTTAACATTGCATAAGAGAGGGGAAAGCCCACCTTGACTTCTTTTTAAAACTTTATTGTTATTTAATCACTTGGTCATTTCTCTTTTCTTCAGTTCGTCGTTTTCTCAGTATAGTCCATGAGCCAAGACCCCAAAAATACATTTTCGTAGCACCCCCGACGGGACATAGTTTCTTTGGTATCAATGTAAAGCTTAGGGTGCGCTGAATTGTAACTAATCTGTTTCCGGACACAAAACCTGAGCATAAGCGAGAAAATTGTGTGTTTTTGTGGAGGGATGGGTGGGGAGAGATTTTTGCCCCTTAAATCATAAAAGATACAAAATGAAACGTATCTCTCAATTTATTTATCCATTTCAATTCAAACTTTCAGAAGATATACATCTCATAGTGAGAATTAAAATTATTACGCTTTTTACTCTTGCAACGGGTTACCATGGCAACGGTTGCTATAGAGTGTAATTAGGAAGCCTTTTGTCAGTTCTTTTTATCTAAAAAGAATAATAAATACATTTTTTCGACATAAGCACTTGGGACAGCGAAATTTTCCTCTACTATATTTTTTTCTTTTCGTTTTTTGCTCATATGTGCCAACAAAGATAAAAGAGATAATTTAGTACCCTAGCAACAACTGTATACAGGTGCTAGTACATGTATGCATACCACGGTTCAATTTGATAAGTTCATTCAATTCCGAATCTTAACTATATACACACTGGATTCAATTTTCACTAGTAAAAACCAAATAATACTTTTGCTTTTGTCCTTCTGGAACATGTGGCGAACAACAAAAAAAATAGCAAAAGTGCTGTCACTCTTACTTTGCCGTGAAGCACCAAATCAGTTGCCGTCAAAAAAACCAACACCATCACCATCCTTGTCACTGTCATCTACTTCATTGTCTTCAGTATGTGTCATGCAGCCTGTTCAGACAGTGATCTCCACAGATGCATGCGTCACTACAAGGGAGTCTGGTCTTCCCACAGGAACATCGCTGTGTTTGGTGATTTTGAAATCCAATCCCCTCTTAGAGCAGCCCAGATTTTCAATGATGAAAGGATACTTACAAACATACAATACAAGGTCAGGATACCATTGCTATTGAATTCAGGTATCGCCTCACGTGCTACAGAGATTATGTGCGCTGTGAAACACTGCACTCCACTGTTTGTGTATGCTGAAATTCTTATCGGAGCCAAGGCCCCGGAAATGTCACAACTTCTAGAAAGATACTTGATCTTTTATTAGAAGTTGGAATTCACGCCCCAAACTACAGGTCTTCGAAACTCAAAAAACAGGCTCAGAAAAGTGTTTGGTGACAACTCATCATTTCGACAGCTTGCAAATGAGAGTCAATCTGAACTAGCGTAGAAAGAGGGGTTCATCATGGGAAGTATCAGTCCAACCCAGCCAAACTGCAAGGATTCCGGTCATGGCTAGCAAAACATCCTGGCTCACAAATTGACTAGCTCGCCTTCGCCAATTGCATAGCAGGTATCAGAAAGGAATTTTGCACCGAGAAGTATGAAAAATTACTTCAAAGTGAAGCATTCAAACAGGTGTTCACAATGTATAAAAAGTTCTGCCACGAAAACAATGGCCTCATGAAGATTTTCTGGAACAGTTTCATTCGAGCAACAAGGGAAGGAAACTGGAAACTGCATCTCAACTGTGTGAAGGACATGTTGCCATGGTTGGTTTGCGTACGATCAATTATGACCGGTATTTTCCTGTGGTACTTTGTTGCATATGCTGAAGAAGACACCCACCCTGAGGATCGGAAATATTGATCTGCAGTGTGACGAGTTTCTTCGTTTGTAACGCTGGGCAAGGCTTATTGTGTTTAAAACTCTGTCGCGGGATGTTTTGTTTCGCATCACAGTGTGTGATCTTTAGAACCCTTTCGTCAAGAAATTGAAGTTGTAAGCTTCTTTAGAGCCATGCAACGTGTAGTAGATGGCTGAACTCTGCTTCAGTCAAACATGTAAAAACAATCCTTCTAAAAAATGTAAGTTTCGTATCTAGGACTTTAATATGTTTTCTCCTGTTGCCAGCGCTCAATTCTATTGTCTTGCGGCTTTGACCGATGACTAACAGCCTAGCACACAGATTTCTATCGGTAGGAAGTACCACATTTTTGCCTTTTATTATCACAGACTTTCTCTTTGCAGCCTCATTGAAAGTTCCAAATTTCAATTTTGGAAGTGTGTCAAAAAACCGAGTAGTGTTGGTTTTGAGTTAGTCCAGTGTTCAAGTGAGGAAATAAGAGCAGACTTTGCTTTCTCTTTGGCTGTGAGGAGAACTTCCTTCATGGTGTTAATTGCAACAAAGCCAAAACTCAGACTAACTAATTCTTTGGACTCTTCAAATGGATTTCTCCAGTCTTCAATGACTTCCATGACCTGCTTTACACATTCTGCGTCTTTCTGAATGCAAAACATGCTGCCTTCTTTGTGGATTCTCCTTTCACTTTCCTTCATGGGTGGGTGTCTTCTTCAGCATATGCAACAAGTACACAGGCAAATACCGGTCATAATTGGTACGATCGTACGCAAACAACCATGGCAATATGTCCTTGACACAGTTGAGATACAGTTTCCAGTTTCCTTCCCTTGTTGCTCGAATGAAGCACAGCATCAACTCAACCATGTCAAGGTAACTGTTCCAGAAAATCTTCATGGGGCCATTGTTTTCGTGGCACAACTCTTCATACATTGTGAACATCTATTTGAACGCTTCACTTTGAAGTAATTTTTCATACTTCTCGGCGCAAAAATTCCTTTCTGATATCTGCTATGCAATTGGCGAAGGCGAGCTAGTCAATTTGTAAGCCAGGATGTTTTGCTAACCATAACCGAAATCCCCGCAGTTTGGCTCGGTTGCACTGATACTATCCACGATGAACCCCTCTTTCAACACTAGTTCAGATTAACTCTTATTTGCAGGCTCTTGAAATGACAAGTTTTCACCAAATGCTTTTCTGAGCCTGTTTTTGAGTTTCAATGACCTGTAGTTTGGGGCGCGACTTCCACTTTTAATAAAAGGTCAATGTATCTTTCTAGGAGTTGTGACATTCCCAGGGCCTTGGCTCCGATAATAATTTCAGCACGCACAAATTCACTTATGGTTGTAAAAGCAATGTCATAACCGGTATTTGAATCATCTTCAAGTTGGCAATTTTCCGTTTCAAGTCTAGTCAGTGCTTCACTGCGCGCATAATCTTTGAAGCACGTGAGGCGATACCTGACTTCAATAGCAATGGTATCTTGACCTTGTATGTTTGTAAGTATCCTTCCATCATCGCGAATCTGGGCTGCTCTAAGAGGGGATTGGCTTCCAAAATCACTGATGTTTTGACATTTTCAGAAGTTTACTAGGTCTTCATGCTCTGACAGTCTCTTGGGGAAACGGTGCCAACAACTCAAGATGATGTAAAGTGAGTAGAAGAATTTGTCTGTGTCCTTTACAACAAACCTGGAAAATGTGTGAATGACCTAAGCTATACCCTCTTTTGCAATCAAGAAATATAGTCACATCAGCTACCACCAACAAGGGGAACCCTCACTAAAAGCGTCCAGCAAGCAAATTATCAGACGTTTGTATGGAAGAATGCATTAGAAGCTAACCCTACAGTGCGTGATCTTAGTGGTGCTTAGCTGGTTGGATCATAAGAGATGGTACACTTACGATGGACTGGACCGATCAGCCTCCCGCTCCTGATGCAGTGATGGAGCTGGTGTCCTGTGGATGCGAAGGCCAATACCAAACACAGCGATGTTCCTGTGGGAAGATCAGACTCCCTTGTAGTAATACATGCATCCGTGGAGATCACTCTCTAAACAGGCTACATGAGACATCCACTGAAGACAATGAAGTTGTTGACAGTGACAAGGATGATGATAGTGACGTCTTTTCTGACGGCAACTGATTTGGTGCTTCACGGCAAAGTTAGCGAGACAGCACTTCCGATATTTTTGGTGCTGACACGTTGTTCGCCACATGTTCCATAAAAACAACAGCAAAAGCATGATTTGGTTACTACTAAAGAAAATTAAAACCACTGTGTATATAGTTAAGATTCAGATTTCAGTGAACTTATCGAATTGAACCGTGGTATGCATACATGTACTAGCACCTGTATACAGTTGATGCTAGGTACTAAATTATCTCTTTTTTTCTTTGTTGGCAGACATGAACAAAAAAAGAAAAGAAAAACTTATACTAGGAGAAACATTTCGCTGTCCCGAGTGTTTATGTCGAAAAAAATGCATTTATTTTGCTTTTAAGGTTAGAAAAACTGACAAAAGGCTCTCTAATTACATTCCTTAGCAACCGTTGCATGGTAACCGTTAGAAGAGTAACAGCTTAATAATTTTAATTCTCGGTGTGAGATGTATATCTTCTGAAAGTTTGAATTGAAATGGACAAATAAATTGAAAGATGTGCTTCATTTTGTATGTTTTATGATGTAAGGGGCAAAATTTCTCCCCACCCGCCCCTCCGCAAATCACCCAATTTTCTCGCTTATGCTCAGGTTTTGTGCCCAGAAACAGATTAGTTACAATTCAGCGCACCCTAAGCTTTACATTGATACCAAAGAAACTATGTCCTGTGGGGGGTGCTACGAAAATGTATTTTTAGGCACTTTTCACAAAATGGCTCATGGACTAGTAAGCTCATCATGCATTTACGTGGCAACACCTTCCAAATCAAAGACTATTGCTCACTGCACCAAGGCTGAAATTAGGTTAATTACTGGCAATATAATTAATTTTATAGGCCTGGTTAGAATGGGAGTTAAATTGTTTTAAGATAATGATGTCATAAGAATAAACTCAGAATATGGAAATATAGGGAACAAAACTTCAGATAGTCTTGCGTGTCTCGGCTCTGAGACGTACTATTTATCATCAAGAGTTCGAGACCAGAAAGTTGGATTTTGATTCAAGTCAGAGTTTTTTTCCTTCGATGGCCGAACAATATCGAACGTAATCGAACAATTGAGTTCGATACACCGAACATTCGATGTACATGTGATACGTCGAGATTATTGCAGTATAATAAGCAATTTGAATAATTCACCAGACAACCCTTCATTTGCATTTTACATCAAATTCCTTAGCTTATTTCTACAAAACTTCTACGAACATCGCAAGAAACTACAACAAGTTGATCTTTTAACATGAAATGTGAAGTTGCAAAATTCCGTTCTGAAATTACGTTCACACTCCACTGAGTAATTACCTTGTTGATACCGTTACAGTTTCCTCTTTATAGACGATCGTCCTTCCATTTCTCTTTAGTTGTTTCCGTACACAAGAAAAGGGCCTGGATCCCTCGATATTTTGGAGGAGGTTGTCTAAACTGAAGACAGATTAGAATTTAGGCTAACTTGTGGCAGAGAATCCTGAAAAATTTCTATCAAATGTAAGCGATAATTTGAACTGAAAATGACTTTGAATAGTAATATGTTATGCATGCAAGTCAGAAGTCCGTGCAAATGGGTTTGTTATCCCATCTCTCTCTCCTATATTGGTTTGGTGGTATTATGTTAGCCGCTCCCAGGCGTTGAAAGCACCTTTTGAGGTCTTTCGACAGTAAAACACCACGACGAAAGTCGAAATGTCGCTTAATCTCTCGTCTTAACCCTATTTAGCCTGGGGGGAGGGGGGCACCTTGTGCACGCGCTGACTTTAACGAACTATAACTTTTAAACGGCTGGCCGAATAATCACCAAATATCGTGACTTTTCCTAAAATTTATCAGAGAATATTTTCCTGTGTCAATGACGTGTCTATGATGATTGACGTTTCCAAAGCAACCGCCTTCTCAGGAGTGTATTTTGACCAATCAGTTTTTTACCCTTAGTTTGTAAGAAAAAGATAATCCTTTTTAATGCTTTTTTGTGCTCATTTTGATTAGGTATGTTTCCTAGAACAAATTCATATATTTTTCGATGTCGTCATTGTCAACTGTATGACTGCAGGTTTGGGATCCAAGATGGCGGCCTCAAATTCAAAATGGCGGGTTTGTGACGCCATTCTGACGTCATGACACGTCCTTAGCTGAGACGTCCAATCTGTTAAGCTAATGACGTACTAAATACGTGCCAAGTTTCATCACAAGAGCGTTAATACTTTTCGAGATCTGTTGGGGGGGGGCACTTTGTCCCTCCCCCCCCTAAGGCTCAGAAACTCAAAAAAAAGCCCAGGCGAAATAAGGTTAATCGCACAGAACACAGGTCGCCTTTCCTATAAATCCAACATCCCGCCTCCGCGTTTAAGTAAGAGCCTAGCAGACTCAGCCTTTCCAAAGACAGCAGCGTTCTTAATTTTCTTCTGGCTCCTGGTATTTCTACAAGTAGCCCTTCAGGTTTGTGGTGCATTTTCATTCGCTTTTAGTTTGGAAGGTTTTTGTTTGCGACAGTCCATTTGCTGTCAGCTTTTAGTTTCATCGTGCGGCAGCGATGTGTTTGGTTTTCCGTTTTCGAGTCAGGCTTATTTCCAGGCTTTCATACGTTATGTTTTGTTTTGTTCGTTGCTTTGTATTTACAATTCATCGTGTTCCTGGCACTACACTTTTTGTCAACGGTGCTAACAGATCAATGTACAGGTCGGTTTTGCTACTCGCGCTATAGTGTTTATAGTTTCTTCAAGTTAAACGGGATTCTCCTTTTTATATACTTTCCCTCGTCTACGTTATTTTATTTCGTTTTTCCGTTCGGTGGCGATGGTCCCTTGGCCAAGGTTTCCCTCGAGGTTTTGACACATAAATAGCAAAGACCGTTTTTAACAAAGAACAGCATGCGCCGATTTCGGGGAGGAATTTGTTCAAATATTCTAGTTCTCTTTTTGACCTTTGCTGTTTCTAAAACCGTTGGTGGAATTACTAGTTGTTCTGTTTTGACTGTGTGTATATTTGCATTGTTTAGGATAAGTTTCTGATTGACTTCGGACCCTCGTCAGGGAGTTTAGTTGTTGAGACCACGTTGAGTTTCTGATTGACTTCGAGCCCTTGTCAGAGTGTTTATTTGTTGAGAACGCATTTGGATTTCTGATCTCTTCGGGCCCTGGTCAAAAGTTTAGTTGTTGAGAATGCTTTGAGTTTCTGATTGGCTTCCAGTCCTCGTCAGAAAGTTTACTGGTTGAGAACACGTTAAGTTGATAATTGACCTGAACTGTTTGCTTGTTTAATTCGCTTTGTAACTGTTAAGCTTAGCGAGTACGCAGGAAGTCTCTTGTTTGTTAGCTTAAATGTTTATCAGGTTTCGCACTGTTGGAGCATTTTACTCTCACTGCTAAACGGGAGAACACTGAACAACGAGAAAAAAAATGCCCAAATGTGTGATTTTGCGAAGCAAAAGGGGAGGCAATAGCTCCATCCGGTTATTGTTTGTTTAGCCCGCCTACTCCATGATGATGAGCACAGCCTCGCGTTCATGTCAACCAATAGATGTTGCTCTTTCCGAGCGCCTTTGAATAACAATACTGCAAGTTGATAGTCCTGGAAACCTTCATGGACTGTAAGTAAATGACAAGACAACAATATCCATTGTCCGCGATGTTAACTCTATTCAAATGACTTTGAATAGCAAAATCCTAGCAGGATCACGCGATTTTTCTTTCCAATTTTCCCCTGAAACGTTTTGTTGGGATATTCGTATATCAAGAACAAAACCACTGAGGCACTTGACATAGTATCCAATTTCCTTGCAAGGCATGCGTGCGGTGAACCAATGAGAAAGCTAGAAATTCAATTACCGAGATTGAGAATCTCTTAATATCAGTTACTTCGGCCATTCAGACACAAAAGAGTTTCTGCAGTTCTTATTTTAAAAACAGGAAAACTGAAGAAATACAAAACAAAAAAACGAATGTAGGGTAGGGTACATGGTAGCCCTTCCATATTTATTTTCTTTCAGGCGAGTGATTCCTTTACACTTCCTTTCTGTGGCTTAGCTTTCGTGGGTTTATTTTTCACGAATGTTTGATGATGTTCGAAAATAACACAAATGTGGTTTATGTGATTCAGCATGAAAACACAACAGCCTTGAATGATCTCACCGCAAAGCAAAATTTCTGATCTCTAAACTCATATAAATACACAAGCAAACTCCTAATTTAGGCCTGACAAGTATTGAGCCACAGCTGAAATGTTGTTGAATTTTTATTCTTAATATTCAAACGTAAAATTATTTGATCTTCAGGACCTTAAAATCAAACTCCCGCATCCATGGCGAGGAGTCCAATCAAAACTGCAAGTGAAAGTGACGTCACACCAGCTGCTGAGGAAACACTGGATTTTGGTGACGTCACTTTAAGAGGTGAGATGAAACATGTTTGTTACCTTCCACAGGTTGATACTATACTAAGCGTTACGTTTGTAGCTGTCAATAAACACGGTTCAATTGTAGCCGAAACTTTTTATTTTTTTAGCTTATATTATTCTCGTTGTTGTAAACTAGTGCATTTTAGAATATTTTTAAATTTTTAGGCTTTTTGAATTCTTATTGTAACTTATTTTTGTTTTCGTAAAATGTAATAATGAAGATCACCCTAATTAACTTCGTGTTAGCTCTTTGGTGCTACCCTCTGTTGTTACAATGATCATGATTATGATGATGATGATGATGATGAATATTATATCATTCGATTTCCTTGTCACACCTTGAGAAAAAAAGCCTCCATTACGCAGCAAGTTATAATGGATCACAACCGGCCGTTATTGTTGGTTTTGCCTTCATTAGGTTAAGAAAACTAACCTGTTTCAGGTTTCGCAAAATTTGAACAAATTAAAGTTCTTTACTTAAAAAGATTAAAGACATTTTTAAAGACTCATAACTTTATTAATTATATTATAAGAGTTGTAGTTTTAAGTTTATACCAGTGTGATTTCATTTTAGCAATTGCAGAGGTCTACAAGAATGAAGGGAATGATGAATACAGAAAGAAAAATTTTAGCAACGCCATTTACTTCTACACGGAAGGAATTAACATAAAATGCAAGGATAAAGAATTAAACGCGAAACTCTACAGCAACAGGGCGATAGCACACTTTTATTTGGGTGAGAAATAATGCTTTTTTCTCAGGTTTTTAAAATTAATTTGCACATATCAGATAAAAGGTAATTTTGCCTTATCAATTTTTACCTCCTTTTTCATTTCTCGTCTTTCCTTTGTCACAGAAAACTACAATCATTCACTGAGTGATGCAAAAATTGCTACTGACTTGCAACCATGTTATGTCAAGGCGATTGAAAGAGGTGAGTTTTTTGTTACTTAGTCACACAGTGAACCTTTCAACTTGTCTCCTAAGCAAGGTGGAAAAATAAATTGTGTCACTTTTGACGCAATCAATCGCTAGAGATAAGCATGGACTTTTACTTTTGGACGTTGTTCGGACGTCTTGTGTAAGCCATAAAGGTCTCAGTAAAGCAAATACACAAGATTTACGAAAACTGTAACACGATAAAAATGAAATTACCACATGAGTAGGGTAAACCCGTCGATTAAATCTCTCTGTTGGGGAAATAATTTATTTTTGCACGCACGTACCTCTAACGTTAGAAGGGAGATAAGTTTGTCACGTAGCTTGCTGGTGTCATCATCATTATTGACAAAAGACATCATTTCTAATGATTACATCAGATTCGTCCTTGTCGAAGGGCTCCCGTGTTTGACTTTAGACCAATAAGGAATCGTCGAGTTTTACCACATTCAGGGCAAACCCAGCTTATTCCAAGCTCAAAGCTGGCCCGCAGACAATTTGTTGTTGTATTTTACAAGGAAAGTCATGCAGTAAAATATCTCCACTATGCCTTTTTAACATGGACCAGAAATAATGTCGAACTTCCTTTTTTTTAACCTGATAGGAGCAAGTGCTTGTGTTAAGTTGAACAAGTTTGATGAAGCCATCAGTTGGTGTGATAAGGGATTAGCAGTATCCTTTAGTTTCGTGTCGACTTGTGTTATTTAAACCTGAACTCTTTGTCATAAACAGGGATGAACCCTGTTCATTTCAGTTTACTGACTTGGGCCGAAAGAACACAACGTTACACATAGGGTCTTACACAACTGCCCTCCACTCCTGCTGGTCCTATGACCATCGGTAAGCTCACCTGGGGAACCTCTAGGAACCGAGGCCGAGTCCATGTCCCGGATTGCACTGGAACACTGAACATTATACATCTACTCACGCTGACCGCAAACACCTAGTGTCCCAGGGAAAGTCAGCCATCAATGGCCCTTCTTCATGTTATTGGTTTATTGACTTTTATAATACAAGCTAAAACTGCGCGCTGTCTGATCGGCTAAAATGCTTTATTAAATTTAATAATTAAGTATAAAGCATATTTTTTATTGTTTTCCAAAAAAGAAAGAGGTTAATTGAAAGAAAGTGTTTTTAAGGTATAAGTCTCTGCAAAAAGCGTTCGGTTGAATATTTGAGAATGTATTCACGTCATTTGCAAAAAGGAAGGAAGAGAAACAGTGAGTGAAGAACTAAGGCTTTGGGAACTTGTTTTCTCTTAAGCTTAAATTTTACATAGTAAAGCGTATAGCAAAAGGCAAACCCAAGTACTGTGGAACAATCACTGGTGGCCAGAAAACTTTGCTCTATTGACGGAGCAGTGTCAAATTATGATATCCTACAAACAGGAAAGGGAAGCAAAGATAAAATCAACGGAGGAAGGCAACTTTGAAACTGGTTATCAAACACAGCTTAAAGGATAGTTTTTTCTTTTTCTTCGTCAATGTTTAATGCTGTTATCATTTCAGACAAAAGACATCTCGAGTGGTAGTATTAACGATGTGAATTTATAAAGAAAATAGCAGTTGAGGACTCCAAGAGGTGCGTCGCCTCTGGTCGTCAGATTATCGACGTGTTCAGATAACAAAATGACTGAGCCTTTGTTTGGGCCACAACAACGTGGTCGTAATAACTGAAGAGGTGGTATGATTAACGTCGTGGTTGTAAGGCGGGTTCCACTGTATTACATTGTCATCAAAAAACACGTCAGGCATTTGGGAACACGAGAGAAATGCTGACGGAAGCGAGTGCTTCCTACGTTTCTCGGATGTCCGTCGCGTTTTAACAGTACATGGTGTTTCCTTCATTATTTGTTGAATTATTCATTGCTTTCGACGTATTTCAAAACTTGACTTGTGGAAGATTAACAAGAATAACAAGAAGTTGTTGGATTTAAGAAGCAGGTCAGCCCAAGAACAAAACAAGGTGCAACATGGGGTCAGAAAGAAAGCAAACGACCAGGAAGAAACTCAAGCGGTAAGTATGACACAAGCAACTTAGTGTTAAAAACGGAAAACATTGATTCACTCGCCAGTGAGAATTACCAGGAATTTCCGAGGAAATGGATTTATTTTTATTCATTCTAAATGAATCAAAATTTTATTAATTGTAAAGAAGCATTTCTGTGACGAATTGCTGAAAGTTGAGCTATCCGAGGATTGAATAACGGTTTTTTGTCAAACGAACCTCGATCATATTGATCTTGCAAAAATTACGAACAGTTTTCCAATGACAGGTCAAACACCGCGTACTTGGGCGACCCATTGCCGTTTAAAAGATACTAGGACATTTTCGTCTTCTTCTCTGTAGCAAAAGGCGAATCGTCGCAGGTGAGTTGGCCCTGGCCAAACGGAGACGCAAGTCAATGCAAGTTTGGAAATGCGATCTTGCTTACGCAGACTTGCGATGGATGGCCAAACGGGCTTGCAGATAGACGCAAGATAAACGCAAGTTGCAAAAACGTCATTTCAGTGTAGCCTTGAGTGCGCCCGTACTAAGAAAAACAACAGGGAACTTAAGCACAGATGTTCTCAAGTCACGGGCAGCAACCGGAAGTTTAAGGGTTCGTAGTCCATTTTGATGCCAACACACCTCTATAACGGCAAGCAACCAGATACCAAACAAAGAGTTTTCCAGGCTTTGATGAAGAGCAGAAACAATCCAACAAAGGAAACATTCAACTTCCAGTTGACCTCCGTGGCGCAAAAACGATACTGAAACCAACTTGTGTCTATTTCCACCTTCTTTGGGTTGCCAAACGGTTAAAAACTTCCGTTCACTTGCGTGCAAATTTGAGCTCCATGAAACTAAACGCAAGCCATCGCTCGTCCACGCAAGCCATGGCCAAACGGAGTCGCAAGTTACCACAAGTTTTTGCGATAAATTGTGACTCCGTTTTTTCTTGAAAAAGGAGTTACTAAAGACCTGTCAAGACAAATTTGCGCCAGTCGATCAAAAATTTATACTTATAACATACATTCTTATACGTGCGGTTTTTTCGTCAGTCAAATCCGTTACGCTCTCGTTATGTATGAAGAGTCAAGCTATCTGATTTGATGCTTAAAAAGAAAAAGAAACACTTCAGAAATGGCCTACATAATACCAAAAATGAAATACAAAGTTTTTAACCCAATTCAAGAACCAGTTTAGAAAGAAACAGGAGCAAAATTTTATAATTTAAAATAATCTTTATGTCCGACAGAAAAATGACATCTCTCTACACAAAACTGGCTCAGATGAAAAGGAGAAAACTGCAAAAGTAGGCACGTTTGGTAATCTTGGCAACGCTTACCACAGACCAGGAGATTTCAAGAAAGCCATAGACTACCATGAACGTGACCTAAAAATTGCAAAAGAAGTAGGAGACCGGTCAGGAGAGGGAAAAGCGTATGGTAATCTTGGTGTCGCTTATGACAGTCTCGGAGATTTCAAGAAAGCCATAGACTACCATGAACGTGACCTAAAAATTGCAAAAGAAGTAGGAGACCGGTCAGGAGAGGGAAAAGCGTATGGTAATCTTGGTATCGCTTATCGCAGTCTCGGAGATTTCAAGAAAGCCATAGACTACCATGAACGTGACCTAAAAATTGCAAAAGAAGTAGGAGACCGGTCAGTAGAGGGAAAAGCGTATTGTAATGTTGGTAACGCTTATTACAGTCTCGGAGATTTCAAGAAAGCCATAGACTACCATGAACGTGACCTAAAAATTGCAAAAGAAGTAGGAGACCGGTCAGGAGAGGGAAAAGCGTATGGTAATCTTGGTGTCGCTTATGACAGTCTCGGAGATTTCAAGAAAGCCATAGACTACCATGAACGTCACCTAAAAATTGCAAAAGAAGTAGGAGACCGGTCAGGAGAGGGAAAAGCGTATGGTAATCTTGGTAACGCTTATTCCAGTCTCGGAGATTTCAAGAAAGCCATAGACTACCATGAACGTCGCCTAAAAATTGCAAAAGAAGTAGGAGACCGGTTAGGAGAGGGAAGAGCGTATTGTAATCTTGGTGTTGCTTATGACAGTCTCGGAGATTTCAAGAAAGCCATAGACTACCATGAACGTGACCTAAAAATTGCAAAAGAAGTAGGAGACCGGTCAGGAGAGGGAAAAGCGTATGGTAATCTTGGTATCGCTTATCGCAGTCTCGGAGATTTCAAGAAAGCCATAGACTACCATGAACGTCACCTAAAAATTGCAAAAGAAGTAGGAGACCGGTCAGGAGAGGGAAAAGCGTATTGTAATGTTGGTATCGCTTATCGCAGTCTCGGAGATTTCAAGAAAGCTATAGACTACCATGAATGTGTCTTAAAAATTGCAAAAGAAGTAGGAGACCGGTCAGGAGAGGGAAAAGCGTATGGTAATCTTGGTATCGCTTATCGCAGTCTCGGAGATTTCAAGAAAGCCATAGACTACCATGAACGTCACCTAAAAATTGCAAAAGAAGTAGGAGACCGGTCAGGAGAGGAAAAAGCGTATTGTAATGTTGGTAACGCTTATTACAGTCTCGGAGATTTCAAGAAAGCTATAGACTACCATGAATGTGTCTTAAAAATTGCAAAAGAAGTAGGAGACCGGTCAGGAGAGGGAAAAGCGTATGGTAATCTTGGTGTCGCTTATGACAGTCTCGGAGATTTCAAGAAAGCCATAGACTACCATGAACGTCACCTAAAAATTGCAAAAGAAGTAGGAGACCGGTCAGGAGAGGGAAAAGCGTATGGTAATCTTGGTGTCGCTTATGACAGTCTCGGAGATTTCAAGAAAGCCATAGACTACCATGAACGTCACCTAAAAATTGCAAAAGAAGTAGGAGACCGGTCAGGAGAGGGAAAAGCGTATGGTAATCTTGGTAACGCTTATTCCAGTCTCGGAGATTTCAAGAAAGCCATAGACTACCATGAACGTCGCCTAAAAATTGCAAAAGAAGTAGGAGACCGGTTAGGAGAGGGAAGAGCGTATTGTAATCTTGGTGTTGCTTATGACAGTCTCGGAGATTTCAAGAAAGCCATAGACTACCATGAACGTGACCTAAAAATTGCAAAAGAAGTAGGAGACCGGTCAGGAGAGGGAAAAGCGTATGGTAATCTTGGTATCGCTTATCGCAGTCTCGGAGATTTCAAGAAAGCCATAGACTACCATGAACGTCACCTAAAAATTGCAAAAGAAGTAGGAGACCGGTCAGGAGAGGGAAAAGCGTATTGTAATGTTGGTATCGCTTATCGCAGTCTCGGAGATTTCAAGAAAGCTATAGACTACCATGAATGTGTCTTAAAAATTGCAAAAGAAGTAGGAGACCGGTCAGGAGAGGGAAAAGCGTATGGTAATCTTGGTATCGCTTATCGCAGTCTCGGAGATTTCAAGAAAGCCATAGACTACCATGAACGTCACCTAAAAATTGCAAAAGAAGTAGGAGACCGGTCAGGAGAGGGAAAAGCGTATTGTAATGTTGGTAACGCTTATTACAGTCTCGGAGATTTCAAGAAAGCTATAGACTACCATGAATGTGTCTTAAAAATTGCAAAAGAAGTAGGAGACCGGTCAGGAGAGGGAAAAGCGTATGGTAATCTTGGTATCGCTTATTCCAGTCTCGGAAATTTCAAGAAAGCCATAGACTACCATGAACGTCACCTAAAAATTGCAAAAGAAGTAGGAGACCGGTCAGTAGAGGGAAAAGCGTTTGGTAATGTTGGTAACGCTTATTACAGTCTCGGAGATTTCAAGAAAGCCATAGACTACCATGAACGTGACCTAAAAATTGCAAAAGAAGTAGGAGACCGGTCAGGAGAGGGAAAAGCGTATGGTAATCTTGGTAACGCTTATTTCAGTCTCGGAGATTTCAAGAAAGTCATAGACTACCATGAACGTCACCTAAATATTGCAAAAGAAGTAGGAGACCGGTCAGGAGAGGGAAAGGCGTATGGTAATCTTGCTAACGATTACCACAGACTCGGAGATTTCAAGAAAGCCATAGACTACCATGAACGTGACCTAAATATTGCAAAAGAAGTAGGAGACCGGTCAGGAGAGGGAGTAGCGTATGGTAATCTTGGTAACGCTTATTACAGTCTCGGAGATTTCAAGAAAGCCATAGACTACCATGAACGTCACCTAAATATTGCAAAAGAAGTGGGAGACGACATTAGCATTGCTAAATCGCTTCAAAACCTTGGTGTTGCCTTTGAATCTCTGGGCTCTTTTGACGAGGCTATTGATTGTTATCATCACAGTGTAGCAACATTTAATGACGTTAGGAGTCGTCTTAAATTTATTGACGAGTTTAAAATTAGCTTACGTAATTTGCACCAGTTGGTATACGTAAGGTTATGGCGTCTGTTGGTAAAGCAAGGAAAGTTTTCAGAGGGGCTGATTTCTGCTGAAAAAGCACGTGCACAGGCTCTAAATGATCTTATAGAGTTGAAGTATTCTCCTGTAAAGCAGCAAACAGAGTCAGGATCAGGGACCGAAACTATGCAAAACGTATTAAGTTGCCTTCCGTCAAATACAGTTTTCATAGCGATTGGAGAACAAGAAGTAATTTTCTGGGTTTGCCAGAAAGAAAACGATCTTAAGCTAAGAAGAAAACAGATCAGCGGTGATGATGATGCCTTCACTTTTCTTCAGTCTTTGATGCAAGCTACGTGCCAGGAAGTTGGCCCAAGAAGTGATATCAAATGTGAAGATCGTTCCTTGGATACGGCAAGAGATGAAAACGTTGCAAATGAGAGATCCGCTCAAGACGAGAAACAAAACCAGTCCGTGCCATTTGAGAAAAGTGCTTTAAGGACATGGTATGACACCATCATAGAACCTCTTCAAGACTTGTTGCTTGACAGTGAACTTGTATTCGTCCCCGAGGGTCCAGTGTGTCTGGCTCCATTTGCTGCTTTCATAGACTCGAATTCAAAGTACCTTTGTGAGTCTTTTAGAATTCGAGTGACTCCCTCCCTAACCAGTTTAAAGTTGATTGCGGAATGTCCAGCCGATTACCACAGTAACAGTGGGGCGCTTCTCGTGGGTGATCCGTGGGTACAAGATGTTACATATCAAGGAAAAAAGCTACCGCAGCTGCCATTCGCCAGAGAAGAAGTACAGATGATCGGGAAGATACTTCACACTGATCCCCTCATTGGAACAGAGGCAACAAAGGATGAAGTGTTGAAACAACTTTCTTCAGTTGCTTTGGTGCATATTGCAGCTCATGGGCGGATGGAAACAGGAGAAATTGCCTTGGCACCAAATCCACAACCTGCATCCAGGGTATCTGTGGAGGAGGACTTCATTTTAACTATGACAGATGTGTTAAATGTTAAGATACGAGCAAGACTGGTTGTGTTGAGTTGCTGTCACAGTGCTCGTGGGGAGATTAAGGCTGAGGGTGTTGTTGGCATAGCACGGGCATTTTTGGGCGCTGGTGCTCGGTCTGTTCTTGTATCATTGTGGGCGATTGACGATGAAGCCACTCTGGAGTTCATGAAAACTTTCTACTTGCACCTAGTGAAAGGAAAAAGTGCCAGTGAATCTCTAAACCAAGCCATGAAATGCATGAGAGAATCTGACAAGTTTAGTGCAGTGAAGTACTGGGCTCCGTTTGTACTCATTGGTGATGACGTCACACTGGAGTTTGGTAAAAACAAATAGTTGGTTTCCACCGTAAGTAGACCCATGTTAAGAGTTAAAACTTTCATATTGTTAAGCACGGCCCGGATATTCAAAGCAGGATTAAGCTAGACTAGTATTAGTATCGACTGAATCAGTGTTTAAAAAATATGGATCCTTTCTTTTGGTCTATAATTTGAGTTTGACTGCTTTGAAAACCCTCAAATTTGCACTGATAATGCAATTGAAATGTCACACATAAAATTCGCGGAATTTGTTTCCTGGATTAGCGGTAATTAACCAGTGAACGACCTGGATCAGAATGCCCCCCTCACACCTTGCACAAGTGCTACTTTCACCCATTATAGAAATAGGGGACATCAATTCTTAGAGTACTGAAACACAAGAAGGTTAAGAACGTGTCGCGAGATACGTTGCACGGAAATTTAGCGTATGTAAATATAACGTCATAACTTTCCAAATGGCAAGTAGCTGTGTAAGAGATGAGTTACGCTCGGCTATGTTCTATGCGACTTGCGTAAGAATGTGTTCTGAGACAAGACATGTCCAGTGAAATTCCAAATTCTTGACCGGTCGACACACGAGAGAGAGACAAGGAAAATCTCTATCGTGTTATTTTCGCATTGTAACTTTACCATGCTCTGGAAGAGAAAATGAAGCGGTGTAGGTCATGACGCTTAGGCAAGATGTCTTTCTATTTTATGAAAATTGGTCTTGAAAAAATTTTTCTTTCATTTTTTTCTTTTTAGCTGCAAAACAAGAAGTGTAGTTTGTGAAGAAGGCCTGAGCATCGCACAAACAGCCTACTCAATGGATACGGCTTCATGTCAGACTGTAAATATTGTGACCGTTTAAAGTAATGTTAGGTTTTCACTTTTGTATGAGGACATAGTTATCAGTGAAATGAAGTGTACCCAATAGGTGTGTCCATTTTAAGGTAGTATTCCTAATTACGCCTATGGATCTTTATTTCTTAGCCGTGTTCCATTTTTTCGGTTCTTTTTATTCAACTCGAATGCTTGCCATGAAAGTGACCTGTCTTCTCCTACTTTCGATTTGCATTTGAGTTTTACGCGGGGAAGCTTTAACGTAGACGCCAAGCTTAACTCTGTGCTACTTAAAAAAAATTGCTAGTATGCTAAAGCGTTTTCAAACAATTTAAGAAATAATATTCCATACTGTCGGCTTACAAAAAATATTTAAGAGATGAGATTGAGTTGCGTGCCGTTTAGTGTATAGCTTAACATGTAAACAAGTACTGCACATGCATGTTGTATTAACTTTCCTGTTTCTTTCGCTCCCTGTATCTTGAAACCTAAGTGTTTTACATAAAATTGATATATTCTTCTTAACATTCCTCGGTTAAAGCTTAAAGAAAAACAAAACATCGAAAAATTATTCATAGTTAATTTCAAGCTATTGAAATTATCAAGAAGACAAATAAGCCCTCGTCTTCCCTGGGAATCCACTTTTTTGTAGCGCCCTCGCGTTTAAGCCAGAGGTATTAAATATTTTTCATAGGAGAGAATCACAGTAACTGTTTCTCTTAACGATACCAAAATTCAATGTTATGAATATTGTTGGTTAGAATTGTAATAGGTGGGCGTTGATAGAATACTTAATGTGTTTTAACAAGGCGTTGATTAAAGTTTCGTGATTATGAAAAAAATTGTGTTTCTGTGTGGAGAAAAAAACTTGGCTACGTGTACTGCTTGGAAGTTTGTTCACTTTATAGTTAAGTTTATGCGTAGGCGTAACTAGCCGTACGAGCTTGAAAACGTTCGTTTGATAACAGAAAAGGTAAGAAGCCATGTGTTTAGAAAGAAAAAATAGTGATACCAGCTTTCTTTGACGACTGCATTAAAAGTGGTTAAACTGTTTTGTGTTGACAGTGTGGTGTAGTTGAGATAAGACGACTAAGAGGTTATGATTTCTTTATGCTCATGACCCTAAGTTACTGTAGGTAGCCCTAAGTTCATTGGTGGGCAAATTTTGTTCCCACTATGTTAGTTAGTGATCCTCTAGTTAATTTGTTTACAATTAGTATTACAATGCTTACTAAGTAACAACAAAAATTGTTTTCACGAAAAGTAACTAGCTGTACGAGACGACAAGACGAACATGCAAGGTGAAATGTGGGGAAAAATGCTAAATGCCGCATTTGCACCATTGTCTGCAGTCAGCGTTTCAGTGTCAGGCAAAAGTGGCCATTAGCGGCTTGGATCCACATTTACAGCGTGTTCAAATATAACTTTAAGATTTGTATGACATTAATTCTTTGCTCCAAGCAGTGTCAGTGTCACCGTATTAGCAGAACTAACTTAGGAAACATATTAAGTTATAAGTTTGTAGTTTTCTCATTTTGGTTTGTTTCGTTTTAATTGCATGATTGCCAAATATCCGTTGTTTGGCTGGCCCGCAAAAAGTATGTATGGCATGTGTTCGAATCTTTTTCCATAAGCAAGATTTTCAGTTGTAAGGTAATCTTCCAACCGCAAGGAGAAAAAAACGTTGTTTAAGAACTGTAGCTATATAGGTCATCGGAGTTATTCTACCCCCGGCGACAAGATCAGACGTAAGTCACGCTGGTAAATTTACTAATTTGTTCAGTTTCCTCCTTTTTTTTTTTTTTTACAGCGTTAAATTTGTATTTTATCTTTCGCTTCTTTTATTTTAGACACTCGTGCATTCATTTTCAGTTTACAGCGCAAGTGTTGTAAAGAGTATGCTCAGCCTGATTCTACTAAACACGTAAGTCTTGCTGTCCGTCTCCTACTTCACTGTGGTTTTTTAGGCGAACTTCAGTACACAAACAGCCAGGTTGACCTGGCAAACTGAAGTACACAACACTCCGTGTCCGGGGTACTTAGAACGCTAAAACCTGTGATATGACACGCAGAAAACTGAACAAACCTGATGGCGAAGCGCGTTCGATTCCAAGCCGAAAGCCTGCAAGAGTAGTGGCCATACTCGTGAATGAAATGTATCAATAGAACGCAACTCAATTTTGATGGTCATGACTATGCGTGCGTACGACGTCATAACACACTTCATGTAAAAGCATCACGTGCCACCGCAAGTGATATTCAAATAGACGCCTCCCCAACTCCCACATCTTGGGATGCGAACCCAGGATATATAGATACAATTACTATTTTTGGACAACACGGATTTCCGCAGACGTTAGCCTGCAAGTTACTGTTCAAAATGAGCAATGTTGCACGCGTGGCGCAGTGCGGTCTTTGTACGGAAGCATTACGGACCTATATGCGTCCGCATCTTTTCCAGCGACTTGGTACCGGTTTTGAGTCAATAATACGTGAGGGCAGCGGTTTCCTTTGGGGAGGGGCGGGTTGAGAGTAGGGTTAAGAGGGATGTGGTTCTCAGTCCTCTATCAGGCCGCTTGGTTAGCCGTTTGGTGTCGTGGCAACCAAAGTGCAGTTCAAATTAACTGTCAAGATACACTTTTTTGTAGTGTTCGGGCATTCATAGCGATCGAAGGAACTACAGCAACGTCACTTCCGGTTTTAAGGGCCTTGAAATTTGAGTCAGTTCAAAAATCTTCTGGCTGACAGCTACTTCATTTTCAACCCACACTCAACGTGAAACGTTAAGTTTACAGAAACGGTGTTAAGCTCTGCCTTCAAGTGAAAGTTTCTAGGTCTACATTGGTACGTTTTCTTCTTTAATCCACTCGACCATATTTTAAAGAAAGAACTCTAACGATCTCCGGAAGACAAAAATGTGCTGTTTGAGATTTTCAAATTTTAAAAAGCACCCCAAAAAAATAAAAATAAATAAATTTACAGCATATATTTTCAGCTTTGGCAGGCTGTCACAGGAGCCTGCGAAGTGTGTGAAGCGATTATAGCTAGCACGTTTCAGGTTTTTCGTTTCATTCACTGTTCATTCTGTATCTTCAACAAGCTATACGTTTCTTGTTTTCTTCGTTTTCAAGTGCTCTGCTGCAACAACAGTTGATAAAAAATTCTGGTACTTTGATTGTTTATTGACTATTTATTGCATGTATTTTACGTGTGGTCATCGTTCAAAACTATAATAGATGGCCTCCGCTAATAAACCAACAGAAACACACACACATATTTTGGCTACACTTTTTTTTTTATAACAACGTCTAATTTTTAGCTGAGGCTGAACCGGAACTAAATGTTCTTATTTTTTGGGCGATTTGAGCCTGAAACGTTCTTAACAATGTTCTTAAGATTAATTGTATAGTATTTCAGTAAATCATAGTTGTGAATGAAAGAAAGAACAAATAGGTCAAGTTCTACCAATTTCCTAAAAGTTGTACGTGTTTGCTTGTGTAAAAATAGAAGATGACTTGCGACGTCACAAAAATTCTAGCATTTGGGGCTAGAATAGGCTGTAAATTACTCTGACCAGATTATTACACTTTATTTCACTCTCACATAGCTTATTCTACAAATATGAAGACAAGATAAAGAGACGTTCTTAACGAAACCTCAGCCCCGGTTTGTCCTTTGCATGTTCCTAAAATTTTTGCCAATCCCAGCCTCGGCGTTCTTATAAAAAAGGTCCTTATATAAAAAAAAAAAAAAGAGCGTAGTTGCCATAGATGTTTCGTGAGGACAATGATAGCAAATGATTTTTGGCTTATCGAGAATTCTTAAGAATTCGTCATATTCCTGCGGTAAGGTATCAAGCAAGGGCAATATATCAAGTGAATGTATCAAGTCAATGTTCTCAAGTGCATGCAATCTCAGTTTACAATCTTTCGATGTCTGCAGCCAAAGACAGTTATTAAAACAAAGTTTCAGCGCGCTATTATAGGTAATAGGTAATACCCCCAGAGGTAAACTCTATACTTGTTTGTTGACTTTAAAAAGGCATTTGACTCAATTTGGCATCAAGGTTTACTTACTATACAAATTGTTAAAATATAACATAGGTGGCACCTTTTATAAAATAATTTCTAACATGTATTCCCATTCAAAATGTTGTGTGAAAGACAATTATAATCGATCAGAATTTTTTAATTATGATAAAGGTGTTCGACAAGGCTGTATTCTTTCCCCGCTACTTTTCAACCTCTATCTAAACGAATTACCTTACATTCTAAACAACAATGCTAAAGATCCTATCTTACTGCCAGACGGTTCTAACTTAAACTGTCTACTTTATGCCGATGATTTACTTTTAATATCTCATTCTGCAGAAGGTTTGCAACAAAGTCTTGACAGACTATCAAAATACTGTCAGGATTGGCTTCTTAAGATAAATCCAACTAAAGCAAAAGTTATTGTATTCCAGAAGAAGAGTAGAAAGTCAACAACCGACAAATACGACTTTTCGGTTAGCAATGAACATATTGAAATTGTCAATAATTATACCTATCTTGGTGTGAATTTTTCTGCCAATGGAAATTTCACAAATCATAAAGAAAATTTAAAAGAAAAAACAAAGAGGTCCTTTTTTGCCACTCGTCGTCATCTTGATTTTCTAAAATTACCAATTTATATCATCAGCAAACTGTTCCATACACTTTTTTCTCCAATTTTAACTTATTGCTCCGAAGTTTGGGGAATCTATGATAAATGTTATCATTGTAGCTGGGAAAAAGACCCCATTGAGAAAACACATATACATTTTTGTAAGATGTGTTTAGGTTTAAACAAACGTCCCCCAAATGTTGCATCGAGAAATGAACTTGGTACATTATCTCTCAAGTTACAAATTACAATGAGTATTCTCAAATTTTGGATTCACCTTGAAAATCAACCTCTTGACAGCATCGCTAAACTTTGCTTAAACATATCGGATAAAATGGCCCAAGAAAACAAATCAGGTTTGATAAATAAAATAAATCTTTTATGTGTACAACTCAATATTAATAAGAAATCAGTTAACTTTAAAAAACCTTCTGCTTTCCTATCAAAAGCTGAAAATAATTTATCAGTACATCTTAAAAAACACCAAGTCAATTTGATAAGTACAAATAAAAAACTAAAATTCTACTCCATTTTTAAAAATGAAACAAGGTACTCTGAATTCATTAATCATGTTAAGAATCCTGAACATAAACGTATCGCCTCCAAATTCAGGATAGGAAATCATAACTTAAGAATCGAAAGTGGAAGATTTACAATCCCCAAAACACCTGAAGATCTTAGAATTTGCGATCACTGCAGTCTAAATTCAGTTGAAAATGAAATGCACGTCTTATTTCACTGTAACTTATATGATGATTTGAGAAAGATTCTATTTACTAAAATCAAGTTATTCACAAATTACAATAACCATGATAAAGTATGTTTTCTTTTTAACAATACTGACTCATATATCAGCAGGCCAACTGCTACTTTCACTTTTCAAGCATTTGAAAGACGAAAGAAAAATCATAATAATTATACCATTCAATTACATTTGTTTTTCCTTTTTCACTATTCTTAGCTCTCCTAGTTGCTTATTGTATTTCAATCGGTAACACCATGTATAGAGATGGTAATACTGAATAAACTTGTTGTTGTTGTTGTTGTTATAGTAATTTTCATAAAAAAAAATGAAACCCTTGTTTTATTTATGCGACTGGATATGTCAGTGTTTGACAAATTTGAAGTCATTTTAATATGTCCTTGGTATTGGTCCAATCGTCCTGAGCCTATTTCTCGAGAACTTTCTGCTTTAGTTAAAACTCGTAACACAACGTCATAACTTGAATTCTTCGTTTATGACACAGGAACAAGATTTTCATTGCATGGCCGATCAACTTCAATCACTGACGTATCCGCAAAATGTCCGAGCCCAAACCCGGAAGTGTTACCCACTTTCGCTTCATCCTCAACCCAAGTCGTTTGTCTATTTAGCTTACGGCTGAGAGGGACATCTTCGATGAATACTGTCAGCTCAGTGATAGAGCGTCTGAGATTCCTTTTGAAGCTTCTCTTGAACAGCACATAAGTGATTGGATCCAGAAGAAAATTAGCGATTACGAGTCTAAGGGAGAAGGCATGCAGGCGGTTGCTAGGATACGTGCGAAATGTATTACAGAAGAGGCGAACCTGAAAAGAGACAAGGAACAAACAGTTTGCAGCGATAAAAAACCCTCTGCACCAGAAAGGGGTGGGGGGGGGGGGGGTAGGGGGAGTAAAAAAGTAGAGTGGTAAAATGTTTTTAGGCTCAGTTAGAATTTGGAACACTCTTCCTAGATTTTCTAAACTGGGATTACCTGGTATCAGCTTACACTTAAAAACCCAGTTTAAAAATATTTCAAATTTTAAACGCAAATTTTGTCCAGCACCAAAAACATGCGTTGCACGTGAACAGTGGTCATTTCCTAACCCTTCATCAAAGAGAACAGGGGGGTAAAGATTACAATCGCAGATTTGTTTACTGGTGAGCATGACTGCGCATGGCCTTACCGTCACTGGTAACCAAGTAACAAGGAAGACAACAGACACAAGAGCCACGAACTTTGCCATGCGCTCTTCCTGCCGGAAGGCCATTTGCCGTGCATGGCGTCTAGCATTCATCTCCGATGGCAAAACCGCTAACAGACGCCGTCTTATTCTCACAACAATTACGAAACGGTCATCAGCGAAGTGAGAAGGACTCCACACACTCCTATAGCGAGGTATGTAAACTGTTCCACCATGGTCTACAGGGAACCAGTGAAACTGACAGAAAGATCCTGAGCTTTTGTTAGATATGTACCTCCCAACGCCAGCGAAGGGAGGAGCTGCTACAGTTATACAAAATAGCGTGATAAATACACAGAATGTTTGCGCAAGGCGTGGCGTGGCGTTCTGTTTGGAGAAGAATGGTTTGTAGGCGACGCCACGCGATCTAGCGACATAAATGTTACGATGGCGCCAGAAGAGAGTCCCAATGCCGTCGAGAAGAAACCCTGTTGCCGTGATAAAAAAGAAGACGTTAAAAATTTTTCTTCTCATTGTTAAAAGCCTTTGCCTCTAGTAATTGAAATATCGGTTCGTATGTCTCATGATCAGTTTAATTAACAACGTAGATACAGCAGGTGTATTCAGCGGAGAATGCTGTTGAGAGTTTTCATTCGAATCACCAAACAGTACATTTCATCGACAGAATTACAGTCAGAACCATCATTGATGACTCAGCTCTAAACTGTTTGGCTGTAAGAGTGAAGGGTTTAAACATTTCACGCTCAAGTGAAAACAACACGAATGCCAGCGAATTTGAAGTTCAATTCCTGTTTACGTTCAAAACTAGTTGCGCGATACTGCATATTGTTATTGAGGTGTAAAAAGTGACGGACCACATACAGTGTTCATTTTTCAGTCCCAACACGTTTGATAGCAGACATACAGTCTAGTCTTATCGACACCTCCTACTGCACAGACACAGAGTTGATTTTTGTCCCAATACACAGCATGAAATTAGACATTTACGGAAAGTTAAAGTTGCGTAAATCTGCGTAAAGGAGCGTAACAAACTTTACATTGGATTTACAATGTTCGTAAAGGTGTATAAAGATAGATTTACGCTATCGGGCGTAAAGTTGGTGTAAAGCTAGCTTAAAACTTACTTAACTGATTTACACTTGTTTACGCTGGGGAGTAAAGTTTGCGTAAAGTTGCCTTTTGCTGAACCAAACGGAAAGCTGTTGTAAAGCCTGCGTAGAGATGTTGTATCATATTTATTTATGTTCATTCTTGAACATAACACAGCTTACATATATGTTAATAATGGCTTTTGGTCTTGAATTAAAACTGGCCAATCAAAGGATCACGGTGTTTTATCAATGTTTACGAGTCCTTGTGATTTTCGTCGACATCCTTCAGTGAAATGTTCCAAAATTTTCACTATACATCGAATCTAGCCTGATAAAAATGTTATATGCGAAAAAAAGTAAGAGTTGTAAAGGCAGTTTACTCGTCTTTTAAAAATGTACGCTTTATGTCTCTACATAAAACGATTCATGTTTCTGCATTAGGTTTTTACTGGCTGCAACAGTGTAGGCAAGGGGCAAGACCACAAGATAGGAATTACAATTCAGGTCTAATTGCGTTGACAAAATAACAGAATTTATATCGAACCAGATCAACCAACTGCCTGGCATGGTTACTTTTAACACAAACATGTATCAAAAAATATAAATTTAAAAAGTCAAGGAAATTTGAAAAGCTAGAATGACAAAAGTAAAAACAATATTTATGATAAAAGGGAACAAATATGTATAAAAGCTAAAATGACAGAAGTAAAAAATAAAAAAGACAAATAATTACGTATCATAAAACGTCAAAGAATTTATTAAGTTAATAAGGCAGAAGTAAATATCTCAAGGATAAAAAGGCAATAATTATTTACAATTTATTTATGTTCATTCTTGAACATAACACAGCTTACATTTATGTTTATCAGATTTACAATGTTGAAACTAGTGTCTGATTTATTCAACAACGGATTGACAGATTTGAACTGATTTACTTTTGCTTTGCTTTTTTATGTGAATGCTCCAGGGCAGAAACTGACAGCCAGCCATTTAATTGTTTTAGCATAACCCACTGACTATTAAACACATACGATGCACTATCGCTATAATTGATTTATTTACTGAAGGTTTTGATTGATAAAATTCAGCGAAAAACTGAGCACGCGCTCCGAGAGCTGTCTATCGATCAATAGACAGCACCTGTGTAGCCAATCAGATTGCGCGATTACCTAATAGGTGGCCAGTGGGTTATGCTAATTAACAATTAGACAGTGAGCTTGAGGTTTCTATCGGCTGTTAGCATAACCCAGCTGACGTCTATTGCCAAAACGCGCAATCTGATTGGCTACACAGGTGCCATCTATTGATCGATAGACGGCTCTCGGAGCGCGCGCTTAGTTTTTCGCTGAATTTTATAAATCAAAACCACTATAAATCAATTCTAGCAATATTCTTTGTTTACTAGATCAGCCACTGGGTTATGCTAAAACAATTAGATGGCTCGCTCTCGGTTTCTATCGACTTTGATAGTTGGCGAGTGGTGAAATCAAAGATAGAAACTGACAGCCAGCGCTTTAGTTGTTGTAGCATAACCCACTGACTAATAAACATATACTATCGCTATACCGGTAATTGATTTATATATTGAAGGTTTTGATTGATAAAATTCAGCGAAAAACTGAGCGCGCTTTCCCAGAGCCATCTATCAATAAATAGACAGCACCTGTATAGCCAATCAGACTGTGCGATTACCTAATAGGGGGTCAGTGGGTTATGCTAACAAAAATTAGACCACCCCTGCATAGCCAATCAGATTGCGATGATTGGAGAGGTTGGTCGCTGTTGGCTGCCGAGGGGCAAAATGCTGAGTCAACTATCAGAGTTGACAGAAACCGAGTGTGAGCAGTCTATTTGATTAACTAACCCAGTAGCTTATCTATTTCAAACCAAAAAATATATTGATAATACTGATTCGTGTAATACTTTGCAACCATATTGCATGCAAAACCTTGCATACACTATATGCTCTGAGGGCTGTCTATCAACAGATACAGTTTAGATGACACCTGGGTATCCAATCAGATTGCAATTTTGCCAACGGTCAGCCACTGAGTTATGCTAAATAAGAGCTAGACAGGATTATGAATCAGCTAAATTGAAAATCAATGCTTATCTATTTCAAACCAAAAAATATATTGATAATACTGATTCGTGTAATACTTTGCAACCATATTGCATGCAAAACCTTGCATACACTATATGCTCTGAGGGCTGTCTATCAACAGATACAGTTTAGATGACACCTGGGTATCCAATCAGATTGCAATTTTGCCAACGGTCAGCCACTGAGTTATGCTAAATAAGAGCTAGACAGGATTATGAATCAGCTAAATTGAAAATCAATGCTACAATGTAATTCAACTAAATCCTGCTTTTAACAACTGGCTCTGGCGTGTATTTCTCAAAACTCATGAAAACATTTTCGGTCTGAAAATTTGAATAATTAGAATTAATTATCAATAGCTAACTACATGTATTTAATGCACATGTCATTAAAATTTTTAAGTTTTAAATCAGTTTATGATGTATCTCCTGGGGTAGCAGTGTTTTTTTTTTCCAGTGCAAACTGACCCATTTAATGTCCTTAGCATTCAAGTGCAATAAATATTCATGCTACCGGTATGCTAACAATATTCTGCCTAGCAATTTTTTTTGCACACAAAAATGTTTTCCATACTTTTGAGAAACCAACGCCAAGCTAGTGTAACATTGTCACATGAAAAGAACATTAGGCGGGTGGACCAGGGCCTTAAAAGGATGCAGTTCAAGGGCTTAGTGAAACCATGTCTACTCTTGCAGCTAATGAAACAACCTTGGAATGGGGCTGACCACTAACTTGTCCACCCCATTAAGCTTCACTGAACAGCATGCAAATCTCTGCGCTATTCGCTGCACAGGCATAAAAACAGCTGGTCCAGAAGGTTCATAATCATAGCGCTTCCAAACTTGAGCTGGTTTGCCAAAATGTCCTTGGTCATGATCAGTCTTGAACCACCACACTACAGCAAATGCATGCTGGAAAAATTCGCCATTAATCTTTACACTGTGTACAAGATAGAAATTAACTATTCCTGGTCTTCTGGGTGCATTGGTGTCAATTGAGCCATCATCGGCAGTCCAAGAGGCCATTACACGAGCTGATCTCAAGTTACGACAGTCCATCTTAGATCCAAACTTTTCACTTCCAAGCATGACATTTGAATACTTGCGGGCAACACATGAGGAGAGTTCAATTTCTTCTTCAGGATACAATGTTCTATAGCATTCAAAAAGTACCTTCAGCTCATCTGCATCCAATGCAAAGTGCTTGAATGAATTTGGAAGACCCACAAGTGTAAGATCACTCCACTGAAACTCCCCCAAAGTCAAACAACAGGCACTGTTAAATAAATGTGTCGCATTTTTCACAATTAAGCTTTCATATAGATCATTCCTCTCTTGAGAAAAAAAAGGCATAAAATTATCTCGAAATTCAGTTGGGAATTTGACGTCCCAAACAAACCGTCCAGTCAAAAGTTTGCGCATTAACTGTACTTCGACAGATCTTCCATTGACTTGCAGTGCTCCAAGAATCCCATTGAACCGCTCGAAGCTAAAACACCAAAATGCATGTACTGGTCCACAATCCGTTACGCATTCCTTCAAATGGCAGTGAAGATGGATATTTGGGGTTATGGCCTTTCTGCCATACAACTGTTCAAATCGCTCACCAAATTTAACAAACAACAGGTCAGCTTTCAGAATGTCAGTCTTGGACATAACAGGAGAACAAAGATACTGGCAGGCAAGAACAAATGTTTGCCAGCATCTTAAATGACTTTCTGGTAACAGACCCTTTAAACAAAACATAGAATAAATTAATGTCCAATTCTTCCATTGTGAAGCAGTGTAGCCACCATAATTCGAAGCAATCCTGTGGGGCAATCGTCCAATCCCTGTTCCAACATTGAACGAGTGAATGCGTTCTTCTAAAATCTTTAGATCCTTCTTCATTAAGAAATTGTTCTTAACCCAGAGTTTAAACTGATGCTTTGCTGTTCCAAGGAACAAATTGTGCATTGGGTCAATGGCAGTAAACCTCACTGCATCAAAATATTCAAGTTGTAACAAACAACTATAGTAGACTCCATACTTTGTAGCCAAGGCCTCATGCTTGCTTCGGGTAGATGCTTTTCGTACCATCTCTGCGTGCATGCGGTGACTACTATTATGGCGTGGAGGCCACATGTCTCTGTCAAAACCAGAATAGTCTGTTTTTTCTTTGAAGCTCCCTGGAAAATACTTAAAACATTTTGAACATCCTCGATGTGCTGAATGCCCTTTAAATCCACAAAGTTTCCGCACAGCAGGCAGATCAGCTGAGGCAAGAAGAAGGGCACCCCGGTATGTTAGTGGTATCCCACTTTGACTTGTTGTTAGTTTAACACCTTTCCATAACGCCTTCAGTTCATCCACAATTGGTTCCAAGAATGTGTTCAATGATTTGGGTTCTTTCTTCATTTCTGGTACAATGCCAGCCACTATAATGTTCTCCCATTTGAACCTCTCTTCTCTTGGTAGATTGAGAAGAACTAAGTAGATGACTCCAACAGATCGATCATTTCTTCTTTTAAATGGTTGGAACCAGTCAACGTTAATTGCAAATGCAAGATTTCTGGGGGCATTTAGGAAATCTTTTCCTTTGTACTGGAGAAAATCTTTCCAGATTTTGCCATCATAAACATCTGCCACAATGTTGTCATCTACTTGACGTTCACGCCACTGCTCGCACATTTCTGGAACTCCTGGTCTTTTAAGTAGACCTTCAACTTGATCAATAACACTGTTAAAACAGTAAAGTTTGTGTGGATAAAAACACACTTTACCACTACCCAAGATCACTTTTTTTGCCAATGCTGCTCCGCATTCCCCATTACGACCTTTCTTGAAAGGTTTGCTGGTACAAATGTTCGAAACAATCTGGCCCCCAACTCGCCTTGTGCAACTCTCCAGCTTGTAAAGTGCAGAACATTTTGGGCATACTGCAAACTTGACAAAGTTATCATGCTCTAAGTTCACAAATTTTCGAAGGAGATACAAGGAACTTGGAAGCATGAGGGCCATTTCACACAGGTAGTCACTATTACATGTGATTCCCACAACATGCAAAAACTGAAACATAAAACGCAACAACCACTCAAGGCCATTGTCACTTATCTTGCAAGTAGCTTGCCAAAAAAGCAAAAAGTAAATAAACCACTGAAGTAGTGTTGTCAGTGCCTGTATGGATGATTGGTGCTGTGTTGGTTCTGGGAGAGGTTCATCACTAGCCACATCTTGAAGAAGATCATCCACCTCTTCACGCCAATCTTCAGGATCTTCCTCATCACTACAACCACTACACGTATCGCTGCCATCAAAGTCCCTTTCGCTTTCAGAGCTATCAGTGTCAGAAAACAAGGCCTTTGAAGTGAAAACAACAAAAATACATTAATGCATGTTGTGGTGAAACTAGATATATGTAGATTGAAGTGAATGACACATTTTTCTTGTTTTTGCAAGAAGCAGTTTATTCAATCAATCAAATACTTTATTTTATGCATAGCAGCAACAATAGAAGAATTGGTTCATGACTTACACGTACATGTACATGTAAGCTGTGTATGCAGTGTACATTTATATCGAGAAATTAACACACCTGAGGGGTTTGGAAAGCACTCTAGAAGCTACAGCTGCCCTTGACCATCACCTCAAAAAACTGTAACTTACACTTCTCTCACGCTTTCCAAACATTCCGTACACATCCGTTACAGTTGTGTACTTGATAGACACATACTAAGCACAAACCAGTTCTTAAGTGTAATCTATACCTACAAAATAATAGCTAAACTACAGCTGTAGAACCTACCTCATCAAATTTGCACCCCTCCATATCACCATTCATTGCACTTAGAAACTCTGCATCATCACCCAAAATATCCTCACAGTCACTTACTTGGGCATGACCTGCCAAAGCAAACATTATGTATGAGATTTGTTAAAGGAAACCTCCACTGTTGATAAATGCTTGAAAATATTAACTAAACTTATGACATCTTTCCGCTTTTAATTACAAGAAACTACCAAGACCTACTCAGGAGGCAATTTTATCACCTTCACAGCAAATGTATCCATAAGATTATAAAATCCTGTTCTGCATTAAGTTTTTATTCTGTTGTGGGGAGCAGTTTCCCAACATCTCAAAAACATGGTTTCTTCTGAGAGCCAAACCAAAAGTAAATTTCTGCCATATTTGTATTGTGACGCCCAGACTCCTCTCTATATCTCAAGGCTTGGCTACTAAGCATTTGTTTGCATCATTTAATCGCGAAAAAAATCGAATGGAAAGCATCACAAGTTTAAGATACCCTGAAGGTAGGAAAAGTTAATAAGCGCCCAGCCTCAAATAAGTGCCCACACTCCCTCCCCCATTTGCCGACGTTACACTGTCAAACATCTGGGAGGCAGCAGCAGAGAGTGACAATGAGATTGAAATTGACTACACATGTAAGTTCTACTAAGAGACTTCTCTGAAGACTGAGTTTTCTTAGTATTTTAAAGAAACTTTCAATGAACTGTTAAAAATCTGCTTTTGTACACCTTCAGGGTTTGTTATTTTTTTATTGTTTTGTTGCAAAATAAACTTACTAACGTACTTACTTATAATAATAATAACAATAATAATAATACTGAAAATGGGGAAAATTTAGTAAGTGCCCAGTCTTGAATAAGCGCCCACCTCGAATCAGCACCCACTCTCTAGGTCCAAAAATTTGATACGGTAAGCGGCCAGGGCGGTTAATCGAAATACGGTATGACAAGTAAAATTTCGCCAGACTTAATTCATGTTTAAGTTTGAAACAAATGCCATGTCAGTATTTTGAAACTGTACTTAGTTGTTCACCAATAGAACTATACTCGAACATTCATGTATTTAAAGCCTACGATGCTTCCAGAAAGCTACCCTAGATAAGTATTCTCCACAATGGCCACAAAAAAGCCTATTTTGTTTTCTCAAGCGAGATTGCCTTGAAGACATTTTGTTTTTGGTATGACATGCCAGGCGAACTAGGCCGAGAAGAATCTGGGTTGGAGGTAACTCGTAAGCCAATCACGTTCCGTTTAGCAAAAAAGAACCAATCAGAAAGCTACATTTATTGGCGGGAATGCGGCGGCACACTTTGTCGGCTTCTCAAGGAGCTTTTCGGTGCGTTTAAAGTCTATTTTCATAGTGACATTTCCTGTTTTACGCGTCCGTTTCATTCTGCAGTTTCAAACGGCAAGCTTGTTGGTTCGTACACGAATAGCAGGTATAAAACGCGCTTTTAATCGAGAAAATGGAGGATCAATATGTGGTTCTTCTTGAGAAGGTCGTAGCAGAAAACGTACGACTTCGAGAAGCCATTGAAAAGCGCGACACCGAACAGCAAAGACTACTCGAACGGCTGTCTTCTAAACTCGATAGCACTGATCCAGTACCTCCAAAAGCTAACAGAAAGAGAAGGAGAAAGATTGCAGTTCCTCAGCCGTGTCGTGTAAGTATTAGTCGAGTGTTTCTTTCTCAGTTTGTTATTATATATGATCAGTCGTTTACTACGACTGCGATTTACACACATGTAAGCTTACCCGGCCACATGGCAAAGCTGGACCGGAATTTGGACTGGACTCTGGACTGGACTCTGGACTGACTTTGATTGACTTTGACTTTGACCTCATAAGTTCAAAGCCCATCAGTTACAGTTGTGTTAGACAAGCGGACGCGAAATCTCGAGAATTAAAAATCGTGCATAGCGGCACAAAGCAAAAAATTTATTGAAACTAGGGAAATGAATTTCATACAAAGCTTTCAGTCACGAAAAAAATCATGCAGAAAAAATCTCCCCGCGCCCCCCGAAAAAAAATAATGGTCCATCCCTAACTTGTTTGGTATGATTTTAAGTGATTTAAAATTTTACTTTATTCTTATTATTAACTGGTTAGTAAAATATTAAGTCTATTTCATATTTCACAAGTCAATAAAAGTGAGTCCAGAGTCAAGTCCAGCTTTTCCATTTGGCCAGCTTACCCTTAGCTTAATCATGAGTATGAATGCTTACGTTGTTTTGGGTCTAATATACTTCATTCCTTTGGTCAGTGATCAATTTTGATATATATAATGTTCAAGGAGATCTTGCGTTTCTTATTTTTTCGACTATCTATATGTGAAATATAAGAAGGTACGAAAAACGTTAACCGAAGACTGATATCTTTGTTTCCATTGCATTACACTGAACATGCGCAGTAGATCAGTTTGCCAACTTTTCGCACCGTAATGAGAACTTTGATAAAGTGAGATGCAGCATCCTATATAGCATGCAGTGGTGATTTCAGTTTACATACATGTAACTTTGTCTCAAAAATTTTAACTGCTCTTTTGCTGCATGCAAATTTAAGGTGAACTGTTTGGAAAGATTTAAACTGAGCAGCAATTTTTTGTGTTTTCCCTCTTTATTATGGCAGCAAGACTTTAGAAAGATGTACAAAGCCCTGGCAAAAACTGAAACCTTTCAAGGCTTCATGTTGGGTGAAAGGTAAGGGTCATAACTTTAGAGACTGTCAGCTTTCTTCTGGAACAACTAATCTGTAGAATGGACCTCAATTTTCAAACCACTTTCCCACCCACATTCATTGAAAAATTGCAAAAAATCTGAACTCATAAGGTTCATATGCTGTGCCATACTGCTTCTACTAATGTCACACTCAAACTCTTTTTTCCAAACACAAAAAATAAAAAAGATATATCCATAACCCATCATGGAGGGAATTCTAGATATGGATTCTATTCCAATCACATTAAAAAAACCCTTAAAGTATTAGAACAATTTGATTTAAGATAAAGATAAAAACTTTATTCATGAGACATACTGATATAGCCATGGGAAGATCTCTCTATTAATAGGGGACACCTAAAATTAAAATATAACTTTAGGCTTAAGTCTTACATTAAGATATAAAATACAAAAGTCCTTACCCCAACTCCGTATGCATAAATAGACTTATTATACACTAACAAGTTAAAGAAAGATTGTTTTGAAAATTGTTGACAACATTCACTGTGATCACACAACCACAAACACACTTGCTGCTCACTAGGATTTGCTAGCCCGAAAGTTATTTTAACTTGCCCCCAAAAATCAGTATATGTAAGTGTGATTAATTTCTTCAAAAATTTTCCCTGGAAACCTTCACTTGCCCGAAAATCCACTAGTCCGGTTACAAAATCCACTAGCCCCAGGCTATCAGATATGCACTTCTTTACATGCTAAGGGGATACTGAGAATGAGCGCCTGCCCCTTTTTTGCTCCTAAAATAAAACTAGCACCCAGGGCACTAAATCAATTTGTTGCATTTTACCTGCTCATCCCTTGCTTTATTCTCTGTTTATTTTTCTACATGTATACAGGTGTGTATGTGATATATATATATTTTTGTCATGCCTTACAATCAAGTTGCATTGAAGCCCATTTAAAGTTGCACTCAACAGTCCCTGCCATAACATCAGAAGGACAATGCAATAAACATTTACCTTGGCTTTAATGAGAAAAATACAATACATTGTAACTGTACAAATTCGGTGGATTTGAAAGACTGATGTTTTACTCGTTGCATGGGTTTCTGTCAAACAGACAACTGGACTGTAGTAGTGATAAGTTACACTGACTCATGATATTGGCCAATAATACTGGCCACCTGTTTACATCATGCTAGATCCAAACATTTGATTAGTTTCAAGAAAGTTTAACGATACAGTGTGTGATTTTAGAACATCTTTTCACTATAAATGAAACAACTTCTCAAGGTAAACATTTGCTGTTATAAGCCAATCAAAATCAAGAATGTAGGACCACTGAAAGGTTTCATTTTTAGTGTTTTACTCAAAGTTTTTTCTCTTCTTTAGCTTTACAGCAGAGGCTAATCAAAATGCCACCAAGATGGTTATTGATGCAGTGGTGGCTGATCATGGGGGAAATGAGAACTGCCCCTGGTCGGTAGCAGAGTTAAAAGGTATGTATGAACTGTGTAGTTGTTTGAAGTGATGGTGCTGGATGATATTCAACTGATCGTCAGCTAAATCCATAAATTCATTTTCTGCTGTTGACTATAGCCCTTTACAATGAGTTTATTATTTCCAAAAGGTCTTGATAGCAGCAGGCAAGTAAAGATTTTAAAGAATATGACAAAACTTTTAAGTTTACAAAACATGTTTCAACAGAAACCTCTGTCATCTTCAGTTGATTAATATACAAAGCATTGAAAGTTGAATAATAAGTGGACATGCAAAATGCCAATGACGATAAATAGTGGCATCAGAACAAACAAACAAACAAACAAAAGAAACATGACAATGTTTAATGATGGCTAACAGCATTTGCCATTTATAAATTGACAGTTATCATTAATATTAACAAAACGGTTGTGTATTATTCTCTCCTAAGGTGCTGCTACTACCTATTTAAAGAGTTTGAGTGATGCATCTATGAGAGCAAAAAGAGGGAGAGGAGAAGCTCACAAGGATCTCTGCAGGAAGCAAGGGAGAATGAGAGATGTGAGTTTTTGTCGTAAATTAATGATCAGTGAAATAAACATCAGCTTCCAACATTGTATAGTTTCCTGAAAGCTATTCTTGAATTCACTTTGGATAATTGACTCCATGGAAGCATCTAATTTTTTTTTCATTTGATGAAAATGAAAAAGAAAATTAGTTGATGAAATTTTTGTGACGTGCTTAAATTTCGCAATTATTTTTAAAATTGTGATATTAAAGTGTTGCAATAAAAAAGGGTGGGTTGCGAAGGCAGGAAAATTACAAGTGGCATTACATGTCAGCTGTAAATAAACTCACGCTGTAATACTAAATCATCAGGTATCAGACACTTAAAGGGGCAGTATCATGAAAAGTCTCCTAAGTTTTTGTGTAAACAATGATAGACTATGAGAGTGCACTCAGTGATCAACAACATACAAACATTGTATGTAGCCTTTGAACATCAAACGAAAGACATACCGGTACAATCGTTCTCCAAGGTGTGAATAAAAGTAATTGGTTGTTAAAAAGTGATTTTCTTCCAAGTAAACTGGCCTGACTTTTTCAAGTTTTAAGCCACTGCTACCTTCATGTATCTGTCCATAGCCAAACCAACTTTTATCAAGTCTTGACTTGTTTCGTTTAGTATCGTACGTTTTAGCATTTTCAAGTAGCACTCACTTGTGGTGACACCGTGCCTTTAAGAATATTTCGTCCTAGTGTGAACACAGTATTAGGGAATTACACGCTTGCTCGGAGGTATGAAACTTCTCTTGTTTAACTCAATATCTCATTGGTTCACTGCACTCACTCATGTGAAATTGAGTTACCAGTAAAAGCAGCAAGAGAAATTTCATATCTCCATGCACCCATGTATTCTCTATTTATTAAACTTTCTATCATTGCTTTTTTCATGATTAGTGTGTAATTTTTTTTTCGTTGCCTAGAAAATCCAGAGGAGACTGACATCATTAAGGACCATGCCCTGGTCGGAGGATAGGAAGGCTTTGGTGGAGTTGGCAGTTGGAAGCCCCGCTTACAACAGCAGTGAGGAGTCCGACTTCTCGGAAGATGAGAGCGGGGAACCCAGACTATCAGGTTTCCTTGTTAAAAAGCTACCTTGGGAAAGGTCATTGTTAACAAAATATAAGAAAGCTCTTGATGATGCCTACATCAAGAGCCTCAAGCCAAGAGCACGAGGAAGCCTTGTAGCCAGACGACTACATTCCCAGTCATCAAAACGGCGCCGACCCATTGAGGTCTTGGATTGGGCAGTCAAGCCTGAAGAGCCAGCCTCACCCTTGGCAGTATCAACTCCACCCACCAGCCGCCGACCATCAGCAGTATCGACTCCTTCCCCTGCCAGTCAACCATCGGCAGTATCAACTCCATCTACTAGAAGCAGGCCTTCAGTAGTGTCAACTCCATCCTCAAGCAGCCGGCCATCAGCAGTATCAACCCCTCGGAGTCGGCCGGCAGCAGCATCAACTCCACCCACCAGCAGCCGGCCCTCAGCAGTATCAACCCCTTGCATTCTGCCTGCAGCAGTTTCAACTCCACCCATCAGCAGCCGGCCATCAGCATTTTCAACCCCTCGCAGCCTGCCATCATCAGTTGCAACTCCGTCTACAAGCAGCGGGCCATCATCAGTTGCAACTCCGTCTACAAGCAGCCGGCCATCAGCAGTTTCAACTCCGTCTACAAGCAGCCGGCCATCAGCAGTTTCAACTCCATCTACAAGAAGCCAGCCATCAGCAGTTTCAACTGCATCCTTCAGCTCCCATTCCTCAGCGCCATCAGTGTTGGGCAAAAAAAAATCTAAAAAAGCACAAAAGAACACCGTCCATAGACCACTGCCGAGAATCTCTTCTTCACCTGTTTTTTAAGTTTATTAATGATCTACACGAGGACTGATCAAAGGAATTATACTTAGGGAGGCCATGTTTTGCAAAGATTTCCTAAAAATGTGCTCTTTTCTAATGTTCTAAGATAAAGGTTAGTTTGTTATTATTGCACTGGACTATTTTCAGGAATTAATGACCTCCTTAGGTAGACATTATTTTTATGTCTTGTTTCAGTTTAAAACCGTTCGAATGGTCCAAAGACTTTGTATTTTCCATAACACTTAGTTACATGCATTTTAAGAAAGATTTCCTCTTTTGTTAATGTTGCAGTTAAGAGTTGAACTTTAATGACCTCAAAATGTAGAAATTTTATAGCTTGATGCAGTTTAAAGCCGTTTTGAATGATTCAAAGACTTCGTATTGTCCATTAATACTTAGTTATTTTAAGAATGGTTTCCTCTTTTATAAATGTTGCTGTTAATAGTTGAATTTTATATCGCGTATGGTAATTGAAGTTTTGGTAATCCGAAAAAAGTTCCTGAATTAGTAACGTTGAATTACCAAGTGGTTGATCCACTTCTGATAAATAAATCATATTGTGAACAAAGTTGAAACCATTTTGTTATGAATTGATTGTTTCCATTCTTTATCAACATGCTGAATGACCAACATGTATTGTTTTCGTCAAAGGTGATTTGAAGGGAATATAAATGACTACCATGCGAACGTACATGGAACCACGTGTACACAGCAAGTAGAAAATCTGGTGGGATTTGAATCTGCAACAAATATTTTATGAGTTTTTGAAGTATGATACCTCACTCCAACCTCACTTCTGCTCTTAAAGATCAACTTTGAAATTTCATCAGCTTTACACCAAGTATAAATTTGGCGTAAAGAATTACTGTTTCTAAAGTTTGATTTACACATGCAAGCTAGAAAAGGGCAAACTTTAATTTACAGTAATTTGCTTTACGCCAAGTATAATTTGAGCGTAAAAGAACCTTGAAACGGCCAAACTTAAAATTTACAATAGATTTACGCCAAGTATAAATTGAACGTAAAGGAGCCTTTTACTCTGGCCTTGCGCCAAAGCATAAAGATCGTGTAAATCTGGAATTTAAAGCAGTTTTACTCTACCTTTACGCCAAACTTAAAGTGTTTCTTTACGTCGGCTTTACGCACAAGCGTAAAGAAAACGTAAAGGTGTACTTTACATATTGTAAATGTATAGTAAAGTTGAGTAAATGAGTACTTTACGCCAAGTTTACGCTACCATTACACCAACTTAAATTCGTCTTTTCATGCTGTGAATAAAAAATGGCAAAAATCATGACTCAATAAAACGGGAAACGATGCAGACACCTGACCCTGTCCTCTTGATTCGGTGTCCATAAAATCGTGTCCGGACTAATTGAAGAAGAGAACACGAGTTGCAATGACCGGGCTGTTAACTATATATGACCCAATATGACGTATGTATTGGCAAATCAAGAAAAAATTGTGAAAATTTCTATGGGAATATGGATAATAATGGCAGTACTATTGAAATAAAAAAGTGGGTATAATTAGATAACCAACCTGTAAGCTACATTGCGGGGAATCTGTCATTCACTCAGCTCCTTTAACAAAGCCTTGGAAAACAAGAACTGCAGTTGAAAATGCTCCAATGAAGTCAACCCAGACTAATGCTCCCACGAACATAACAGGCGGGTTCTTACCAGTGAAGAAATCCCCGCCAAGAGCAAAGAGCGACAAACTACAGCCAAACAGGGCACTGGATAACAACACGACTCCGATAATAACGTTCGCTAGCTTGTCCGGTGTTTGCTCAGCCGAACTGTTTGTTATTGAACTTTGAGTAGCGTTTAAAAAGACCACTATTCGTATTTAAAGTTCATCTCTTGTAGAAACTGCATACTATCTACTTCAGAATTTTGACTTGCGTCGCTATCTTCGTCGCAACACGTCTAAGGAAACGTTTTCTTCCTTGCAGTGAATATTCTCTCGTAGTATCGAGGAAAGACGAAAAATACCACACAAATACAAGTGACTTATAACTGCGTATAGTTGTATATAGTTTAGTTTCAATCCTCAGTCCTTAGTTACCGACGTAGGTACCCTGTAAACTTTTCTTTCTTATTTAATCAAAGAATCGTTAATCACTGAACCGATTCTTTCTGGGGAAATTAGTATCTTAGCCTTTCACTCAGTTTTCAGTAGAGAGCTACAAGAGAAAATACATATCCAATCACGAAAACGTTAAAATAATTAAATAATAATGCAAAGGAAGGATAAACATTCGAATTCTTTGTGAAATTACATTTTTCGGCTGACGTTCTCGACATAAATATACTTCGGACTTTTTTATTTATTTATTTATTGATTTATTATTATTTTTTTGTTTCTTTTGTCCTTTTGCCCATTACACCAGTCCACAATACAATAATTACAACACTTACACAACTAACGAGACTCTGCCTACACTAATGACAATACAATACTTAGACAATTTACAATATTATATTCTACTTACAGTATGGTACTCTAATCACTCTAAAATTATGTAATAATTATTACCCATACAAATTACAATATGATATTCTGCTTACGCTAATACTTGAAAGACTTACAATATACTCTAATTGCAATATAATTTTCTAATCACCTTATAGACATTATAGTTACACTACTTGTCATGAGAAACTTACACTAGTTTACACAATTACTTTCTATATTAATATTCACGAGGAGTTAGCTTACAGACAGCACTTAGTCCTTGATAGAAGAAGCTTGATTACTATTCAAGAGAGGGTTCCATTTAGCCTGAAATTTTTTTAAGGTCAAGTTGTTTTGAGAGGCTATAAGCTTTTCAGTCTCGTATTTTCTCTTGACTATATCTTCAAATGGCAAAAAAAGAGGGTTTTGATTATTCTTACGACAATTCCACAGATAAAGTTTACCTAAAATAATAAAGTAATTGAGCAGACTAGATTTCTCATCTAATATTCCTAATATAATGTTTTTATAATCGAGTTTTATTTGCTCTTTTGTAATAGTTAACCAAAAGTTTTCGAATCTGGACCAAAATTCTGTTGAATAAAGACATTGGTAAAAGAAATGTTCTAATGTTTCTTGAGAGGATTGACAGAACGTACATAGGTCACTAGGAATCTTCCCGATTTTTGCTAATCTGGTATTTAAAAACAAAATGTCATTTAAAATCTTGAACTGAAAGCACTGTGCAAACGTTTCTACAGCAACTGATTTTGTTAATATAAATGCTTTGCAAGTCTCTTCCTCACTAAGGCGAAAGTTTGACATTAGTTTACAGAAACCTCTAGAATGTTTGGCTTTATCTTGAATGAGAAGGGCGTAAAAATTTCTACTCTTGCTCGAGGTAGGATCTAAGCTTTTGTCGCCACATTTAAATTCCAGTGTTCTTAAAACGTTTCTATCGACATTTAGATTCTTTAAATACCTTGGTACAGAACATCGAATTGCAGTCCAGGTAAGGTAATTTGTATCTTTTAATCCCATGCCTTTCACTGAGTTAAAGGAATCAATATTATTCAGAGCAAACATCAAATCACTGACAAGAATCACACTAGCATTCACATAATTCTGATAATAGATCGGTTTGTCGTCTATCCTTATATTGCAGTTATTCCAAATTATAGAGTCAAAAGATGTAGTTTCCGTTGCAAATTTTGAGCGGAATTCAGACCACCACTGCAGCATTTCTGAATAAAAAATCGACTTGATATTATAATCATTAATGTTATAGTTATACATAGACAAGTAAAAACGAACGATATAATTTCCCGACGTTTCGGCGACTTCATGACGCCATTTTCAAGGGTCAAATGAGAATTAACTAAATGCGAGTTCAAGAGTTATAACTCAAATTTACATAGCGGAGGTGGCTACACAAATACTTTGGCACGGATAGAATCCGTTTGCACGTTCAAACTCGGTGTTAATTGCTTGATGTAAAGCATCTCGTTGACAAGACAATCGAATTTGGTCCTGCATTTCTTGATAACTTTGAAACAGCTGAGGAGGTCCTCAGGGACAGCACCCGCGTGGTCGTTGTCATAGTGCTTGCGTACTGAAGATGACGTGCTTTTATGGCCATCCACGCGGGCATGTAAATGCCCGCGCGTGTAGCCAACATAGCTCCCTGTATCACACAGGTTACATGTAACCTGTAACCCGCATTTAGTTAATTCTCATTTGACCCTTGAAAATGGCGTCATGAAGTCGCCGAAACGTCGGGAAATTATATCGTTCGTTTTTACTTGTCTATGTATAACTAAATCATTGTTAATACGAATGTTATAGTTGCAATGAAAAAAGAAAAATCCACCGAAGGGTTTGAGCAGATATCTAAGATAGCTCTTCCATGGAAGTGACTCAGAATTGAAAATTTTAGAAATCCACGCTAATCTTAGAGACTTAATTGAAGTCTCCAGATCAGTAAGGTTTAACCCGCCATTGTCGAAACTATTAATTGCGGCTTTTCTTGTTATTTTATCAGACCCTTTCCACAAGAATTTATAAATTATTGTTTGTATCAGCGCAACAAGTTCCGAGGGGGGTGGAAGGATAGAAAATACGTATATCAATTTAGGGAGAAGAAGACTTTTAATAATGGATACCTTGCCCAATAGAGAAAGACCTCTCCAACTCCAAAGATGTATTTGTTTTTCAATATCGGAAATCTTATCGTAAAAGTTCTTTTGGAGCGTCTCTTCGCTGTTATAACTGAAGTGCGCACCAAGGGCTTTTACAGTTTTGCACCATTTTAAAGATAAAGGTGTTTCGGTATTGTCACGACACGAACCAATCCACATTGCTTCTGTTTTGGTATAATTAACTTTTAATCCCGATAGTTGTTCAAATCGGTCAAGTAAAATAAAGAGGCTTCGTACGGAGTGTAAATCAGATAAAAAGGCAGTAAGGTCATCTGCATATTGAACAATTTCCATTCCTCTGATTCTAATTTGATACCTTTAATATCGGTACTAGTTCGAATTGCAGCAGCTAAAATCTCAATTGCGATTACAAATAAATATGGCGATAGAGGGTCTCCTTGCCTGACACCTCTCCCTAACTCAAAATTTGCTGAGAAAGTTCCGTTGTTTATTATACAACTGGATATGTTACTGTAAAATGTTTCAACCCACCTTATGAGACTGTGACCAAAGCCGAAAGTTTCTAGACATTTCAACATAAAATTCCATTCAAGACTGTCGAATGCTTTTTCGAAATCTATAAATAATAGAATGCCCGGAATATTGACTGTTTTAGTGTACTCCATTACGTCTAGAATTGATCTAGCTGCCTCCCCTATGTATCGGCCGGAAACATATCCTGTCTGGTTGCTGTGAATTATCTCTGGTAAAATCTTAACAATTCGTGTTGCTGTTACTTTAGATGCTATTTTGGCGTCAACATTAGTGAGTGAAATTGGTCTCCAATTTTCAAGATAAGTTCTATCTCTACCAGTTTTTTCAATAAGTGTGATAACACCTTGTCTTTGCGAGTTGGACATTTCTTTTCTTTCATAAGCCTCATTAAAACATTTAACCAATAATTCACCGATTGAAGGCCAAAAGACATTGTAAAATTCAATAGGCAAACCATCATTCCCAGGAGTCTTACCTAATGGGAATGTTTTAATAATGTTTTGACATTCATCAATAGTTATTCTTCCTTCACATTCGTTACTCGCTTCACTCGACAGCTTTGGTAGATTTGGATTTTCAAAAAAGGCTGTCGCCTCTGGAGTGTCTAACTTTGTTTTGCAACTGCTATACAACTTGGTGTAAAATTGTTTCTGTGAGTTTATTATCGACAGAGGATCAGTAGAGCTGACTCCACTAATGTGCAATTTTCGAATGTGTTTTTTAATGTGATTACGTTTTTCCAAATTTAAAAATATTTACTATTCTTTTCTCCGTGTTCATGCCATCGTGCCCTTGCCCGAATAATAATACCTTCAACTTTTTCATCATACATGGATTCAAGTTCGTTTTTACAGCTTTCCATTGTTGTTCGCGTATTGTCGCAGGGATTACCTTGAAAGGCCGCTAATGATTCTTTATATTTGCAGGTTAATTCTTCTTCGCGTTTCTGTCGAATTTTAGATAATCGTTTTGAAAAAATGATAGAATCAGTTCTTATATTAAATTTGATCCAGTCCCAGATCGATCTATGGTCTTTTAGATCCTTGGCTTCTTCAAGCCAAATCGGCAATTTATCATTTATCATGTTTTTATATTCTTCGTTCGCAAGTAACGCGGTATTCAATTTCCAATAGCCCGGACCTTTACTATTTTCCTTGATTTCTTCGAGTTCTAGAAATATTGCAGAGTGGTCCGATTTAATTGAGGGTAAGATATCCACAGACACTAAATCATGTAGTTTATCCGAGATCAACCAATAATCTAATCTACAAAATATGAAAGGAGAACAACGACCCCAGGTAAAACTTTGTTGATTTGGATTTTTTATACGCCAAATGTCATGGAGACTGAATTCATCCTGAATTTCTTCAATAGATTTTACGACGTGTCTTCTGGGAATTTGAATCCCACCTTTTTTGTCTAAGCTAACATTTAAGGGACAATTAAAATCACCTCCCATAATTATGTTTTCTTCATTCCCAAAGTCATTGGTACTAAATAAATTCGACAGATTGTGATAAAATTTAACAGCGTCGGCATCTTTGTTCGGTCCATAGATGTTTGCAATTGTATAATTTCCTCTTTGATCACAGCTTTTAGCAATATAAGTCTTCCAATTGAATCTGTCTGAGTCAACCGTATATCAATATCAAAGCCTTTCTTTATAAGCACCGCGACACCTCTGGCGTTTGTGTGCCCATGAGAAAATAATATCTCCGCGCCCCATTCTTTTATCCACTGAGTCTCTCGCTCTTTGCAGGAGTGTGTTTCTTGTAAAAATATCAAATCAGCCTTTTGCTTTCTACATCAAGAAAATATCGCTCGCCGTTTTTTAAAATTGCTTAGGCCTCTCACGTTTAACGATAATAATTTAATAGTATCAGGCTTCAGATTTTGTTTACTGAGCATTTTGCATGCATATGAACGGTTGTTTCATTGCAAGGAAGAGGTGCTGTTTTAGGTACAAAATTATATGAAAAAATTTTCTTTCTTGTGTATGGTTTCTCTGTATAGCGAAAGCAGACAAAAGTAGAATTTTTCGCGCAGTATAAGCAGGAACAAAAACAAACACAAACACAATGACAAACACACAGACACATATAAACGAAAGCGCACTTACCATCCTGTGGTTGCAATGCACTCCCGTCGGGATCTCCACATAGAGGCGATAATCATACGATACAACAACTAGCGTACTTACTAGATCTTATATCCGAACACGAAAAACAAACTTAAGATGATACTCTAGCTGTCGAAGCTTGATATAGTCATAACTTGGTAGTGTTCCAATAATAAGGTAGTTATACAAATGATGTCAAGTCTGATCCAGTCTAACTTGAAATAACAACTAGCGTACACTTTCTTCGGTCTAATACCCGAGTGTACAATATAATACTAACAATAAGACAAAAAAAGAGAAAAGAATCTAGGATATTTTACCGTGATATTGTCATAGCTTGAAAGTGTTCTTCAATACAATAACTACACAAAAGGTTCGATCTGACTACTCATCCGGAAGCTTGAAGGATTTCAATTTTGAGCAGTTTTTCTCCTTGAATAAAATTTGCGCTGGTACCGACCAAGGTATGAAAGCAAATTCAACATCATCTCTTTCTCTAATCCCCTTGAGATGAGACTTACGAAGCTCTGCTCGTTCTTTGCGGACGTTCTTTGAAACGTCGATCATCAGAAATAAATATCTGACTGTCCAGGAAGAGGTTATCCTTCATCCTTCAACACCCTTGCGGCGACTTTAAGAATTTGAACTTTATCAGAGTACCTTAGGAGATAAATATGTATCGGTCTGGCCGGTGAAGGGTTTTCGGCGGTGGCTCGTTGGCTGACATTCGTTCGATGGGCCCTCATCACTTCAATGTTTTGAAGTTGCATGTGTTTCTCGAAGAATTCTACTTTCAGAAAAGTCTCAAAAGAGTTATGTGCAGCTTCTACGCCTTCCTTGAGGCCCCAGAGAACGATGTTGTTTCTTTTAGATCTATTTTCCAGGTCCTCCATCTTCTTGTGAATTGATGCTAATTCTTCACGGGTAGCCTTGAGAGCCAGTTCGTTGTTTACTTCGCTCATTTTGTGCGTCCAGTGCGCTATAACTGTCTTTCAGAGCATTGACATCAGCGGCCGTTTTTTCCTGGGAGCTCTCTAGACTAGATAATTTCTCAAGGATACTGTTAAGTTTTGTTTCTTGCAAGTCCCTGGATTTGAGTAGGTCGTCCATTTTGGCGAGGACGGTATCCAGCTTAGCCTGCGTCGCAGACACTCTACACCGCCTGTATAGACTATATCGCCGGTTTTGAGTTTCGACAACGCGTGGGCCGGCTGCAACGCAGGCTATATCCAGCTTTATCGAAGTTGAATCTGCATTGGCATCTTTACTGGGTATTCTTAAGGTCTTAGACCTTGTTCTTAGATTCATGTAGAACGTCTACCAAGCTTAGGCAGTCGTCATTTATCAAAATACCGAAAATTGATAAAATTTAAAGTGGAGAGCTCGAACTCGTAGTCTTACCCGCCTGGCGTCATCACGTGACTACTTCGGACTTATTTGGGACTCGAGTTTGTGACACTTAAGCGATAGCTTCACGGACATAAAAGCACAAAATGGACAAATGATGCATCCTGGTTTTTAAGGTAAATAAGGCATTTATGGACAGGTCAGCTGTGTTCATTCTACTACCCAATCATACAATAACCATACTGCGGTATTAAATGTTTGTGATATTAGCTGATAACATCTTCATTTCGGTAAAATTTTAAACCTTCAACTTTTCAACTTCTTTTAGACCTTCATCTCGGAAGAGAGACAGTCCAAAAAAATCTCTTGTTATTTTTCCGCTTTTCAAACAGCACTACACAAAAGTATTGCTCCGCAAATTTAATTTGAATTGTCCCAGTTTCGACCAGTTTAGAATTTCACACAAAGACTCAAAAAATATAACCGCATTTCCCAATTCAAGACCTTCCCGTCTAGGAAAAACCACATTTCACAAAATCTGCAATTAAGTAAATGATACCATAGAAACTATCGATGAGAGTTAAATTAGTACTGGAAAGAAATGATTTCGGTTTTGTCTCCAAAACACCAGCTGTAGTAAAATTAAAACCATATCTTCGGAGACAAACGACATTGTTTGATCATTCTTGACAGCCCATATCATTCTACATACAAACAGGCAAAATGGAATAAAAAACATCGACACTATAAAACTGAATATATTAACAGTTCAGGCATTTTAACTGCAAGATGATATCAGATGCAACAAGTAAAATTAAAATGTAAAAAAAGTTATTGCCGGTTTTTTTGCGGACCGTTCTGTCATAACATACTGAAAAAAATTGAATCCTTTTCTTTTGACGTTTTCGTGGCTTGGAGAGATAAATTGGCTCGAACCTATAAGTTCGTAATCTTAATGCCCTTGGAAATTAAGTAAATAATTTTAAAAATTAAATTGAAATAAGAGAAAATAAATGAGGACCAAGTGTACAAAACTTGAAAGCATTTTTAAGAGTTTTCTTTGAGGTGCTATCAAAAGCTTACAACATGGTTGTCTTGCTTCCCCACAGAATTTCGTTATGATTTATATAATACTGAACCTTTTTAGCCCTTTAATGTGTCCAAATCGATATCATATCAGTACTGATGAAACATGTAAATTCGGGCCGGGAATCGACGGCAACAACGTTTCATATCGTAGGAACGTTTATCACTGATCAGTGATAAACGTTCCGACGATATGAAGGCATTTTTCGTAACGGACAAAATTATCGGCTGCAGCAACTAGGGCATTGCGCAGAGGTATTAAGGTGTCCGACCAAAGATAATAAAGAGATCTTCATTGGCGTAATTTTTTGTCCTGTCAAATAATCATGACCTTTTCCAAGCCTCTCTGCTTTTTTGTCTACAGTCCTACCAAACGGAAATGTAATTGAAAGCAAGTAGAAAATTTACTTCAACTTGAGGAGAAGCCTGCGAGCAGAGAACTTTAGAGACATCAAACAAGCTTACTTCATTTTTCCTTCCCCATTCCTTACGCTCTGCCGCCGAGAAGTGTGCGCGAAAACTCACCTAAGTCAGCCTGCTTGCGCGGAACTTGCATTCTCTTCCGGTAATTGTGAACACTGATCCGTGGTGAGCTCAACTTGTTCTCACACAAGTGTTCACATACTTCAGTGAGGCTGCATTAAAACTAACTTTCTTGTATTTGAGAGTCAACTTGCATTCCGGTTTGCATAAGGCGATTTGCATCGTGATCAAAGTGTATTCATCGCCAAGTGCATAAGCAAAGTAGTGGCCTAGCATGCATTCTGCTAACTTGCACTGATATTATACCTGCATTTTCGTTTGGCGAAGGCTCATAAGACGATGGTGGGCGAGCAATTCCGCGCGAGTTACTCCCCTTCTCCTCCATTCCTTTATGCGCTCGCCCACTAAACTTTCAACTTTTTGTAATCTGGAATTTAACAAATTGTAAACGTTCAGTGTGCAACCATCGAGTAACGGATGCACGCGGGAGGTTACTAAACACGAAAGAAGCGTTAGAGTCGCCTCGAGCGCCTGTACTTTCTTGGGAACAAGTGTATCCATAACTTCATGGGTGCACAGCTGTGGCCTTTACCATTCGTTTTGCAGCATATTTTCGGGCATTTTTTAGAAGATACAACGGTGAGAACTAAGATTTTATGTCGGACGCCAATTTTACTGGTGCATTTATACTTGCGTAATCAATGGGTAAAGAGCTAAAAAATTTTAAACATCTGGCTTGTAAAAGTCGCGCGTGTCATATTGTTAACAATCTTTATCATAGAATTATATGTAGATCATCGCAGTGAAGATGTTTCAACCTAAGTGATTGAAAAGAAGAAACCTGAAAAAATTCAGGCTTGAACGGGAATCGAACCCATGACCTCTGCGATATCATGAGAGGACAAGGGCTTCTTGTCTTTTGCAAACTTGACACTTGGAAAATAGGTTAAAAGTTCAATAAAAAGCTCACCAGGTAATTTAGTGTTATAAACTCCGTTAACCTGACCATTCCGTTGGTTGGACTGGTTTTCCTTCTTCAATTGTTTCACTTTGGTTGGTCAAGCTCAGGTGTCGAAGGAATCAATCTTATTGTCAATCCACTGAGCACTAATATATAGATTTAGCCAAGCCTAAAAGCGGAGCCCCCCGTTTTTTTGTTTTGTTTTTTGTTTTTTGCTGGCACTTATTAATTTGTGAAAATACTCTCATTCAAGTCGTTAAATTAAAAAACAAAAAGAAACAAAAACATATATGTCCTCGCTGAGAGCCGACCCGGATCGACAGCGTTTACTGTTATCTGTATAGATGTTAATTTTTCTACTTATTTCTTTCTTTGTGACAAGCTGCCTATCGACTTGAAAATGCTGGTGTTTTTCCTGGCAAAATGTGTTCAGACCACCGTAAAAACCATGGTTGTGAACAGAAAAAACCAAAAAGCACTAGCTCTGCTATATTTGGCGTCGAAACCGATGCAAAAAGCTGCAAACTCAATCGGTGTGCCGACCGAGTTCGCAACAGAACCGACAAAGCAAATTTGAACTTTTCGCCTAACTTTTTTCGCCTAAATTAAACTTTTCGCCTTCCACCAAAAAGATAACTGAGTATTCTTTTGAACTTTTTTTCCATTAACAAATTTGTTTTTGACTTTTGTTGTCTTTGCTTGTCTTGCTACAACGCGGGTCAACATGAGATTTCGCGCCAAAAGCACGGGATTCAGCACAGGGTTATATCCAGTGTATGCCACTTCACATTGGTGACTCTGTGGTGCAGACGGACGGACGGACGGTCACGTGACTATTACATCACTACCAACATTTCTTGTCTTGATAGGTTCCCAAATTTCCTTAGCAATGGTGCTCCGCTGACGCGCTAGCGCGCGGGATCCGCTAATAATAGCCGCAATTCAGCCAATCGAAAGGTTATTGCGAAACCCATATAACTCACAAGTTCCTGAATTATTGAACTTGGAACAACAGAACCAATTAGCGCTCCAAGAAAGACGAACGCATTCCCTAATCGATTCGCTCCCGAAAAATCTTCTGAAGCCCAAACAAGGCCGAACAGTAACATAGACATGACCCGAACCCCAAGATTAGGCCATAAGTTGTAAAGTGTGGATAAACATTTCCCGCAAACGAAAACGAAAACCGATAGCGCAAACAAATCCACCGAATATGATGACGTTGGAGAATCCAAATCAGTTACTAAGAACAGCAGGAACCATCCCGAAGGCTTGTTTTCGCGTGCGTCAATTTGAAGTTTTTGAGTCGTTCTGCTCTCTTGTTCTGCTACAATCATCAACCTGTGTTTCAGCCAGGTGATATTTTATTTATTTTTGTTCGTAATTAACCGGGTAACTGTCCGCGTTTATTGATAAGAAAGCGCGCTGTTTGACATGTCACGTTCGCAAAGGTTGTAAACTCTATTATGAAAAAGGCGTTGCGTTCAAATTATGCATTTACGTCAAAATATCCCAAGAAAACCGCATTCAACCGATAACTAATATTTTAGTTAACAGTTAGAAAGCTCTTTTTTGTATATTCTAGCTTCTAATAAGTTTACGCGAAGCTAGAAAAAAATGATCCATTTAAAAAAAGCAGACGGCAAACGGCAGGTTGACTTTTGACCATTTGCCGAAAAAGGGGATGCTTATTCTTTCTATTATCGTGAAAAACAGAAAGCTGTAAACTGGACTGTACCTTATTACTTGAATTTTTCGCAAATTTCACCATTTTCTTTAAAACGCACAAAAATAGTGTCGGGATCTTGTTGATAAGAAAATTAAGTACCTTTTGTTGTTGTTGTTGTTGTTGTTGTTGATGTTATTATTATTATTAAAAGAACCCCTGCAGACATTCAAATAAAAACAAAGATGTCTATCAAAATAATTGATAAAATATTTATTGTAAACCATCTTCTTCATCGTTACTTTCCATAAGTTTCGGCAACACTTCCTTCGTACAGTCCTCAAACTCTCCCCTCAGCGGCTCCTTGTAATTTAATTGCACAATACGATTTCACAAGAGACTTCAACTTCTCGATCGTTGACATGATGTGTACATTAAATTATGCTTGATGTTGCTACGCCAAACCTCCTTGCATGAGGGTTCAGTGATTTGTCGGGTTGATTTGTCGGAAGCGCACATCTTTAACAGTAAAGTAAACATCTGTACTTCTGAGAACAGGAAAAAAGAAAAACGGCTTATTTCGGGCGGTAAATAACCGAGGCAGCTTTATGGCCTAGAGATTGAATATCGATCATGCTCATTATTGCCTTCAGAACATATGCAGCTTAATTGAGAATGGTCTTGTCGGTTGAGCTTATTCACTATTAAAACAACGATGGCTTTGTGATGAACATAATATATAGATTTAGCCAAGCCTAAAAGCGGAACTCCAATTTTTAGTTATTTATTATTATTTATTTTATTTATTATTATTATTATTATTATTATTTCAAGTGGTACCTGACAGCAATATTATATTTTAGGTCATTATTAGTAAATACACCTCTCATCAAATTAGAATCTGCATACCTGCCAACCCTATAAAATCAGAAATAGGGACCACCCCCCCCCCATGCTCACCCCAGTCCTGGGGTAGTGCCCTGCCCCCCTACACTGAGCAGGGTCTAGGATGCTCTAGGGTTTTTGCAATAATTTTTTAAAATATTGCCTGTACTGTACTGTCTTAGCATTAGAATTCTCAGGTGTTGTTCAATGGTCTCAAGCACCACATGTATTGCACAAAACAATAGGATGTAGAAAAGTCATTGAAGACTAATCTTTAACAATCCAGTTCCAAATTGTCTTTTTTTTCTTGAAAATCGGAGTGTCCCGATTTTTTTAGGTTTTGAAACTCAAAAATCGGGACAATTCCAATTAAATGGGGGCGGATGGCAGGTATGAACCTGTTTTACAAAATTCTAAATAAGCCCCAGTTTTAGGTTGTAAACTTAAATATTGGGCACAATAATTATTTTTGTTCACCTTACCTCGGCCTTTTCTCTGCCACAAGTCTACGGTTTAATTTATTTACATTTTTGCAGAGTTGTCAAATTGTATAGACAAGGTACTAATTGAAAAATACCTCCACCTTATTCAATGGTTTGACAGATAAGTTGTGTGGTATAAGAGCGAGGAAAAATGCGAGCAATGTCAGTACCGGTAAAATGTCCTTGGCCATTATCTGTAAAACCACTGAATGATATTTATTATTCCACTACAATATTTGCCTATCATTTTAAATGATTTATTCAATGAGTGATTTGAAACCGGGACACTACAGTGCAATACGCTTTCTACAGTGCAATACACTCTCATACTTTCATGTCTGTGTTTTCTCCTTATATGATAAACTGATGCTATAGTGGAATAATAATGTACCTTGTTTACTCTCATTGATGCCCAGGGACTATTATATTAAAATCAATCTCTTTAAATGAATCAACCACTCAACTACTTAGTTGATAAATCGGTCAATCAGTCAATTAAAAATTTGTGACTAACAGTGTTGCCAACGCGAATAACAAATGGTCCAGTAACCACTAGTGACTTTATTTGATGCACAGATTATGACTCACTACGTTACTACCCCTGACTGTGATGGTAGTAAATCTTGTGGTTTAATTTGTGTTTGGTTTGATCATTAGCCTTTACACTGCATCCAATGTCACCAATGAGCAATGTTCCTGATTGTCATAATCTGGTAGCAAAGAGAAACAAAAAGAAAAGCCTCTTAATAAATCAGTTCAGGATAGTCAGAAACCTGTCATGTAATGAACTGACAAGAGGGGATCAGACTGTGGTGAATCCATCATTTGAAATAGTTTTCCCTGTCAAGTGAATTCAATCATATAAGTCTGAATCATTATCCCTGGGAAGTTAGTTGTGTGTGCGTGTGTGTGTGTGTGTGTGGGGGGGGGGGAGTAGGGTTACTCCCAAATAAATGCTACTGGTGTGTGGATGTGTTATTGAGGGAACAAATTTAAGTGTATGTGGATACAGTCAAACTTATCACCAACATCAAAATTTGCAAAAAAAAAAACAAAAATATAAAACCTTATTTCAAAACTGCTCTTAAAATCTTTTATTTCAATTGATAATGTCTGCCTGGGAACATAAATGTAGCTAAGAGTACAAATTTATTAACCAAAGCCTTACAATAAACTGCCATATTTTTTCTGACATCAGGTTGATGGAATAAAAACCTGTATGGAAAACAAAGCAGATTTTAATTATCTCAGTTGCCAGAAGTAAGCCCATGTCTTTAGGGAGGTTCTAAGGATATTTGCGCAATTTTTTTCTGTGCATCCATACCGCGCACACAATTAAAAAAATTGGCAATGTCATGCCGTGTCATGCACTGAGCATGCACGCTCGCATGAAAAACTACCCCAAATGTTTTAAGACACTGTAAACTGCCGCTTATAAGCCCTAGGCTGATACAACTTTGTAAGGGGTTTTGGGTGGGCTTATAAATGGAGGGGCTTATATCCGGGGGGGCTTATAAGTGGAATAAGAAAAAAGTTACAAAATGAGCCACAGCAGTGTTGATCGAAATACATTTTTAATGTACCAGTTTGTAATTAACCTTTGAAATGTCATAATAAATCGAATTCATTTCAATTTTAACAACAAAATCAAAACTGCAACAACACGAACATAACCGGAACATAACAAAACAGAAGCTCAGAGTTAATCTTTACAGATTTCTGTGAGAGTGCTTAATATTAAGGAAACAGGGAAAACTAGAGGGGGGCTTATATCCGGGGGGGGGGGGCTTATTACCGGATGTATTTTTTGTTTACAGGTAGATGGGCCTATAGCCGGGGGGGGGTTGTAAGCAGGCAGGCTTATAAGCGGCAGTGTACGGTATTTGTTTTGAGTTTTGAGCATGTGCATTTAAATAAGAAGCACTGAAGCATTCCAAATGGACAAAAGGTAAACTGTATTTTTAGAGATGGTTGGTCTCATTTAAATACTTATGCCAGTCTGAATTTCAGACTGGTCTCATGTAAACAAAATTGCACCAGTCTGAGTTTACACTGCTTTAATGAAATCAGGGTTTTACTGCCCCTGGGTATCTGAGGATGTTGTTAAACATTCTTGAGAGCTGCTCAACTTTAGTCTTACGGGGTGTTTGCCTGACACCAGTTCATTGTATGCTTTTCATTCTGATACAAGTTCACCCCAGTTCCCTCTTGCTTCTCTGTATTTGTTACATGATTACAGCACAAAATCTCGTAACTGTGCGAGCCATACCTGGGTGAGTTCATACCGGTATCATGTAAACATGGTGTAACTATTTGATTCATTCTGTGTTAAGTTAATTAACCATACAGCCATCCAGATAAATCTCACATCACCGTGAAAAAAGGATTTTGTAACTTGAGGAAGGGAGATTCTTAACTACAGATCTCGCATTGTTGCTAAGGGATTTTTGTGGATGGTATTCTGTCATACGCTGTTTTCAGCATTTCGTGCTGCTATATTGGTGAAATAATGAAGAAGAACATCTGAATTCCACAACTGAACATTGCGCGTGCATAGCTACTGCCAGTCCCCAACCGCACATTAAAAAGAAAATCAGTAAAACTAAGAGGAAACAAGTAAAGTTCCCATTTTTTTACGAATCGCCCCACCCTTCTTTACAATCCGAAGCATGCAATTACTGTTTTTACAAAGAATAGAAGAACTAAATAAATGTAAAGAAGATCCTCGCAGTTATTAACGCAACTTATGCGGTTGCGAAAAGAAAGCCTGAAAAAATCAGGCTTGCCGGGATTCGAACCCTGACCTCTGCGATACCGGTGCAGCCCTCTAACCAATTGAGCTAACAAGCCAACTGGGAGCTGGTCATTAAGTTGGTCCGTAATATACCTGGGAAAGATGAAGATGAAATTATGAATAAATTATATGAAATTCATATATTTGAACTGTGGAATGAAGAAATAAATGTAAAGAAGATCCTCGCAGTTATTAACGCAACTTATGCAGTTGCAAAAAGAAAGCCTGAAAAAATCAGGCTTGCCGGGATTCGAACCCTGACCTCTGCGATACCAATGACCAGCTCCCAGTTGGCTTGTTACATGTAGCTCAATTGGTTAGAGTGCTGCACCGGTATCACAGAGGTCAGGGTTCGAATCCCGGCAAGCCTGATTTTTTCAGGCTTTCTTTTCGCAACTGTACTGTAAGTTGCGTTAATAACTGCGAGGATCATTTATTTCTTCATTCAGCAGTTCAAATAATTATATGAATTTCATATGTTCATAATTTCAACAGAAGAACTACAGCACAAAAATGTATAAAGATATGTGCTTGTGCCATCATAACTTTATACTCATAATAAAGCAAATTTCTAGAAACTGTTGCTTCAAATTTTGCATCCTGATAATCTTTAAATGTTCGCAATGTTTACAATAGCGAGAACTGTATGCTGTTTGGAGTTTTAGCATTTTTTCTGTTCAGGTCAAGTGACATGCTGAATATGGTTGACACTTGAAAACTTGAAAACCTTTCCCATAAAACAAACGTGGCCAAGCAGCTTATCTGTGGAAGTAATAGGGTTTCCAAGATGTGATGGTTCTGAGGAACTTCCCACAGCAACAATATGGTGATTAAGAGTCTCCTCCCTTAAGTCCAGATGTTAAGGCTCTCATTGCCACCCAAATGGAAGTCTTGATGGCACACTCATGTAAATGTTGTGGTTCAATTTTATCGTTGGTTCAATTTTTATTTTCCATTGTGAGTAATAGGATTGCCGAATAAAAATTGGAGCTCCACTTTTAGGCTTGGCTAAATCTATATATTTGAATGATTTTAAAACTGTTTAATTGTGTTTGACTGGGTTCAGAAATTGAATGGAATCAAACACAGCTGTATATATATAGGCATATTTTTGGTTAATAATTACATTTATTGTGTTCAATTACCGAACCCAAATTAACCCTATCACTGCATTCAATCCAGTTCAATAATTTACTGAACAGTTAGATATGTAAGCTGGGCTAATTATATAACTCATATGTTCCACGTACCTTAACTTCACTGTAAGAGAATGCTGCATCACTGATCACTGCTGGCATTATGCCTAGAACAGAAAAAAAAGGATCAGTGAAAAAAAAAAAAAAACAAATTCAGGGCTAAAAATTGGCAGTCGCCCAGTCGCCAGTGGCAATTTAAAACTGACCAGGGCCACTAAAAGTCGAGGCTTAAATGCCTAATAGAGGACTGCAAATAAAAGTTACATTGTAGTTGCAATTCAAATAAATTAGACTTTCATTGGAGCATCTTTCTTTTCTTTCCCCTCCTGAACTCTGAGTTCATCAATTGAAGAGAATTTTCAGTTCTTGGAGTGCAAAATTCATGAGAACAAGCACCTGGCAAATTACTTTCATCCTTAAAATAATATTAACTTTGTTGCTTTTCTTTTGACAACATCAAATAACTAATATTTTATGTAACATACATTATTAAAGCATTCACAATGCAATTTTTGACCAATGTGACATTAATGAACAGAAAGAATGGGTGAACAGAATAGTAATTATACTCAATGTCAATTATTTAAAGGGAGTCGTCATTCACTTTGCTAGCATTGTCACTTCCAGCTTTGAAATGTTGTTGCCGAAGCTATACTTTGCTTTACTTTTGTGATCCACCTGATTCATGAGACGTACAAGTGCCTATTGTTGGAAATTTTTGCATCCACCCGTGAAAGCGTTCTTCTTTCCAGCTTCTGTGGAATCCTAACAACTAATAAATCATCGCCTGAACCCCTCATTTGCAGCTATCCAAACTCTTTTAGCCATTTGTCTAAAAAGCGGTTACATGTCTGTAATTGTCTTCCGCCCTTTGCACGGTTCATTGGGTAATACAGGTAAGGTAAAGCACTTGAATATCAATCGATCGAATGAGCAACAAAATGGCAGGACCTCATTTAAGTTTACTGGATGTTCAATCATCTCCAGTCTCCTTTGCTTAACTCAGTAAAGAGCCAATTGCAATTAATCAAACATGTTCTAGCTAATCCCAGCAGACAATTGTCAGTTAAACAAGCCAGATTGCCTTTAGGAAGCAGAAACACATCAGTACAAATATGTCAATTGCATAAAAAAATCCTTTGCTTACATCTGGATTCCCCCCCACCCCCCTTGGGAATACAATGATTTTTGAGAAAACCAAAAAATGCATGCAGTAATTATTTGAACTTTCTAAAACATGAACATTCCATTATGAGTGACAAATAGTAAGAAGCACTTTCCACAATGCAGTGCTTTTATTTCATACATGTAGGTTAACTGAGATTGAAAAAAAATGCAGTCGCCTTCTGAACTAATGCATGGTTCAATTTTTACCAGTTACCATCCCCCCACCGGGCATCCCCGGGGACAAGTCCAGCCCTTCGAGCCCGGGGGTGGGGAATTGTTTGAAGTGGTCTTGTCCCAGGGGTAGGGGAGTGGGGCAAATCGAAAATAACTTCTTGTTGTTCTGGTAAAGTACGTCACTTCTCAGTTGATATGATGGCCCCGGACCGCGTGGAGAAGATTGCCTATTTCCAGTGAAAATCTCTAGTATTTGTAGCAGACTGTTTAGAGAAGAATAATCTCAAAATTAAAATCTGTGTTCGACGGTACGTTTATTATAAATTGTTGAACGAATGTGCGTTTGTTGCGTACTCGAATGAATGGTGGTCGTCACAAACAAAGAAATATTTCTTCAGTGTGTTTATATTTATAATAAGACGACTCAAATAGACTCTATATAAAAACGGATGCACAGCTTTATGTTAAACAGAGATCTCAGTCCAGTGTTCTTATGAAACAAGCTAAGAAAAACTCCTTTAAATGCTGCCATCAATTTGTTCATGGGCCTCTTGTGTGTATGTGCTATAATTAGAATAAAACATGTGGCAAAGAAAATTTCTTTACTTGCCAGCCGTATGCCAGTGCAGGTAGAGTTTTTTCGTCAGTTTTCCGTTCATGTTTTTATTATATTATGCATGTAGTGTCCTTCGTTCAATAAACTCTAGAAAAGCGTTTAAAGACGTTCGCGCGAAAAACTTCTACAGCAAGGATTTTTTTAACAGTTTGGCTACAGTCAGATAATGAGTTACATATGCCAGAAATGCAAAAAAATTAGGGGGTCACCGACTTCGTTAACGAAATAAAGCGTGTGGAAAACTACCCCAATTTGACACATCAGTCATCGTAACTCTACATGGCATCGGTGCTTGTTAGTTAAAAAATATTTAAAATGATTCGCCGTAGACCCACTTTCCTAGTCAAATTTTACTTAAGTGGGTTTGTCAAGTAAATAATTTGAACCGGTGTCATCCTTTTAGTAAACTGAACCTCTAAGATGGACTTTTACGAACTCCGTGCAGCTACAATAATACTGAAAATTCGATGATGCGAGAAGAAAAGTTGAAAAAAATCAAACTTCCACAATACAGATTTTCTTTAATTTTTCACAAAACGTAGATAATCAACAAAGAAAGTGATCTATCAAAAGAAAATATGGGGTCACCGAACAAGAGAGTTAAACCCATGCAAAGATATTAAAGTGCCCACTAGCGCTATATATATATCTCCACATTTCTTCAACAGCCCGCGCGCTCAATGCATGACGTGGCATGACATCGCGAAGCGGATTGCGTGCGCAGTAAGGATGCGCAGAAACAATTAGCGCGAACGTCCTTAAGTTCTTGTCAAAACATCTGGTTTATTTGCTATTGTACGGAAATCAATATCGTCATTTAGGTTTTGTACACAAAACAACGTATTTGTGGTCGATGAGGAGTCCAGGGGGGTGGGGAATCGTCTCATTCTGTGTGCTCGGGGGTGGGGAATAGACTGCCAAGTGAGAAAAAATTGCAAATCCCCGGGGGTAGGCCCGGGGGAGGGGATGGTAACAGGTAGAATTGAACCATGCATAATATTGAGTGATAAACAAAATTAATTCCCACATAAGCTTAACTTGAGCTTAAGTGAAGCCAAATAAAATTATTGAAATTCAAGCAAACAATTCATAAGTGATAAACAAAATTAATTCACACATAAGCTTAAGTCTTGAGCTTAAGTGAAGCCAAATAAAATTATTGAAATTCAAGCAAACAATTCATAAGTGATGAACAAAATTAATTCCCACACAAGCTTAAGTCTTGAGCTTAAGTGAAGCCCAATAAAATTGTTGAAATTCAAGCAAACAATTCATAAGTGATAAAATTAATTCACACATAAGTCTTGAGCTTAAGTGAAGCCAAATAAAATTATTGAAATTCAAGCAAACATATTCAGAAATCAGAATAAGGGTTAAAAAATATTTAAGACCTACTTCAGTAGATTCATAAATGAGGATGTGCTTTTTCATCGATTCGTTACTTGCATGGATTTTGGTAGGGGTTTTGCCGAGGATATTGTAAACAATGACTGGATTCAGAGTTTAAAAGAACGAAGCATATATCAATTATGTCCTGTTTTGTTATTCTTTTGTTAGTCAATGAGTTAACATCTTGACGATTCGCGTTGGTACTTGTTTTCTCCTCTTACTTCATTGCATGCTTTCATAAGCTGTTTTCTCCTTTGCCTGGCTACACTTTGCTCCGTGAAAAACAAAACACACTGGTATTCTTCAAAGTTGAGAAAAGCGGGTTATCGTCGTAAAAGTAAATAACTGGAAATATTATATTTATGACAAAAGCCAAGACAAATTTCTCTTTGTTCGAGATAACGGGGAATTGGAAATAAGTGAGTTGAGATAGTGGGATCCTTCTAAATAAAGCGAATTTCCCATACCGTAATATTCCGTGAAATGATTGAAAAATTCCGAGAAACTCAACCGGGAGACTCAGCAATCAGATCTTCACGCTGGTTCAATTAAAGCATCGGGCCAAAGCAATCCATATTTCTCCTCTCAATAAAGACATTCATATCCCACTTAATAGGCATTCGGGACCCGCAGTCGAGTTTCTTTAGCCTATCTTTTCATTTCTAACGTTGAAAAGGTATTGTGTTCTCGTTCTCGGCCTGACGCGCGCGGCCATATTGTGAAATCTTGTAACATGATACCATCACCTTTGCACTACCCCCTCAAATTGTGTTCCTCTTTTTCGTTTTGTTTTGTTTTGCTTTTTTTCCTCTTTTTTTCACTTTTTACGAGTAGTATTAAATGACATACCGTAAAAGGTGCGGTTTAAGTTTTGACGAAAAGTTCCCTTTTGTAACAGAGCATTTTTTTTGTTAAACAAACTTTGCTAAAGCAGGGAAATTGATTTTACCCGAACACCTTCTAACTTCATGCTGTCCTTGGCGTAAATTTCTTCTCCATTCTCTCTCTCCATTACGATTTCTTTCCCCTTGTTCATCTGTAGAATAAAATACAAAAACGTAGACGTAAATTATTCAGTGGTACAAAATTATTTCCAATCACAAATTGATAAAAATCAAGAAAAGTGCACCCGACATGTTTACAGTTCTCTGTCGGCGTCTCTCAGTTTTCCTCTGGGGTTGTTCTCCAGTACCGTCCGTCTTACTTCTCGTTGCCTTTATGCTCTGCTGTAAGCTTACTGTTCTTTCGTCTTTCTCGTTTTTGTTTCTGTTCTGCTTGACGCTGTTCTTCAGTGGCGTTTCTCATCCTTTCCCGTTGTTGTTCTCTATCTCCTTCCCTTCTCCTTCGTCTCTGCTCTTCTGACATATTTTTCTCAGTATATCATTTAAATAAAGTTTAATAAAAGATGAATGGAGCTATTAACATGAAAAGTCAAGAAAAAATGCGAAGCTGACGTCCAGTTTACCATGCCATTGGCAATATGCTGGGTGAAAATTTGCCTCATGTAAGAATGTCATGAAATGCGACGTACGTACGTATGTATGTATGTATGTATGTATGTATGTAGACAGAGCTGAATAACGCACTGCGCATGTTCGTTACGTCACTGCTCTCTTCGTGTTCTTCCTCTTCGTGGTGAATGAGTCGGTTTCTCGCTGATTTTGTGTTCCAAGCTGTGGGATTTTTTTTGTTTTTAATGCCGATTTAGTACTGGGAGATGTTAAACGGAGAATTCGATGCCTTTGGCGATATCATTACGGTAAGTAAAGCTTTCATTCAGTAGAAATTGTGGTTTTATTTCAAGCAGTATAGCGGTGCTTTTCGGTCGTTTCGCCTACGGTCAACCTCTTAACGCGCTTTAGGAACAAGAAATAATGTATGTTGCACTTTCTTTTTTCCAGAGCATCCACTTTCATTGTGTCTTGAAGTCTGCACCTGTCGTGGGAAAGAAATTTGGATTTCAGGTGTAAACAGTACAATTTTACTTGTAATGTTAATGATGATGATGATAACAATTTGTGTTGCAATTTGTGTTGTATCCATAACATTTCAAAATGATGTAAGTCATTTTAATGTGTTGAGACAACAGTAATAAAATTGTAGATAATTCTCAATAGTTATGTATCTCTTTATTTGTAGCTATCAGCCACATGTAAGCCGTTTGTTCTTATTCAACCTCAACGAATTGGGCATTGGGGAGGGTACACAAGCAAATCCTAAATGTCTGAAAATTAAAAAAGTTGTTGAAAAGCCTTCCATGGTTACACTTACCAGTCTTTTCTTTGCCACAGTGCAGTTTTCATTTGAATCTAAGTATCAATCCAACTTTCTTTCCATTTTCTTACATTTGGTGCACCATTTGCAGCCTGGCTGATAATCCTGAACTCCCGCACCTATCTTATCTATTTGCTTGTAAAGATGCCTTGGTATTGGCACCAATGCCCTTGAATGTTGGGTTGAATTACGTGAAGAAAAGAGCAGCGGTTGTTTGCCCTCATTACTTCGTCACGGTGGGAAATACAAAGATATTCTCCTACGTTCACACCAGCTCCTCTCGCTAACTTCTCCTGTGCCTTATGTAGCTTTCCACCTTTCCATGATACTTTGCTGTTTTTCTCATTTTCTTTGTTATTTCCCTTGGCACATTTATCATTGGATATACTTGTTTTTAAATTTCCCGGCGTTTCAACATTTGGCCAATCGAGCTGAACGAGTTGCTATCATGGTGTTGAAGTAGGAAACACCAAAGCCAAGGATTTGAACATTGTACTTGCATGTAATCATATATAGTTAAGGGACAATCAGTTGATAAGGGCTTGTTATTAATCAAGTGCAGTCAAGAGCTGACCTTTTTTGACCTATTATCAGATGAAGTAATCTCTGCTCCACTGAGTGTTGGCAGATGCTATTGACCAAGAATCGCTATAGTACACATTGTCCCTTGCAATGGTGTGAAATTAGGAATTGATTCAAAGGGGGGTGTTTACAACTTTATCACTGCAACTTTCATTCAGATACGTGCTGAAAACTTGTACTGTGTTAACATAAAGTGTGTTTTCTGGTGGTTTGAGTTTTGTGCTACAATCAAATTATTGAAACAATAAGAATGATACTGTGTTTACATGATGCAAGAGTGAAAAGCTCGATCTGGTTTAGTGAACCTGCACTGGTATGACTCATTCTAGTCTGAGATTTTGTGCTGGTACCTGTAAACATATAAGAGCTACAAGAGAGAGTTTGGTGAACTCATACCAGAATGACAGTTGCACCAGTATCATGTACACACCCCTAAGACCATCATTGCTATACAATATCATTGCAATGTACACATTGTAAGCAGTTGGTTCCAAAGTTATACCCTCTGAGGCCACAAAGATTTCAATACTTTTCCACATCTCGCCTACCGGAAAAGAGCACATCCTAACTTTCACATTATAACATCCCTTCGTAGCACTCTTTCCCATTATTCTCTGAAATTTGTTAGTGTGCCATCTTGTTGAGTTGTTTGCATGTTACCAAACTTTTGTTGGACCCTGATGATAAACCATTTTTTAATGTCCTTTACCACAGTGATTACCGTAAATGCTCTGTTAAGCCCCCTGGGGGCTTCTTTATTTTCAGGCATAGTAGAAGGGGGACTTAATAGAGTGGGGGGCTTATTTAAAACTCTCCAGGAATGAAAGATGACACAATCTTTTTTTTTCTGCGGAGTGCTGGCCAGCTTTAATAGATAGCAATACAGTCTTCATGCACTTGCCATGCACAATCTTAAAACTGAAACCCATCCAAGCTCGTACAAATGTGTTCTACTGAAATGTAGCCCACAAAAAAGTGATAGCATAATTAGCCAAGAGTTTTGCAACCAAAATCAGGAACTAATCCTGAAATTTGAATGAACACAAGTCTCTTGGCATATAAGCTCTTTTTGAGAGACTAGAGGAGCAAAACCATCATTGATATACTGAAAACAGAACTTGATAGAAAAGTACTGAAACTGTCCCATATGAAATTGCAAGTTGGAAACGTTTAGATCAAGAATATAGTGCAATTCTAACCCGACCTATGTCACACTGTACCTTCTATCATTTTGTGGCCATGGGGGGGGGGGGGGCTCAATAGAGAGGGGGGCATGAAGCTTAAGATGGGGGATTATTGGAGATCTTGATTCTTACTGCCTACTACTCCCGTCATGTTGTTTGCTGCCCAAAAATATCTTAAAGGGACTGAATGCTGTTAACAAAAAAGAGGGAAAGCCTCAGGCCCTAAACAAAGTCATCAATGAAAACAATAAATGGTATTATTAAAATGTTTATTTTTGGATGAAAACAGATATTAGATACATACCAAAACGTGCGGATGGAACGGCTCCCATTCAAGTGACCAAACAAATCCATTTACCGCCAGGGTATTACCACAATTTGAAAGAAGCATGGATCGCCATCGCCTACGAAATAGAAAAACAACACATGGAAGTCATGATGGATATAGCCAAAATGGACGTGGACGATCAAACTAAACGACAACAACTAGCCATTCTCAACCTGGCTCAACCCTACGTGAAAATCACCAATGCTGGCATCGCCTCCGAATTAGATTCGTTGTATGTACTCATTCCAGCTAACATGCAATTTGAAATGGAATGGAAATTGGCCGGCCTGATGGGCCTTGTGAAAGATGGAACGCCAAGTGAACGCATCGTCCAAGAAAAAAATTATCTGGTGAAACATATCGTGGATTACGACGATCGCCATAAATGGGAAGCAACCGTCGGTCCTGCCAACAAATATCCACCTTTTGGTCATGTCTCCGTCAGCTTTACCCACCCCGATTTCGAGTATGAGTTGTTCTTGGGTCCGAATCTCAGTCGACAACCATTTCCCATCACCCAAACCGTCAAACCACAACAACAACAACAATTGATGATTTACACGGATCTCGTGGCACAGAGCATTGTGGGAAATCAAGAAAAAGGTTTTTTACGTACCTTGGATGCCGGCAATACCGATCATCAGTTTGATACCACTGAACGGATGTATTTTCCTCTTGGTAAAACCATCTTTGACAGCATTGCCATGGACATTCAAACAGCGAATGGACAACCGGCTCCGTTTAAACAAGGCAGAACCATCATCACTCTTCAACTCTCCAGAAAAAGTCAACGATAACTACTTAGATTGAAAGAGATGAGGAATAAAAAAGGACTTACCGCTATCCCGTTTACTTGACATTCTTGCTTGCCTGCTTGCTTGCTTGACTGCTTGCTGGCTTGGGAGTGAAAACGGGGAGTGGAGGGGGTTTTTTATAGAGATCCTCGCAAAGTATTATGGACCATCTAGGTGATGAGCAATCTAGGGAGGGAGGACATCACCTCGACAAAGTATTGTGGGCCATATAGGTGATGATCGATCTAGGGGAGGATCGATCTAGGGAGGGAGGACATCACCTCGAGGTGAGTCATCCTATGGTCCTCAGGAGGGGGGACCCCCCTCCCCCCTTACTTAGATGGACCATGATGCATTGCGGGGATCAGGGTATATAGGTCAAGCGAGGCCCCAGGACGTCAATCCTAGCTTTGAGCTGATGCTTCACTGACTTATGTCGGTTGACTTAAAAAGAAAATGTCAAGAAGAACGTTGGGTTCGTTGGAAGTTTTTATTTTTTAATTAAAAAAGAGTTGATGTTTTTTTACAAATGGTTGTTCGTGTTCTTTGCCACGCGGGTGGGGCACTCCTATGTACAATTGAAAAAGATATCTACAGTTTGAAAAATAAAAACTAAAAGAAAGCTATGTACAATTGGAAAAATAAAAACTAAAAATGGATATGTACAGTTTGAAAAAATAAAAATTAAAAAATTGAAAAGGCTATGTACAATTCCAAAAGTAAAAAAAAACTAAAAAATGGTTATGTACAATTACAAATGAAAGTCTTCCAGTTCCATACGTAATTGATCAATGTTCTCGGGTAGACAGAACGTGCGATTGAATAAGGCTTGAATTTCGGCTTGGGTTTTGTCGTCCACATCCCGGGATCCCACGATAGCACTGCTTTGATGAAGGGTGGGATTTTTGGGTCCCCAAGGGACAAATTGACTGCCAGTGACTAGGGTGGCGGCATTCTCGTTGACTTGGTAGTAATGGTCCGAGCGGTACCATGATTGACTGGGTATATCAAAGAGATAGACGGGTTTGCCTTGATCCATGGCCAATTGCACGGTCCAACCGGTGCCTCCTTTCACGCGTTTATGATCCTGTTCCAAAATGCCAAAGGCATAGATCGTATGGGCTTTTTTGGCAATTTGATAATTACGTTGCAGCAATTGCAGGGTGTAAAAATGACTGGGCATTTTTTCCCCTAGTTTCTCAGCTGCCTGGTGAAGATGTGGGTTGGCCAACATCAAGACTTCCACGGTAGAAGGGGTGATGAAAGTGGCTCGAGGATGGTTCGGGGGGACTAGGACTTCCACTTGCATCCCAAACTGTTTACCCAGTTTTTCGGCGAGTTCATCCGTGCCTCTGGCTCCCCCGGTGTACACCACATGGCCATGACCAATCTGCAGTTCCAAGGCACCGATCTCGTGTTCTCCGATCATGTCAATGTCTGGGGGCATTGCTTTGAGAATGACAACTCAGGGACCAAGGGACCGTCTTAAATAGGGACAACGGACCAATGGGAACACGAGAGGACTAACTATGGATAGGGAAAAGCTGACCAATGGGAAGACAAGAGGTCCTTTTATGGATTGAATAAGCTGACCAATGGGAAGATGAGAAGTCCTTATATGGGTAGGATAAGTTGACCAATGAGACCCAAGGGTCATGGGTATAAAAAGGCATGGGCGGTGGGGGTGAAAACAACCTTTTGACTACGATGTCTGTTGATCGGAAGAGAAAGCAAAGCGTACACCCTGCGGGGAAGAAGAAAAAGAAAGAGAATGTGGACTGTGATCCTGTGGTATGCGAAGTGGTGGAAGACACCCGAGCTGCAGTGGAAGACATGATGAAAGAATTGAATGACATGGTGGAGCAATCTACACCACCCCCACCATCACCTCAATTCACCTTGACGACCGTGTATGATCCTCCCAGTTCAGTGGACTATATGGTATGCCCTTGCCATGATGTGCGTTTGGAGGCCCGAGAATCTCAAAAGGGATGGAAGTATGTGAAATGTCCCATGCAACCGTGTTTGCTGTTTTGTGGGCAAGATCAAGCCTTGGAGTATTTAAAGCCGTGTATAGTCAACCTCATCCAGAAGTGTTGGACACGTGGTGTTGTTTGCAATGCTTTTGCCGTGAACCCGCCACGCTTCAACAGAGTCATTCGACTCAGAACCCCGATCGTTTGTTTCTGAATTGTTCCAAGAAAAAGTGTGGCTTCTTCCGATGGGCCGATCAACCCTTGGGTCCCAAGTACTGGACTTGGTTTCATGACCATCCCCCCAAAAAAGCCGACCAACAAGCTGAATCGCGTTTGTCTACCCGTGATGCTCAAGGATATCCCAAACGTGGAGTAGACATCCCTGGCCCGCCCCTTCCAGTCAGAAGGAAAGAGGATCGACCCCTGACAGATTATGAGAAACAATTTGTTACGAGAAATTCAAGATCTCAAGAACCGTCAGGAAATGATGGTAGCCCCAGCTCCACCACCCCCTAAGTACAGTGACAGTGTTGACAACTGGCAGAAAGGTCTAGAGACCATCACCTGTGGACGTCTAGGCCTCTTTTAATGTATTAAAAAGGAGTAGGAATAAAATTTTTTATCAAATGTCACCATTGAGTCTGTATGTTATGCGTGGGATTCTGTCTTGTCCCTGGGGCAATGGCAATGCCATCAAACCCTTTGTCAAGTCTTATATGACCATCAACCCGGTACCCAAATCCCCATTCCCCCTTGTCCCGAGGACACGCATCCTCTCCAGATCTTTGAAGAAACCCATGTCGACCGCAACTTGTATCGATGGTTGGTGTTTGTCTTATGGTTAAAAGCCCACCCAGAGGCATGGCGATGGTATCGAATCATTCAAAAGGCGCATCCCCAGACGGTCCCCACCATACCGACCTTATGGGATGAATGCCAGAAAGTATGGCCCCTCGAAAAAGAAACCCAACGTAATGTCTCGTCATCATGGTTGAAGAGAACCAAACGCAATGTCTCGTCAAGAAGGTTGAAGAAGAGAACCCAACGCAATGTCTCGCAACAATGGTTAAGCCGTTACCATGATCCTCGAGCCCCGGGGAGTTTAGGTGGGGTGCAACGGTTTGCCAAAGCCCATGGCCTCCCCTTGAAAAAAGCCCAACGGCTCTTGGAACAGGATGTGGGCTACACCTTGCATAAACCACGACGTCGTCGTTTTGCTACCTTACCCGTGATTGTCGGGGGTTTGGATGATCAATGGGTGGCTGATTTAGTGGAAGTGCAACGTTTGGCCAAACATAATCGGGGTATACGATACTTGTTGACCGTCGTGGATGTCCTGTCCAAATACGCGTGGGTACAACCGTTGAAAACCAAAACCGGCGTGGCGTTGGTCCGAGCCTTTGAGAAGATTGTGAGACAAGGACGACGTCACCCTAATCGATTGCAAACGGATCGAGGGAAAGAATTTATAATCGGACCTTTCAACGATGGGTCGACGAGCAAGACATTCAACATTTTTCGACGGAAGGGGATGCGAAAGCCAGTGTAGTGGAACGATTTAATCGGACCTTGAGAGAACGTTTGTATCGTTATTTGACCGCCGCCAACACGTTGAAATTTGACGATGTCTTACCCGAGTTGGTGCAAGGCTATAATGCCACACGTCATCGAAGTATTGGTATGGCCCCTCAAGACGTGACATGGGACAACGAAGAAGCCGTGTGGAAACGATTGTACAGCAAACGATTGAAAGGCCAGAAAAAACCTAAATTCAAAGTCGGAGATCATGTCCGTCTCAATACGATTCATCGTACCTTTGAAAAAGGGTATTTACCCGGTTGGACCGAAGAAGTGTTTGTCGTGCATCGTGTGGTCCCGGGACCCGTGCCCACGTATAAGATTCACGAATGGGATGATACCCCCGTCCAAGGTACGTTTTATGAAGAGGATTTACAAAAGGTCCATGTATCCGACGTGTTTCGGATCGAAAAGGTACTTAAGCGACAAAAAGATCGTTGGTTGGTCAAGTGGAAAGGGTAGCCAGACAAGTACAATAGTTGGATAGCAAGCCAAGACGTGACGTCTCTCCAACCACCCAAGAGGAAAAAGACAAGCCCACCCAAAGAGACAAGTCCACCCAAAAGACGACGACGACGTGACTAAAAAATGACGTTCGTCCCCAACTCTTCGTTTTACGTGACGTTGATGAGTCATGCGAGTACCAAGGAGTTTCCTGGGAACAAGAGCCATCATTTCAGAAACCGATTGCCTAAACCCATTCGATTTGTCGGACGAGGATGGATGGTGGGCATGGTGAGTTTATCCTTACCCACCATTCCTGTGATAGCGGAAGAAGGAGGAGTGGGCGATTCCCATCCTCTGTTGTACGTAGGATGGCACGAACGGGTGTATGACACAGACGATCAAGGCAACGATCGCTGGTACCATGAACGTCGCGAACTCACTGTCTACGGTCGAGATATGAGAAAGGAGATGGCCTCGTCGACGGGATCGCACTTTTTTCATCAACTGGTGTATCGTTACGAGCAAAGCCGGGCGAAACAAACCCAACCCAAAAACAAATGGACAGAGGACAATGGCGTCAAATTGGTCCCGACCTTTGAATGGACCTCCGAAGGGGATTTGCTGTTGAATACCACCAATGTGGATTACAAACGACAAGTAGCGCATGTGACATGGGGTAAAAGCTTGGCCCTGAAAATGGGATGGATTGAACAAGTGTCCCCCGGTCAGTATCGATTGGGCCCGAATCTCTTGCAAGAATTTCAAGGCATTTCCACCATTCCCACCCCGACGGATGTCCGCGATGCCAGCAACAAACCCATCTTTTGGAAAGTGGAGGGGGATTATGTGAAGTTGAGTCTATCGTGCCCTTGGCGGTTTGTGAATTTGAACGAGACCTTTCGTCCCTCGTCGGAATTTGCTCCGACGCGTCCTTTGCACGTGTATTGTGATGTAGGGACCAGCAGCATGGTAGGGGGCCGCATCACGGATCTCTTACGAGAAATCAAGTACCAGCCTCAAAACACCACGCACTTTGAGCCTCGACATATTCAATATGTCCCGATACGCAATGAAGTGGTGGAAATCGTGGAAACGCAGATGGCCGAAATCAATGGGGATCTGACGCAATTTGGCGAAGGACATACCCTCCTGACCCTCCACTTTAAAAGTGGTCAAGTTTCGTTGGGAAGGCGACGATCTCATCATTGACAACACCAATGTCTGTCATTGCAAAACCGACACACCAGCCCTGACCATCTACACCAAATTGGCTGTCAAGATGGGATGGTTACGTAAAATTAGCAGTGGGTTGATTTTGGGACCAAACTTACAACAAGACTTCATGGGGGATCAAATCCCCAACATGAAAAAACCCGTTGGCTACGATTGGAACGATGTGAACGACGATCAGCACAACCCGGTCTTTTGGACGGTGCGTTCTTTTTTACCGGATCATTTACAATTGAGTATGAGTTGTGGGTGGCGTTTCACCAACTTGAATGTGGCGTTTCGTTCGGTGGTGGGCGACCCCTCGCGATCGTTGCACGTGTACTCGGACGTGGCAGGCAGTATGATGGTAGGCAATCGCGTGACCGATTTGTTGCGTGAAATCCATTACAAGCGGGAAGGCAGAGGCACCATGTACTTTGAACCGTTGCACATTCAATACCTACCGCTTCGTAACGAAGTGGTGGAAATCATTCAAATGCAAGTCACCGAAACGTCTGGCACCGAGGATAAGTTGGTCAGGTTTGGCAAAGGCAACACCCTGGTCACGTTGCACTTCAAAAAGACATAAAAAGCAAAGGGAAAAAGTGGATAGTCCGTCAAAGATGCGAAAGACAAGAGCACGTCGAAGACGAAGAAGGCAACGAGGCGGTCTCTTGCCTCTGGCCGCTCTCGTGCCAGCCTTGATGGCGGTGGGGAAAGCCGCCGCGTTGGGAGCAGTGGGTGGTGCCGCGGGTTACGGTGGCAAAAAAGCCATCGAAGCGGCAACCACGCGGAAGAAAAAGAAAGGCCGATGACGGTATAAAAAGACAGAGGGGGTTACGTGAAGCATAGACATTGGTGAACAGCAAAGAAGACACCATGCGTGGGGGAAGTTTGACACGATTTCGGACAGACGAGTGGTATGATCAACAGGGTCAAAGTGGAAAAGGGTTGGTGACGGATCTCTTGCGTGGGGGATTCCAAGGCCTTAAAAGCACGCGAAATCCTTTAAAACTGCCTAGTAATATCAAGAGAGGATTGGAAACGGGTTTGACACGAGGTATCAAACGCAAAGCCGAAGACGTCATTAAAAAGGAAATCACCAAACAAGCCAAGAAAGCTTTGAGTCATAAGAGCGTGAAAGACGCCGTGCGTGTGGCCAGTGCTTTGTTTCCCAAACAAACGAAACGTGCGCGAGATATTTTTGGAGTGTGAAATGGAACCCGTGCATTCACGACCTCGACGGATTCGTAGTGATCGAGGGTTGTCTCAATAGGGAGGACTGTATCCTTTTTGGAAACTCATGCGACGACAACGTGGTGGATGGTTAAGTCCCGAGGCGATGAGAGTCCCCGGGTTTGATTTGAGACAACGTTTAGCACGACGACGCTATAAAAACCCCTCACGACGACGGGGTACCACCACTCGACGACGACGACGTTAAACATGTCTGACGTGAGTACGCAAACCGCCCCGGCTCACGTGCGTTCCGAAGGGACCGTCAACCCTGCGTTACGGATTTTCAAGGGGCCACCGACCGACATTAGCATCAATGCTTATCGCATGGTCACCATCCAACCCACCACCACGGGTATCAATCCCATGGAATTCATCATTCCGGGGTTGGACGATTTTGTGGATTTGGGACGCAGTTACTTTACCATGGAATTGAGATTGCAAAAGAGTACCAATGCCAACTTGGTGGACGATGAAAAATTGTGGCCCGTCAACAATTTGGCCCATTCCATCATCAAACAAATTGACTTGCAGTTGAATGGCACGTTGATCAGTCCTCAATCCGACACTTATCATTACAACGCTTACCTAGAAACCTTGTTGAATTTTGACCGAGAAGATGGCAAGACCGTGTTAGGACCCCAAGGCTGGTTCAATCAAGTGGATTTCCCACCCCAATGGACTGCCACCAACACAGACAAAGCAGGGAACCATGCTCACTGGCAAGCTCTCAGTGACAATCAGAAAGGGGCCTTCGATGCCATGGTAGCTGAAGTGGCCAAGTATGCTGCAGGTGTCACGCACAGTTTGGTGTTTACCCCACACTTGGAAGTGTTTCACACCGGCAAACTGTTGGTGCCTGGCATAGAAATCAAGATGAAATTTCATTTCAATGGTCCGGCCCTGTTTTTCAATGGAGTGGGTCTAGCTGGCCGATTGATGGAAGGGGATGTGAAACTACGGTTTCATCTCTGCCAACTGCGATTGAATGACGCCATCTACCAGAGTTTGTCTAGCAAAAGACACAATGAAGGAGAAGTGGCTGCCTACCCGACCGTCCGTAGTGAAATCCGGACCTTCAGCATGCAAGGCAACCTGGTCCGCTTTGATATCCCTAACCTGTTTCAAAACAGAATACCTGACCGATTGATTGTGGGATTGTTGGACAGCCGCGCCTTCAATGGAGATGTGACCCGAGATCCTTTCTGTTTCCAGAAATTTGGTCTGACGTCCATTAAACAGATTGTCAAAGGAGAAGAATACCCTTATGAAACCCTACAGTTGGTGCGCAATGATGGCACCCGAGATAATCTAGGCTACTTCCGTTTTCTGCAAGCCAGTGGAGCCTGGTGTAAAAAGAAAGGCAATATGGTACAACTGCTGGATTGAGGCCAAGCTAAAAATTGTACCTTGTACATGTTTGACAATGTAGCCAATGGATGTGCTGACAGTCAAATCCTCAACCCCAAGCAAAGTGGAGATTTACAACTCGTCTTCGAATTTGGAGCCGCACCCGGTACCAATATAACTGTACTCGTCTATGGAGAATTTGAGAACTTGCTGGAGATTGACCGGAACGGAGCCGTGTTGTATAACATTTACCAACACTGATGGAACACGTGGCCTTGAATAATGTGCAATTGGATTATTTAGCCCGAGACGACCCGCAATTGAAACCTGTCTTTTACGGAACGGTGGCCTGTGATCGTTTACCCAAGAGTCCTGTCAAGACCCAACCCCAAGGGTACATTGTGAATACGGACCCGCACGATCAACCCGGACAACATTGGTTAGCGGTCTGGACGGATGGAAAGGTGTGCGAAGTCCTGGACAGTTATGCCTTGCCATTGGACACGTACGTGCAAGCCACCCCGTTACGAGATTGGATTGTGCAACATTGGAAGTATGTGGTGACCAATGGCAAGTCCCTCCAAGCCATTTCAAGCAAGAGTTGTGGTGATTACGCCTTGGTGTATTTGAAAGCCAAAGCCCGTGGACGAACCTTGCAAGCGTTTTTAAATGAGTTTTCTGATCATGATTATGTAAGCAATGACCATCAAGCCGGTCAACGCCTTCAACAATTGATTGTAGGTCAAGAAGCGAGATGGTATCAACTCTGTTGTCATCCGTATCATCAATGTAATTGTTAAATAAAAATATGTTGGAAAAAAAACTGTGTCGGAGTCGTAGCTCAGTCGGTAGAGCCTTTGGATCCCGAAAAATAGGAAGTTGTGCGTGGGTTCGAGTCCCACCGACTCCAATAAAAAGGTGCCTTTTTTTTAAAATGGGTATTATCATCATGCAAACGGGGAAACCATTTCGTTTTCATACCCCCTCCAGTATTTTGGTCGTGGGTCCTTCGGGATGTGGCAAAACCGTGTTTACGGAAAAACTCTTGGTAGAGAACCCAAACTTGTTTGAAACCCCACCGACCCAACTGCATTATTGTTATGGGGCCTGGCAAGATCGATTTCAAGGCATGCAAGATCAAGGGGTGGTGTTTCACGAAGGGATTCCCGATCATGAGGCGTTGGCCAAATGGTTTCCTCAAGGACATGGGGTCCTCGTCTTGGATGATTTAATGGATGAAGGCAGTCACGATAAACGCGTGTTGGATTTATTCACCAAACATTCCCATCATGAAGGGGTGACCGTGTTGTACTTGTGCCAAGACATGTTTCCCGTGGGTCGATATGCCAAAAGTATTTCCCGCAATGCCCATTACATTGTGGCGTTCAAGAACCCCCGAGATCAATTAGGGGTACGCAATGTCATGCTTCAATCGTTTCCTACCACTTGGAAAGACACGTTGGAGACGTTTCATCAGGCCACCACACGCCCGTATGGGTATTTGGTGTTGGATTTACACCCCGCCTCCTCCGATCAACAACGTTTATTGAGTCACCTGTTAAAAGACGAAGGATGGACTCGCACCTATCAAAAGCGACTATAAAGGCACGACACCCCCTTTGAACAGGTAAAAGAGAGATCAGCCATGGCGGATGATGGCCGTCAACCTCCGCAATCGTACGATACCGTGGCCCCTGCGGGTGTTGGGGCGGCCAGCAGCAATCAAATGTCCCCAAGGGCCTGGCAAGATTTGTATTTGTCGGGAGACCAAGGCCTTCTCCAATCTGGCCACCCCTCGAGGATCCTGGAGTCCTGGCAGACAGCCTCGCACCTTGGGTCAAGCGGATTTACAACGACGTTTACGCATGATGTTACAAGATCAAGAACAATTAGCCCAAGGACGTGAGATTGCCAATGTTACCATGACCAATAGCATTGTGACCAGTTATAAACAGGGAGGAGCACCGAGCGTACAAACGTCTTCGTCCCGGGTTTCGCCGTGAGGATGAAAACCGTCGTGTCGTTAATGAATGGATCGAAACATCATGGCCCTCCATTCCCCCCGGAATTATTACAACGCATGGATTCCTTGTATGCCTTTTACCATCAACAATGGTGGTGTTATCGAAAAATGTTGAATCATTTCAAGTGTATCAATGCCTTGTTCAATGGCATGGCATTACTCCTGATGGCTGCAGGCATGATTGCTGGACCCCTTTTGGAAAACAGTACGTTGGTAGCATGTTTGGCGGCGGTGGGCACAGTGGTCAAAGGATGGAATGATTTTAAACAATACCGATTTATAGTGACCATGAGTCGATTTGCGTTTACCACCTATGAGAAAGCCTTGACCGAATTGACAACCTATGTGCGTGGTGTTCCCTTGGAGGATCTGGAAAGGTTTTTAATCAAGATGCAAACCTTGGATGATACCATTGTGGATTTCACCCCTCCGTTACCCAAACGATGTCTCCAAGATTACCATCGTCATTTTGTGTACCAACCGGTGGAAGCCCTATGCTATGTGGACGGATGTCCTCGTCCCTTGAGACCCAAAGACTATTGGATAGATAAAAAGCCACTCCCTCCCAGTCCCACACTCTTAGAACCATGGCCGTCCAACGAAGACGACGACGCAGAAAAAGGAAACGACGTCAAGGAGGAGGGGCTTTAATGCGTCGCAAACCCCGTTTGGTGGATAAAATTGCCCATGGCATGAGTATGTTTCTATCAGGCCCAGCGCCTGGGTTTGGACTCGCTTTAGGCAAATTAGGCGGTCAAGCCTTGAAAGGCATTACCGATAATGTACAACATTACCGACAACGAGGTGGGGGTTGGTGGCAAGATTTCAAACGCAATACCCGTCAAGGCTATAAAGAGTCGCGAGACGTGATCAAACAAAACAAAGCCCTTCAACGTGTGTTGATGAACCGTCCATGGTATCCTTGAGGAGAAGACGACGACGACGTCGTCGTCAACGAGGAGGTTTTTTAAATCTATTGGTCCCCGCCATGGTGGGATTGGGGAAAGCCGTGGCCTTGGAAACGGATAAACGTATAAAACGCACGATTCAAAAAGCCAACCAACGGTATCGTCGTCGTCACCGATAAAGGATGCAACGTCTTCGACGTCAATTACCGTTTTTACGGTCCATTTTACAAGAAGCCAATGGCTCCAAACGTCAAGAGTTGTTACAACATGCCAATGCCGATCAAATCAATGCTGTGAGTGAACTGGTCTTGAAGTTCTTAAAAAACAAGATTCCTGTGACCCCACCCATGCTGGCCAAACTTCAACCCTATAAAAAGGTACTACGTGATTTGGGACGTCGTCGACATTCCGTGAAAAAACGTCGTCAGTGGTTGGTCCAACAAAAAGGACGCGGGTTGTTTCAAGGACTTCACGAGGTGTTATGTCAATGTGTTCGTTAACGCTTGCCACGTGGATGTGTCTGTTACAAGAGGCCAATCGGGCCACCGACAAGTGGAAAGACGAATGTTCTTATTGGAAGCATAAATATCACCTGTTGTATCGAGAGTACCAACATATCTTAAAGGCCCGTCTTTGTGAGAACTGTCGTGATCAAGAAGACGGGGAACTTTGCCCCGACTGTAGTCAACCACCATGGACGAGGTCCACATGATTCCCACCAGGACTTGGAACAACTCATTCAATATTACAAAGGAGAACTCACCGAAAATGCCTTGTTGAACAAAGCCGCTACGTTAGCCGCCAAAAAACAGGTGTTGTTAGCCAACCCCCAATTACCCCCAGCCCTGGTCAATGCTCAAACCAAACCGTTGAGTCAAGAATTAACCAAGTTAACCAAACGCATTCGTCAATTTCCCGGAGGCGTGGGGGTTGGGGCACCGGGTGGCCCGCCAGGTGAAGAAAGTGAGGAAGAGGCCGGGGATTTGGTGACGGGACCTGTGGAACAATGGTTGAAGCGCATGATAAAAGGCAGCCCGTCGACTCCCAAACCTCCCATTACCCCTGCAACCAAGAAAGGCAAAAGAGCAGCCACCACCAGTAAGATTCCCATTCTCAAGAAAGAGGCCCCTTCCACCAGTCGAGGGGATATCCGGTCGCGTTTAGAAGCCGTGCGAGAACGTCGCAGGACTTGGGAAAAACATTTAGCCGAAAGTGGTTTCGCGAAAGGCAAAGGCAAAGGCAAAGCACCTGCCCGAGAAGTGGAACGATTGAAACCTTTACCCGGTTGGGAAGATTGGTACCAAGGCAAAAAGTTACGACGTCGATTGGATTACGACAGTGACTAAAGATGCCCACCAAGAGGAGGAGGAGAAGGGGTATCAAACGCACCCAACGAGGAGGAGCCTTGGATGTCCAAAAATGGATTGCTAAAACCGGCAAAGAATTTCATTGGCCTGGGTATCAGTACATGGGCCCTGGCACCCATTTGGCCAAACGTCTGAAACGTGGGGATCCAGGGATCAATCGCTTGGACCAGATTGCTAAACAACACGACATTGATTACAGTGGTGCCAAGAATTTGCAAGAGAAATGGAAAGCCGATTCCAAAATGATCCAAGCCATTGATCGATTACCCGGCAAGAACACCAAGACGGAACGGGTGGTCAAAAAAATCATGCAAGCCAAGAAACGTTTAAAATTGTAAATTTAATGACACCCCAGTTACATGTTGAGTAAAAAATAAAAAAATGAAAATGTCAATCAATGTCTCATTGGTTCATGAGTTGTCTTCAAAAAGTTCTACCACAATGTTCTGCCAAATACTAAGACGATTAAATGTTCTGCCAAAATACTGAGACGAGGGTTAAGACACCAAATCATACATCAAATCGACGCCCTCGTCGGGTGACATGTCCTCCAACAAATCAACAATGCCATCAGGGGGCACCAATGCCTCCAAATCAAAGGAAGAATCCTCGACATCGTCCATGACCTGCTCCCAATCGTCGGGTGACATGTCTTTCAATAAGTCCTGCAAAAAACGAAAGGTCATCCAAGTCACATTCAGGGGGTTCCACGACTTGCATGGTCCCCGCTCTCTTCGCTTTAACTTCTCACCAAACTCCACGACACTTGGGTCGAGCACCAACTCCACCTTGACTTTCTTCAAGATGTCCTCCACCTCGAGATCCACTTCGAATTCTTCAAAAGCCTCTAGCAGCTTCTCATGGCGAGAGTCCATGTTGAGATGACCCACCTCGAGATTCGATCTGTTTTATAGTCTCTGGGATCATTCCCCGCAAAGCCTGATGGACCCTCTAGGGAGGGGGGAGGGGGGTCCCCCCTCCCTAGTTGGTCCACAATACGTTGCGAGGAATGACTTTTTACCCTATAAAAGCCGAACATCCACCACCAGTGAGTTCATCTGATCATGGCCTCTCACCAAGAGGAGGAGGCGGCGGGGCCAAGTGGCCTCGACCGCCAAGAGATATTGACCTTGCTACACACCTCGGCCTCTGAGAGAGAAGAAGAAGAGACGGCAGCGAATTCCTGTGATGACCCCGAAGAGATGGCTTGCCGTGACGAGGATAACATCTGTCAAGAGGTCTTGGATCGTTTCGAACGGCAACGTGCCTTTCAAACCAATCTCCTTCAACAAACTGGTGGAGGTTTGGATGCCAGGGCAGACGGCGCCTTCGAGTTTGAGATCCGCAATTATGTCGACCGTAAGAGTAGTCGTATGGGAGTGCATGAACGTCATTTCAACACCCGTTTACGCCAAACGGGGAACTTGATTCCAGGTCAAAACATCACGCAAGCCCTACAAGATGCTTTACGTCGAGCGGTGAATCAAGTGTTAGCCACCACGCCTGAGCTCAACGATCAAGATCGACTCTACTTTACCATCGGTTCCAATCGCCTGCATAATAATTTTCAGGGCTGGGGATTACGTGCGGGAGAATGGCGGCAAGACAGAGAGCGTGTGGAGGCCCTGTTCCACCGTTTAGCGCAAGCCCTTAACAGCAACGAAGAATTTGAAATGGATGACTCCTTTCAATTATCCATTACTCAAGTCCAACATGCCCCTCAGGGAACCGGCAAACCCCGTCGTGGTAAACCAGGCCACCCCACCATACAACTATTGACAAGTCAGAAACGAAGCGTCATCAGAATTACCAATGACGATGAACTCTGTTGTGCCAGAGCCCTCGTGGTCGCCAAAGCCCGTCTGGACCAACACCCGAAATACAACAGCATTCGCCAAGGAAGACCTCTGCAGAGAACCCTAGCTCTGGACCTCCATCACGAAGCCAAGGTGCCCCTCGGCCCTTGCAGTTACGAAGCGTTGACGGCCTTCAGTAAAGCCCCGTCCCTGGCTGGCTACCAGATCATCCTGGTGGATGCGCATCGATCTTATCACATCACCACCTATGGAGACCCCAAAGACAAACAATTGATTTTGTTCCACGACCATAACCATTATGATGTCATAACCCGTCTACCCGGATTTTTCGGGTCCAGTTACGTCTGTGCCTACTGTTGGAAACCCTACAACACCGAGGGACAACATCGCTGCAACAAGAAAAAACAATGCGGGTCCTGTCGCCAAAAAGAGTGCCCTGATTTCCAGGCAGCGTACCCTCGAGCCCAGAAAGCCACCCAACGTTGCCAACAATGTCAGCGGGACTTTTTCGGAGACACTTGCCTCCAAGCCCATGTCGGCAAGGACCACACGGGCAAACCCGCGGCCAACCAAGAGTCCTCCGTGTGCTTTCGTCGCCGTCGCTGTCCTAACTGTTTTAAACAGAACGTTGGATTACAACAGATTGCCAGACACCAATGCTACTACGTGGACTGCCCGTCTTGCCATGAGTACGTGGACAGTGAAACTCATCTTTGTTTTATTCAAAGACCCACTCAAGACAAGAAGAAAAGAAAGAGGAAACACCAAGGAGGGCCTCGCGCCAAACGAGGGGCAGCCGCCGCGGAGCCTGATACCACCCCAGAGGAGGAGGAGGAAGACCTGCCCCCCTTGCACGTGTTTTTTGATATTGAAGCCATGCAACCCAACCAACAACACATTGCTAAACTCCTCGTGGCCGAAACCGAAGACGACGATCAACCCAAGCGTTTCCCAGGCCCCTCTTGTACCCGAGATTTTCTCGAATGGTTGGATACCCTCACGTTGAACGACACCCGACAAGTCAATGTACTGGCTCATAATTTCCAAGGATATGACGGGTACTTTGTCGTCCAGCAATACCATAGTGACAACCGGATCGTCCAACAGCTCCGCAACGGGTGTAAACTCTTGGAAGTCCAACACGACCGGATTCGTTTCATCGATTCACTCAGTTTCTTCCAGATGCCTTTGTCCGCCTTTCCCGCAACCTTTGGATTAACGGAATTGAAAAAAGGGTACTTCCCCCACCAGTTCAATACCCGCGACCACCAAAACTACGTGGGTATCATCCCGGCTCTCGATTACTACATGCCCGAAACCATGTCTCCTGAAGGCAAACAAGCCTTGGAAACGTGGCATCAAGAACAACGTGCCAATAACATTGTGTTTGACTTCCAAAAAGAGTTGGTAGCCTATTGTGAATCAGATGTACGGCTCTTGAAACAAGGATGTCTGACTTTCAAACGATTGTTTGAAGCTCAAACGGGGTTAACCCCTTTGACCACATCACCATCGCTTCTGCCTGCAACATGGATTTACGCATGAACCGGATGATCCCTAACAGTATTGCCAGTGAACCCACCCTTACTTGGAAGAAGAATAACGTCAATCAGTCCTACGAAGCCATTGAATGGTTAACCTAGTGCCAACAACACCAAGCCCCCCATCTTCAACATGCGAAAAATGCCGGCGAGTATCGCATCCCTGGTACCAAGCTCCATGTGGACGGTTTCGATGTGACGACCCACACGATCTACGAATATCACGCTTGTTTCTGGCATGGATGTACTCACTGTTATCCCAACCGTCACGAAAAACATCGACGCCACTGTGATCGGTCCATGCAAGATGTCTACGAAGCCACACAACAAAGGACTGAACATTTAAGAGAACAAGGATACACCGTGGTAGAAATGTGGAGATGCGATTGGGCCCGTCTCAAAGACACCTCCCTTGACATCCGTACGTTTGTAGCTAACCTTCAAAGCACAAAACCCCTGAATCCACGCGACGCTTTCTGTGGAGGACGTACCAATGCGGTGATACTGTACCATCAAGGGACCCCCAGTCAAAAGATCCATTACATTGATGTGACCTCCTTGTACCCATGGGTCAACAAAACCTCTGTCTACCCTAAAGGACATCCAACCTTTATTACACATCCGGGTCACACGGACATCCGCCAGTACTTTGGGTTGATTCAGTGCCAAATCCTCCCTCCATGTCAACTGTACCATCCCGTCCTGCCTTACCGCCATGACGACAAACTGCTCTTTCCTCTCTGTGCCCGTTGTGTGGAAGAAGAAATGGACAAACCCCGTCTAGACAGATCCTATCATTGCCCTCACACCGACGAGGAACGCGCCCTGACAAGTACCTGGTGCAGCCCCGAATTAAAGAAAGCCGTCGAGCTCGGGTACCAAGTCCTGTACATCTATGAAGTCTGGCATTTTGAAGAAACCTGTGAGGGGTTGTTCCGAGACTACGTCAACACTTGGTTGAAAATCAAGCAAGAAGCCAGTGGGTGGCCCAAAGGACTCAACACAGAAGAAGAAAAACAGTCCTACATCAATGATTACTACGAGAAGGAGGGCATCCAGCTGGACTATGACAAAATTGAAAAGAATCCAGGGTTGCGTACCCTGGCTAAAATGATGCTCAATTCCATGTGGGGTAAATTTGGACAACGACTCAACAAGACCCAAGTCCAAGAATTTGATGACCCCCAAGCCTTCCACCAGTTTTTGGACACCGATAGCTTGGATGTACGTCACGTGTCCATTATCAACAACCAAATGGTGGAGGTCCATTATCAGCACCAATAGGAAGACATCCCCGTCTCACCCAACCTTAACATCTTCATCGCCTGTTTCACGACCTGTCATGCCCGGATCAGGCCTTGGAACCCTTGGGAGAACGGGTCTTGTACTACGACACAGACTCCACCATCTACTACACAAACGAAGGTCAAACCAACCCAGACTTGGGTCCTTACCTCGGGGATTTCACAAATGAATTGGACAAGGATGATCACATCGTCGAATTCGTGTCGGGTGGTCCCAAGAATTATGGTTACACCACCAAGAAGGGGCACGTGGAGTGCAAGGTTCGTGGTTTCCGCCTTAACAGTGAGGGAAAAACTCAGTTAAATTATTCAATTATGAAGCAGAACGTCTTGGATGAAATCCAGAAGCCACTCCTCAAACCACGACAAACACAGGTCATCAACACACACCAGATTGTCCGGGATCCTAAAACCTATCAACTGTACACTGAACCGAGCAGCAAGTTCTATCAGTTAGTCTACAACAAGCGAGTGATTGATCCCCGCACATTCAAGACGTACCCCTATGGATATCTGTGAAGGAACATTCATTCATAGGAACACTAAAGGATTTCGTTTGTAAAAACCCAAGGAAATCTGGCATTAAATTATTTTTTCTAACATGGCGTCTTTTTTTTAATTTAATTTAATTTCTTTTTATTTTGGAGTCCAGGGACCACCCCCGATGCTCCCATTGGACTTTGGACTTTGAGCCCGCGTTGGTCAGTGGTTTTTCCCCACCCTGAGCCCACGATCCCCTTTTCCCTACTGGTCAGCGGTTTCCCATTTCAAAACACATCACTTCCGGTTCCCATGACGTCATTTCCGGTCATGTGACTTCCGCTTGAGCCCCCCATCCTTATGGTCAGTGGTTTCCGTTACTAGGGGCAACCCAACAACCAATCAGAACACAAAAGCTCTCGACCAATCAGAAGCCTCCATTTGTGCCATATGGGCCCGACTTACTACTGCCGTGGGAATGTTGGCAAGAAAAAACGGCGCAGGGGTGCAACCGGCACTTTTACTTCACTGGTACGAGCTTTGTAGTGTGTGTGCGGTTATTTTTTTTGTATTTAATATTTCACCAAAGATTGTAGAAAGGACCAACAAAACTCCTTTTTCGATTTTTCTAGAAGGATGGAATGGGTACCGCAGACTATGTTGACATTCATGGACACAAGCCTGTTTTCATAATTAACTTAAAATGTCAAGGTTAAGTGGTTTATTCCTCTACCCACAACAAGAGGAAAAACATGAAAGAAGTAGGAAAAAGTTTTAGTTGAGAACAGTCTGCATAATACAAACATTATTTTATAAACTTAAGACATGATTGGTAGATGCTAAAACTTACCTGGGGATAAGGCTGTTGCATTGATATTGTAGTCACTAACAGTTTCCTTCTTTTAATAACATATATTTTGTCTGCAAAATGGTTAAGTTGGGCTATTCATTCACGGGTGTCTAATTCTAATCTTTAATGTATATTTCTTAAAAGGGGTCTAACCACGCGCACTTGGAGATGGGCATGATAAGCTCATGGGCTTTATGAAAAACACCTTCCCTCTGGCAGTGTATGGGCTACAAGATGTTTTCAGTGGTTATATCATTTATTTAAAGCTGTGGACATCAAACTCAGATCCAAAACTTGTAGGAAGATGGTATCTGGAACATCTTTACAGGACAAGAGGTAGCAAAACTCTGGCAATTATGATGAAGCATCACATGACTAATTTGTACACTAAGGGGATGCTCATTTTTAATGGGGTGGGGGGCAGGGGCTGGTGGGATTTGATGGGTATTACTTATAAATATAATGACCCCCCACCAGATAAGAAATTGTTTTCCTGGCCCCACCTTGTAGAACTATGGGAGAACTATTTGTGCCTGTTTAAGGCGCAAATGTAACATATTTCACTCATCAAACTGGTGCTTTGTTTAATCACCAGGCTTCCAAGTAAGCGGGCAATACTCGATGAAGTTGCTGAGTTATCTCAAGTAATGACTGTTGGAGATGACTTCTTGACACCTGCTGTTAGAGCAGAATGTGAAAGGGTCATTCCTGAAATAGAGGATGTGAAGCCAAGTGATGCTGCAACCACATTCCTTTTTCTGAAGACATACTACAATGAGCCCTAATCACCACAGTGACGAACAATGTCGCACTGCAGCCTGCACCAACAGCAATGTTATAATTATGTTAACTGAATAATTTTGGCATACACCATGATTACAGTAGTTGACATGTTCAGTTAAATGTGAATCTAAAATATCAACTTACATTACTAAGAATAATTTACAATGTTGTCATTGTCATTATTCGTCGGCCTACAATTGTAGTTTCTGTTTTCCTGTTAAAACCTTGTTTTCATATAGAGGGATGAATATATAGAGAACAGTTTATAAATATAAACATAAACTAAACGTTCCTAATGTACAAACAACAGTGTTGTACGCCAACAGTAACTTTGAAAATGTGATGTGTTCCTCTTTTGTAACAACAGTCTCAGTGCAACTATTCTACTTAAGTGTAGTTCCCACACAGTTCTCTACGTAGTAGCACACAAACAATAAAAGCACACTCAAAAATAAGGAAGCTTCATCATTTTGCAGTACTCATTGCAGACGTGTGCCTCTTTAAAAGAGTTAATTCCAGTGGTCGAAAGATTACCACAACAGAAGTAGATTTCTGAACTCTCAGCACACATGAGTTCTTGTGTGGCAATTTCTGGATCATACAAACGGCATTTGCTACCTTGAATATCAAGAACCATCAGCTTATTGTTACTTGCATTATAGCTATAATGCACCAGGCACTCTGCTTTTTCAATGAGAACCTCTTCTTCCTCAGTGCAGTCCTCTGGCCTGCAAACTTTGCCAGTATTGTTGATATACTTTATAAAGTTCCCTTCAACAAAATTCTTCGATTGTAGCTGGTTGGTCATTATATGTGGTGTAATACACTTTATTGTATTCGAAACATGTTCCAAAATTAGAGGGGACTTTTGAAGCAAAGCACTTCGTGATTTGCCTGGCTGCTGTGTGCATTTGCACTTGCTTCCTGGTATGACTTTCTAGAGTTGACTGTATTGTGTCGTGAATTGCTTTTATGGCCTTTGGGTTATAAGTTTTAACAACCCAAGTATACTGTTGCTCATTATTGCTGCTAAGGGTAACCCCTTTAAAAGCATCTCTAAATCCTCCTGAAGAGAACTTCTCTGTCTCAAGCAAAATTTCCAGGGACTCCATACTTGCCCACTCTTGCTTTTTGACACCAAAAGCCTCAATTGGAAAAGTAACATGCTTTCTTTCTTTTGGCATCACTAGCTGCCCAGCCTTTAGTATGGCATCAATGGAAACCGGCTGAATCTGGGTACTCTGTCTCTGGTCCACGTATATGTTTCTGTTTCTTTATGGGGACATCTTCAATGTGAGAGCTCTTAGAGGCATTACTTCCCCCCTCATAGTTTTCATCATCACCCTAGTCTTGCAAGTCCGCTACAGCAAATCGCGCAAGATATACCTATTATGAGTGCAGTACACATTCAGCAAAGAATAGTCATAGTGACACAAATGGTGATTTAATATAGCTCTAACTAATAAATTGTTAGTGTTGAATGGTGCCAATTCTAACACATGAATGGTAGGGTACTTGCACTGTTTTGAGCCAAAATTTAGCTACTTTAGTTGGAATCTACAGCTGTATTGTTTTCTTTCTACAAATTGTTTGGAAGAGATTCAATAAGTGGTCCTAACTATATGTACTTTATTTATACTTCAATTGCATTGTGTGGAAATGTATAAGCATATTACTAATAATATGATGTGAGCGATTTACTGGCAAATAAATGCAGATACAAAATTCTTCATACCTCCCTCAAGTATGCTTTATGTAGTACTCAAGTTTCCTCTTTTTGTTTCATGCGAGTAAGTATGATTAGATGCTGGTAAACCACAAACTAGAAATCTCAGTCCCTTTTAATATTCAAACTGAGTGCTGTACATTGCAAAAGTGACAATTTCCAAACCAACAACAGGAAATGGGAGAAGTTTACAGCACCTTTTTTGTCCAGAAAACGAAGTATATAAATTTAAATATAAAGCCATAAAAAATAGCTCAGTTACCCCCCTGCATTTGCCCCATTTTTGGAGCATCGTTTTTTCCTCAGGAAAGCTGCAAATGCCCCACGAGGGGTGGCAGATTCATACAAAAATCCCACCATGGGGCTTAAAAATCTCAAATGTCATAACATATTTTGCTTTTAAAAGGAGAAGTAAATGTAAGATTCAACACTGACAAATGCCCACTACCATAAGACCACGATGACAAGTGCACTACCCTGGGTACTCACAAGCTAACAAATGCTTGGGGAGGGGGGGAGGGGTGCACATCATGTATTTTTGGCCATTTACACATTCTAGTCAGCCAATTAGCTTCCACGATTTCTTACAGCACACAAAGTTTAAATACAGACAAACCTCTCGAAGTAAAGGGCATTCAAATCTTGACCGTGCAACCTGCCCAAATTAATTACGTCATTTTAAAAAAGTGGAATGCCTCTGGTTTCAATTTGAATCGACTGATAGGGTCAAATAAACTCATGCATACAGGTGTGCGTGAGTGTGTGTGTGTGTGTGTGTGTGTGTGTGTGGGTGGGGGGCTATTGAATGGAATTGCCCTTATCAAGAGGGAGGTCCAGGGGGTACTTCCTAGGCTAATAGGGATGTGCCGCTGAATGGGGTTGCATTTTCAATAAAATTATACTAGAATGGGGTCGCACATTTGTCACACACGTTTGTAAATATTTGCCATTAGCAAATGTACCAGGATGTTTGTAGGTGAGAAAAATAGGGTTCTATTATTCATTTGAAAAAATGTGTCAATTCATTTTAGGATGACCCCTCTCTCCTCTGCAGAGGCTCCAGTTAGTAAACACCAGTGAAAGAAAAAAAAGAGGAAAGCGGGAACGCTAGAGAGAGAAAACGGGAGTGCGGGGAATGATGGGAAGAGGTCCCAGCATTCCCTGCGCACTTTAATTTGTTCCCTCTTCCCAGCCTCTGCGCATCTCTACCGTGCGACTGTAGGAGGCCTCTGCGGAGGAGAGAGGGATGACCCAGTTAAAAGGGTTTGTAAGGTAGATGCATAAACTGAAAGTGACTAAGTTGGGATCGCTAAATTTACATTTGCATCAAAAGTGACTAAGACGGCATCTTTACTTGGCCACAGAATAGACTATCATAGGGTAGGGGTTCTGAGAGGCAAAATGGTACATACCCAGCAAAACGGTACCCCTCCCCCCTCCCCCAGGGGGGGGCAATGAAATTGGGTTTTGGGTCAGTGTTGTTACGTACGGTCCATTACACTAATATAGCACCGCATTTATACACAAAAAATATGGGTGAACTTACTTTATCTTTCCTGTGGGGTATTTGGTTGACATTAGTGGCTGACGGTCCTTTGTTAGAAACTAGCACATCCACAGAACCCGTTGGCACATTAAAATGATCTGCACACGCTTTCTTGAGATTTACAAGCGTCAAGTCGTTGTAGTCAAAGCACACAAACTCCCTGGGCTGAACAGGACGGTACGTCTGTTTATTATCAGGCTCTGAAGAGAGCCTTTGAACAATAATCTCGAGCGGCGCCGACGTGGACCCCTTCTTCGAATTACCTTCACTTCTGGTCCTTTTGTTTGACATTTTATCGTGCAACTCGTTCCACTTTTGCTGCCGACGAGGATACATATCTTATTTTTGACTAGAAGACTTTCAAATCTCGCTCTTGAACCGTGGACCGACTGTTTTGTTTTGTTTTTGTTTTTTGTTTTTTCGAGTGCGTTCTTATTGATTTATTGTTTTATTTTAAATTGAATTTCTCCGTTTTTTTTTTACTTTCGTTTTATTTTCATTTATTTTCTACGAAAAAACTACACGTGTACTGAAAAAAAACATGAAATTTTTATATTTTATGAAAAAAGATAAAAGACAATTTTTTTATATTTTTTTATGAAAAAAAAACATTTCTTCATTTATTTTTCGGAATTCCATGAAGAATCTGGTCATTTTTTTGTGAGAACATTAGGCCACCATACATTACCGTCTTGGATCCGCATGTACAGCGTGTTCAAACTAAACTTTCAGATTTGTATCACATTAATTCTTTGCTCCAAGCAAATTGTCAGTGGCACGGTATTAGGAGAAATAACTAAGGTAACATTATAAGTCTGTACTTCTCTAATTTTGGTTTGTTTCGTTTTATTTGTATGGTTACCAAATATCCGCTGTTTGACTGGCCGCAAAAAGCATGTATGGCATGTGTTCGATTCTTTTTCCATAAGCAAGGTTTTCAGTTGTAAGGAGATCATCCAACCGTAAGGAAAAAAGGAGTTGCTAAGAATTGCAGGAGATTGGAGCTATTTTAAACCCCGGCAATAAGATCAGACGTAAGTCACGCTGGTAAACTTACTAGTTTGTTGTCCTTTTTTCTTTTACAGCGTTGGATTTGTATTTGTTTCTTTCGCTTCTTTTAGCTCAGTCAATCCTGTATTCATTTTCAGTTTTCAGTGCGTGTTGTAAATAGTACGCTCAGCCTGATTCTAATAAACATGTTAAGTGTTGCTGTCCGTCTCCTACTTCACTGTGGTTTTTTAGGCGAACTCCAGCACACAAGCAGCCAGGTTGACCTGGCAAACTAAAGTACACAACACACTCTGTGTCCGCGGTGCTTGGAAGGCGAAAACTTGTGATATGACACGCAGAAAATTGAACAAACCTTATAGCGGAGCGCCTTTCATTCGAGGCCGAAAGTGCGCAAGAGCACACACTCATGAAATGTATCAAGAGAACGCGAGTCGAATTCAATGATGGTCATGACTGCATACGTAGGACGTCGCAACCTACTTCATGTAAAAGCACCACGTGTGACCACAAGGGATTCAAGTAGACGCCTCCTCAAAGCCCACATCTTGGGATGCGAACCCAGGAGTATGTAATGTTATCTCAGGTCAGCATTTACACACCCCTTCTAAGATGTTCCTAATATTCACCCTAACACCTAAATATGGATAAAATTATAATTATTGGACAACACGGATTTCCACAGATGTCTGCGTTTTCTTCATTTTGAGCGGCCTGTAGAAAATTACGAACTTTAAAAGACATCTTGTAAAATCTTGGGCCCGAAACGAGCAACGTTGAACATGTGATGTTTTGGTTTTTTTGTGCGGACGGATTACGGGTCTATGCGTCTGCACATTTGCTGGGGACTTGGTAACGGTTTTTGTACCGGTTTTTGAGTCAATAGTACGTGAGGACAGCGGTTTCCTATTGGGAGGAGCGGTTGAGTGTAGGGTCAATTTACAGCACATATTGACAATAGATCTGGTAGGCTGTCACAGGAGCCTGGGAAGTGTGTGAAACGTTTTAATCGATTAAAGCATGTTTGACGTTTTTTTTTTTTCATTCAATGTAAACTGTTCATAATATAAAAAAATAAATGTCTCTTACAATGTATTTACCTTCGGCAAGTGGTTATAGCAAGGTGCTAGTGAGGCTGAGCATTTAATCTTAGAAACAAATATTTCAAACCGAACACAACAAGTTGAAAATCCCAACTGTCAGGAGGCAAACCAGTTGGCTATTTGCAAGTGTGGCAGAGGAGTTGAACCCGGGTCGGCCGTGAAACAACTCCAAATAGCGGTCAGAGCGGGACTCGAACCCGGAACCTCCCGATTTCAAGTCCGGCGCCCTAACCACTCGGCCATACTGCCGTGCGTACCATACCTGTGTGCGTGCCATACTGCCGTACGTACTGCCATACTGCCGTGCAATGCATGCTGTGTCTTCAACAAGCTATACGTCTCTTGTCTTCTTGGTTATCCAGTGCTCTGACTCAACAACAAGTAATCAAAATTTCTGGTACTTTGATTGTTTATTGACTATTTATTGGGTGTATTTTACATGGGCTCATTATTCCCCCCTCCCCCCCCCCCAAAAAAGGAAAGAAAATGGTCTTCGCAAATAAACCAACAGAAACAAACATGTTTCGCAACAACAATGACAAATGATTTTTGGCCATGGCTTACCGTGAATTCTAAAGAATTCGTCATATTCCTGCGATAAAACATACCCAGTGGAAGGTATTCAATGTTGAAACTTCTATAAGATGTGACCACAATCAAGATCCTGCTGTTTTTAAAGTTACTAACATAAACTAGAATGAAAAAACAGGAAAGAAAAAACGACGAGTGAGTTGGTACTCAAGCCGGAGCAATACACCAAGTGAATTTCATCCAATGTTTTCAAGTGCAAGCAATCTCAGTTTACAACCCTGAGATAGCTGCAGCCAAAGACAATTATTAAAACGAAGTTTTAGAGCGTTATTAAAGTCATTTTAATTAAAAATGAAACCTTTCCATTAAGGCAACTGGATATGTCAGTGTTTGACATATTTGAAGCCATATTAATATGTCCTTAGTATTGGTCCAGTCGTCCAGAGTCTCTTTCTCGAGAACCGTTCTGCTTTAGTTAAAACTCCTAGCAAAATGTCAAAGCTGGAATTCTTCGTTTATGACACAGCAACACGATTTTCATTGTGTGGCTGACCAACTTCAATCATTCAGTGATGTATCCGCAAAATGTCCGAGGCCAAACCCGGAAGTGTTGCCCACTTTTGCTTCATCCTCAACACGAGGCGTTTGCCTCTTTAGCTTACGGCTAAGAAGGACGTCTCCGAGGAATACTGTCAGCTCAGTGATAGAGCGTCTTAGATTCCTTTTGAAGCTTCTCTTGAACAGCACGTAAGTGAATGGATCCAGAACAAAATTAGCGATCACGAGTCTTAGGGAGACTGCATCCAGGCGGTTGCTAGGATACGAGCGAAATGTATTACAGAAGAGGCGAATCTGAAAAGAGACAGAGAACAAACAGTTTACACAAGGAAGGGGGAGGGGTGGGGGAAGCAAAAAGTGTGGGAAAGTAGAGTGATAAAATGTTTGACGGCACAGTTACTTAGAATTGAACACTGGATGTGAGATTTGTTATCTCTTCCTATATAGCCTGATTTTAAGTGGGAATACCCAGTTTTAAAAAATATATATATTTAAAATTTCAAATACATCAGAACTGTTAAATCCTATCCGGTAACGAGAGCCTGCGTTCAACTTAAACAGTGGTCATTTCTTACCCTTCGTAAAAAACAACGGGGGGTCTAGATTACAATCACGGGTTTGTTTTCTGGTGAGGATAACTGTGTATGGCCTTACCGTCACTGGTAACCAAGTAACAAGGAAAACAACAGACACGAGAGCCACGAACTTTGCCATGCGCTCTTCCTGCCGGAAGGCAACTCGCCGAGCACGGCCTCTAGCATTCATTCCCGATGGCAAAACCGCTGACAGGCGCCGTCTTATCCTCACAACAATAATAAATACAACAATGTTGGAAACGGTCATCAGCGAAGTGAGAAGGACTCCACACACTCCTATGGCGAGGATGTAAGCTGTTCCAGCGTGGTCCACAGGGAACCAGTCAAACTGACAGAAAGTTCCAGAGCTTTTATTAAATATGTACCGCCCAACGCCAGCGAAGGGAAGAGCTGCTACAGTTATACAAAATAGCGTGAGAAATACACAGAATGTTTGCGCTAGGCGTGGCGTGGCGTGCTGTTTTTAGGAGAATGGTTTATAAAGCGACGCCACGCGATCTAACGACATAAACGTTACGATGGCGCCAGAATATAGTCCGAATGCCGTCGAGAAGAAGCCCTGTTGAGACAAAAAGAAGGCCATAGTTAATAAAAGAATCTGGTTATGAAGCTCAGCTAAGTCCTTTGTTTTATGTTTTTGTCACCGTTTTTAGCCTTCACGGTGCACAAACAACAATAGGTTTTGAATTTTGCATGAGCAACTAACCGATAAGAAGGTCACTGTTAAGTTATTCAGCCATAGTGTAAACGTAAAATAAAAGATTGTGCACTGTCGTAGTACTTTCAACATAAATTGCAGCACCTTTGTTAAGGCCTTTGAAACTTGCAAAGTTTCATAACCAGTCTCTCGAGTAACTATGAGAAGACGTTTAAATTTTTCTTGTTGTTGCTAAAAGCTTTTGCTTCTTGTAAGTGAAATATCGACTAGTATGTCTCAGTCTGATTAATTACGGCAAGTGTATTCAATGGAGAACGCTGCTGAGAGTTTCATTCGTCGAATTACCAAACAGTAAATTCCATCCACAGAATTGAAAGTTAGAACCATTATCGATGACTCAGCTCTGCACGGTTTGGCTCTTAGAGTGAAGGGGTTAAACATTTTACGCTCAAGTGAAAACAACACAAATACCAGTGAATTCGAAGTTCAATTCCTGTTTACGTTCAAAAATAGTGGCACGAGACCGCATATTATCTAGGTCTAGAAAAATGACGGACCACACACAAAGTCGACACCTCCTACTGCACAGACAGATAAAAAATGTCAAAAATCATGACTCATTAATACGGGACGCGATATGGACATCCGACCCTGTCCTCCTGATTAGGTGTCCATAAAATCGTGTCCGGACTAATTGAAGAAGAGAACACGAGTTGCAATGACCAGGCTGTTAACAACATATGGCCCAATATGACGTATGTATTGGCAAATCAAGAAAAAAATTGTGAAAATTTCAATGGGAATATGAATAATAATGACAGTACTATTGAAATAGGAAATGTGAGTATTTAATTAGATAAGTAAACCGACCTGTAAGCTACATTGCGGGGAATCTGCCGTCCACTCGGCTCCTTTAACAAAGCCTTGGAAAACAAGAACTGCAGTTGAAAATGCTCCAATGAAGTCAACCAAGACTAATGCTCCCACGAACACGACGGGCGGGTTCTTACCAGTGAAGAAATCCCTGCCAAGAGCGAAGAGCGCCAAACTACAGCCAAACAGGGCACTGGCTAACAACACGACACCGATAACAACGTTCGATAGCTTGTCCGGTGTTTGCTCAGCCGAACTGTTTGTTATTGAACTTTGAGTAGCGTTTAAAATGACCATTATTCGTATTTAAAGTTTCTCTCTTGTAGAAACTGCATACTATCTACTTCAGAATTTTGACTTGCGTCGCTATCTTCGTCGCAACACGTCTCAGGACACGTTTTCTTCCTTGCAGTGAATATACTCTTGTAGTATCGAGGAAAGACAAAAAATACCACACAAATACTAGTGACTTATAACTGTGTATAGTTGCATATAGGTTAGTTACAATCCTCAGTCCTTAGTTACCGACGTAGGTACCCTGGAAACGTTTCTTTCTCAGTTAATCAAAGAATCGTTATAATCAAACCGATCCTTTCTGGCGAAATTGGTTTCGTAGCCTTTCACTCAGTTTTCAGTAGAGAGCTACAAGAGAAAATACACATCCAACCACGAAAACGTTAAAATAAGCATATGATAATCCAAAGGAAGGACAAACCTTCGAATTCTTTGTGAACTTACGACTTTTTTGACGGATCTTCTCCATACTTAAATATACTTCGGACTTATTTGGAACTCAATTTTGTCACACTTCAGCGATAGCTTCACGGACATAAAGGCATAAAATAGACAAATTGATGCATTTCAGTTTTTGAGGTAAATAAGGCATTTATGAACAGGTCAGCTGTGTTGATTCTACTACCCAATCATACAATAACCATAGCGTCGTATTGAATGTTTGTGAAATATTAGCTGATAACATCTTCATTTCGGTAAAAAATTTAAACCTTCAACCTTTCAACTTCTTTTAGACCTTCATCTCGGAAGAGTGACAGTAAAAAAAATTACCTTTTATTTTTCACTATTCAAACAGAACTACAGAAAGGAATTGCTCTGTAAGTTTAATTTGAATTGTCCCAGTTTAGAATTTCCTACAAAGGCTCAAAATATAAAACCACATTTCGCAATTCAAGACTTTCCCGTCTAGGAAAAACACATTTCACAAAATCTGCAATTAAGGAAATGATACCATAGAAACTATCGATAAGAGTTAAATTAGCCCTGAAAAAATGATTTAGGTTTTGTCTTCAAAACACCAGCTGTAGTAAAATTAAAACCATATCTTCGGAGACAAACGACATTGTTTGTTCATTCTTGACAGCTCATATCAGTCTACACACAAACAGGAAAATGAATATATTAGCAGTTCAGGCATTTTAACTGCAAGACATATTTGATATCAGATGCAATAAGTAAAACTAAAATATAAAAAAATTATCGCCGGGTTTTTGCATGTGGACCGCTCTGTCATTACATACTGTAAAAATTGAAACTTTTCTTTTCTTTGACGTTTTAGTGGCGTGGAGAGATAAATTAGCTCGGGCCTATAAGTTCGTAATCTTAATGTCCTCAGAAGTAAAGTATATAATTTTTAAAATGACATTGAAATAAGAGAAAATAAATGAGGACAAAGTGTACAAAATCTTGAAAGCATTTTGGAGAGTTTTCTTTCAGGTGCCATCAGCGAGCTCAAAACATGATTCTGTGAGCTATCAAGTCTTGCTTCCCCTCAGGATTTCGTTGTTTTCCTACTTAGTGAACCTTTTTAGCACTTTTATAACATAGCGGGTAAAATTACTGAATGTTGATTGGTTGAGACAGAGGGCATTTTTTTCTTAAAGGCCCGCCTTCACCCAAACGGCCTTGCGACCGTTTGTTATTGTTTTCAAATGTTCCATTGTTTTTCTTCCGATCTGATTGGTTGCCAGAATATTCCTGCGATCGAGAAAATTGTCACGTAAATTCAAAACAAATCGGAGGAGGCATGTCGCATCGATTTACTTTGCGAAGTTGCCCCAATCTACGGCCTCAATTTACAAATCTTTGGGCTTTTATGAAAGGCATTTACTCGCATTTGAATGGCAGAGTGCATTTTGTAGGCGTTTTGAAACGAAAAACGGATTTTGAGTTGTTCACACAAGGATCGCTTCAAAGTTTGAGTTTTAACCGGGTTGGCTGGTAAAAATGGTATGGAAATTGCGTGTTTGCCTGAAGAGAAATTCCAAAAGGTGAATCTATATGTATTACGGGAAACAGCAAATGGTTATTTTTTTTCAAAACTACTGAAAACTTTGGAGCGACGTGGTCGATAATTTTTCCAGCGAGAGAAAGCTTCGCAACTCAGGTGAATAAAATTTACTTTGTTGAGTTTTAAGTGTGTTTTGTCAATGAACTAGAATTGTGTTTATCTCTTAAGATGTACATAATGGTCAGTCTTTCTTGTTCTGTGCGCTGAGCAGCAGTTACACTGCTTGTTTGGTGAATGGTTTATGAGCGAATATTCTTAGGGCCGGCTGATTGTGTTTCAACGTGCATGAAAAGTTTTCCGAAAATTTTGCCCTCTGTGTTATAAACAAGTAATCGCATTGAGTTCTCGAAGAACTAAGGATAAATTTCCCTTTTATTTTCAAAACTTCGAAAATACCCGTGACAGTTTATCCTTAGTTCGACTCGGCCTCATGCGTTTACATATACTAATGTGTCCAAATTGATATTATAACAAGTATTCATGAAACATGTAAATTTGGGCCGGGAATCTACAGCAGCATGTTTCTGATATCGTAAAGGCATTTGTTCGTTACGGACAAAATTATCAGCTGCAGCAGTTAGGGCATTGCCCAGAGGTATTAAGGTGTCCGACCAACGATTATAAAGAGTTCCTCATTTGCTTAATTTTTTGTCCTATCAACTGGTCATGAACTTTTCAAAGGCTCTCGTTTTTTCTACAGTCCTGCCAAATTGAAATGTAAGTGAAAGCAAGTAGGAAGTTTACTTAGAGACATCAAACAAGCTTACTTCATTTTCCCCACCCCATTTCTTCGGCTCTGCCGCCGAGTCTGAGTGTGCGCAAAACTCAACTAAGTCAGCCTGCTTGCGTGGAACTTGCATTCTCTTCCGGTAAAATGTGAAGTCTGCACTGATCCGTGGTGAGCACAACTTGTTCGCACGCAAATGTTCGCATACTTCAGTCAGGCTGCATTAAACTTGTTTCTTTGTAACTTTCATGTATTTGAGACAACTTGCATTTCTGTTTGCATGGGGCGATTTGAATCGTGATCAAAGTACATGCAATTCATCGCCGAGTGCAAGCAAAGTAGTTGCCTAACATGCATTCTGCTAACTTGCACCGATATTATACCTGCGTTTTCGTTTGGCAAAGGCTCATAAGACGGTGGTGCGCGAGCAAATTCCTCGCGAGTCACTCCCCTTCTCATCCATCCCTTTATATGCTCGCCCACTAAACTTTCAACTGTTTGTTGTCTGGAATTTAACAAATTTTATACGTTCAGTGTGCAACCATCGAGTAACGGATGCACGCGGGAGGTTGCTAAACACGAAAGAAGCGTTAGAGTCGCCTCGAGCGAGCGACTGTACTGTTTTGGGAACAAGTGCATCCATAACTTCATGATTGCACAGCTGTGGCTTTTACTATTCGTTTTGCAACATATTTTCGGGCAGTTTTTAGAAGATACAACGATGCGAGCTAAGATTTTATGTCGGATGCCAATTTTACGGGTGCATTTATACTTGAGTAATCGATGGGTAAAGAGCTGAAAAATTTATACATCTGGCTTGTAAAAGTCGCACGTGTCATATTGTTAACAACCCCTATCATGAGAGGACAAGAGCTTCTTGTCTTTTGTAAACTTGACCCTTCGAAAATAGGTTAAAAGTTCAATAGAAAGCTCACCATATTCGTGATTTGCTACAAACCTACAAGCCTGTTAGGAGTCTACGATCATCAGCTATGAACATGTTAGTAATTCCGCGATCCGCGATCCGCGAATTTTACGGCGATCGTGCTTTTTCTGTTTGTGCTCTTAAACTGTTGAACAATCTTCCACAGCACACAAAATGTAGTCCAGATCTCCGTACTTTTACGAGCAGATTGAAGACTCATCTTTTTAAGCACTATTTTAATCTATTAAAAGTTGTGTTTTATTATTTAGTACTTAGTATTTTAAAACTTTTATTATGAAGCGCCTTAGAGCTTTTGGATAAGGTGCTATAAAAATTTTTATTATTGTTATTATTATTATTATTATTAAGTGTTATAAACTCCGTTAACCTGACCATTCCGTTGGTTGGACTGGTTTTCCTTCTTCCATTCTTTCACTGTGGTTGGTCAAGCTCAGGTGTCGAAGGAATCAATCTTATTGTCAATCCACAGAGCACTAATGCTAGCTGCAATTCAGCCAATCGAAAGGTTATTGCCAAACCCATATAACTCACAGGTTCCTGAATTATTAAACTTGGAACAACAGAACCAATTGGCGCTCCAAGAAAGACGAGCCCATTCCCTAATCGATTCACTCCCGAAAAATCCTCGGAAACCCAAACAAGGCCGAACAGTAACATAGACATGACGCGAAGCCCAAGATTCGGCCGTAAGTTGTAAAGTGTGGATAAACATTTCCCGCAAACAAAAACGAAAGCAAACTGATAGCGCAAACAAATCCACCAAATATGATGACGTTGGAGAATCCAAATCAGTTACTAAGAACAGCGGGAACCATCCCGAAGGCTTGTTTTCGCGTGCGTCAATTTGGCGTTTTTGAATCGTACTGCTCTCTAATTGTTCTGCTACAATCATCAACCTGTGTTTCAGCCAGGTGATATTTTATTTATTTTTTTACGTAATTTAACCGGGTAACTGTCCGCGTTTACGAAAAAGGAGAAAGTACCAGAAAGCGCGCTGTTTGACTGTCACGTTCGCAAAGGCTGTCAACTCTATTATGAAAAATATCCCAAGAAAACCGCATTCAACCGATAACTAATATTTTAGTTAACATTTCGGAAAGCTCTTTTTTGTGTATCCTAGCTTTTAATAAGTTTACGCGAAGCTTGAAAAAAAATGATCCATTTTAAAACGGCAGACAGCAAACGGCAGGTTGACGTTTGACCAGTTGCCGAGAAAGGAGATGCTCATTCTTTCTATTATCGTGAAAAACAGAAAGATGGAAACTGGACTATACCTTATTACTTGAATTTTTCGCAATCTCACCATTTTTAAGTGTTGCGCAAAAAATTACTGTCAGGATCTTGTTGATAAGAAAATTAAGTACCTTTTGTTCATTATGTTATTATTTAAAAAACGCCTGCAGGCATTCAGATCAAAACAAAGATGCCTATCAAAATAATTGATAAACTATTTATTGTAAACCATCTTCTTCATCGTTACTTTTCATTAGTTTCGGCAACACTTCCTTCGTACAGTCCTCAAACTCTCCCCTCATCGTCTCCATGTAATTTAATCGCACAATAAGATTCCACAAGAGACTTGAACTTCTCGACTGTTGACATGATGTGTGCATTAAATTATGCGTGATGTTGCTACGCCAAACCTCCTTCCATGAGGGTTGATTCGTCGGAAGCGCACATCTTTAACAGTGAAGTAAACATCTGTACTTCTGAGAACAGGAAAAGAGTAAAACGGCTTATTTCGCGTGGTAAATAACCGACGCAGCTTGATGGCCTAGAGATTGCATATCGATCATGCTGATTATTCCCTTCAGAACACATGCAGCTTATGCATGGTTCAATTTTACCTGTTACCATCCCCCCCCGGGCAACCCCCGGGACAAGTCCAGCCCTTCGGGCCCGGGGGTGGGGAATTGTTTGAAACGGTTTTGTCCCGGGGGTAGGGGGCGGGGCAAATCTAAAATAACTTCTCGTTTTTCTTGTGATGCACGTCATTAGCTTATCACTTCTCAGTTTCCAAATGGCGCCGGACCGCGTAGAGAAGACTGCCTTTTTCCAGGGAAAATCTCTAGAATTTGTAGCAGACTGGTTGGAGAAGGATAATCTCTGGAAATTAATATCTGTATTCAAAGGCACGTTTATTATAAATTGTTAAACGAAGGTTTGTTTGATGCGTACTCGAATGGGTTCATCACAAACATAGAAATATTTCTTCAGCGTATTTGTATGAAACAGATGCACGGCTTCAGTTATATTAAACAGAGAACTCAGTCCAGTAATCTTGTGAAACAAGCTAAGAAAAACTCCTTTAAAATGCTGTCATCAATTTGCTCTCCGGACCTCTTTTGTGCATGTGCTATATTTAGAATAAAACACGCGGTGAAGAACATTCTTTACTCGCCAGCCGAATGCCAGTGCGGTTAGACTTTTTTCTTCAGTTTTTTTTTCAATGTAGCGTCCACGTTTTTTAATACTATGTAATATCCTTCGTTCAGTAAACTCTAGAAAAGCGTTTAAGTTCTTGTCAAAACGTCTGGTTGTGCTATTGAACGGAAAACAATTTTGAACACAAAACAACGTATTTGTGGTCGATGAGGAGTCCCGGGGGTGGGGAATTGTCTCTTTCTGCGTGCCTGGGGGTGGGGAATAGACCGCCAAGTAAGAAAAAAATTGCAAATCCCCGGGGGTGTGCCCGGGGGGGGGGGATGGTAACAGGTAGAATTGAACCCTGCATTAATTGAATGGTCTTGTCAGTTGAGCTTATTCACTATTAAAACAACGATGGCTTTGTGATGAACATATTTATTAAGCCAACAAACAATAAATTTTACCGGCGTAGAATCGCGAAATTCCGTCGCCAAATCGCAAAAGTGACTTGTGGTCAGTACGCACACTCTAAAATAGCGAAATTAACGTGTCGCAAAAATTTATCTAATAAGGTATGCGAATAGTGGTCACACTTCCGCGCTTTTGGCTATAAATATGTCTGGTGGGGGTGGGGGGGTGGGGAGGAAGGAGCGGGTGGCACTTGAAGTTAGCTTCCCTACCTCGCCTTTTGATAGAGCGAAAATGCTCTAATCTGCTGCCCATCTCAGACCAAGGGGTTACACTTTAAATCCCTTTTAAGACCAGAAGTGAGCAGAATACACTAGCTAGTCACAAGGAGACAAGATAGATAAGTAGATACAAAGCATCTGATACTAGCTTATTGGACGCCTATCCCCTCCCCTCCCCCTCCCGTTGTAAATGACAGCATGATACAGCATATGATAATAAAATGTCTCGGAAAACGGGAAAAAACCCTAACTGATAATTCAAATGCACTTTCCTTCTCCAGCACATTCAGTACAAAGCCGTGCTCACTTTGCTCAGCTCTGTTAGAAGTTTGGTGTGGTTTACTAAAAGCAAGCCGTTATATCTGACCGATGATATGACTGCTGTATATTTTCCTCGGTAGGCTTCTGTGACAGCGATGTAACTTGGATTTCAGGTAAGTATTCGGTGGGTTTGTTTTTTCTGTTTTGGCGAATTGGATAATTGTGTGACGAAACTTTGGAAACAAGGTCGAACTTTTAACTAGAGAACAGTCAAAAGCCATTGCCGAATATTTAATTAAAGTATTCAGAATATTCAGTATTATGATTGTCAGAGATTCTTGATGTCTGTGACTATAAAGAATATGCGGCGAAAAGAAGAATTCCAACCATGGAGAATTGATCATTCACCCTTAGTCTGTTATTTGGCAACTACACTGGACTGTGAATTGCAAAATTGTTCTGTGAAGGATAAAAGGCTGCACAGTTTCGGTTTCATTTCAGTGAACAAGCCCAGTTGTTAGGATTAACTTATCAAGAAACAGGGTGGGACACCCAACCCTTTGATTCGGCCGGAAGAATACCTCTTCGGAAGGCCTAAATTGCCTGAGAAATTCGTATTTAAGTGAAGTCAAAAGTATATTTTCCTTTCGCTAAACATCACCTAAAACTCTCGCAACTAGAGGGCCTGATTAATCGCTACTGTTTTGGAGGGACAAATATGTCGCTTATAGTTTGATATAAGGTCAGCTTGTACTTTCGGAAACCCAGCAGCAGAGCACATATTTGGGAATAGGACTCCGTTGGCTAAAATTCTGCGGCCTAAACTTTGAGCTGAAGAACAGATCAACCTCCGGACACCTATCCTAATGAAAATATGCCCTTTGAAAGCCCTGAAACAAACTCAGAAAGCTAAAAGATAAAAATTAAATTTAAAATTAAAATTAATTTAAATTTTCTCGTTGGATGCCCTTGAAGAAAATTCAGTAACACTTGGTATGCGGCTAGTTTGAATACATTTATTTTATGCACTTAAGTTAGGCTTGTTCACTTCAATCTTTATCACCAGACTTAGTGTAATATGAGCACGGCTTTTGCTGTTTTAGAAACACTCGTTCTGAGTCCAATTTAGTATCCACTGTTTGGACATGTTTGAGGTTTCTCCTCGCTCCAGTCTCACCGCGCTGTGATAGCTCACGCTCTCAGCCGTTCGCTCGCCCTCTCGACTATAAATCCAGAAAGAGACTGCTGCCAGTCTATAAAGTTAACATCTCTGGCAAATATTGTAGCTTCCTGTGTGTGAAGAAGCCGGTCAACAAGCGAAAGATTGCATCAAATTAAAGTCGTATCCAAATCCCCGATCTTTTACTGTATAATTTGATACTAATCTTGTAGTAGCCATAAGTTACAGCATGACGCCAGGCAAAGTATGAGCATTTTTAATGAGATATTAGCAGCTGTTGTAAGAGCGAAAATCATCTCAAATTAATTTGGGTCCATGAGCTCTGTTGAGTTGGTTTCTTAGCAGCTGTCGTTAAATTCTTATTGGGTAGTCGAGCTTGCATTCTCTGTATCGATCATCGAGTGCGCAACAAAGTGATCGCGGAGGTCTTCAATATAGACGCAAACTGCGCTCTCGCACGAGTCATTTCGCTTGCGCAATTTTCTTCACCATTTTCTTAAAAACGCGAAATTAAAGTGTTGCAACAGAAAGAAATAGTGTCGCGATCTTGCTGATGCGAGAATTAAGTACCTCTTGCTTATTATCTTATTATAAAAAAAATGCCTGCAGGGAAAAGATGCCCTCTAAAAATAATTAATAAGCTCTTTATTGAAAACCATCTTCTTCATCGTTCCTTTCAATTAGTTTCTGCAACACTTCCTTCGTACAGTCCTCAAACTCTCCTCTCATCGGCTCCTTGTTTTTAAAATTGCACAATAAGATTCCACAAGAGACGTGAACTTCTCGTTGTCATGTTCTGTGTGCATTAAACCATGCTTGCTGTTGCTTTGCCAAACCTCCTTGTATGAGGTTGATTTGTCGAAAACGCACATCTTGAACAGTGAAGTAAACATCTGTACTTCTGAGCAACAGGAAAATAGTAAAACGGCTTATTTCGCGCGGTAAATAACCGACACAACTTCATGGTCTAGAGATTGCATATCGATCATGCTGATTATTCCCTTCAGAACACATGCAGCTTGATTGAATGATCTTGTCAGTTGAGCTTATTCACTATTAAAAAACGACGGCTTTGTGATGAACATATTAAGCCAACAAAGAACAAATCTTACCGGCGTAGAATCGCGAAATTCTGTCGCCAAATCGCAAAAGTGATATTTCATCAGTACGTACGCTCTAAAATAGCGAAATGGACGTGTCACGAAAATTCTTCTTATAAGGTATGCGAATAGTGGTCACACTTGCGCGCTTTTCGCTATAAATATGTCTGGGGGGGGGGGAGTGGGAGGAGGAGCCGCTGGCACTTGAAGTTAGCTTTCCTTCTTTCCCTTTTAATAGAGCGAAAATGCTCTAATCTGCTGCCCCATCTCAGACCAAGGGGTTACATTTTAAACCCCATCTCAGAGCGGACGTGAGCAGAATACACTAGTCACAAGAAGACAAGATAGATAAGCAGATACAAAGCATCTGATACTAGCTAATCAGAAACCTCTCCCCTCCCCTCCCTCATCCTGCTGTAAATGACAGTATGACAAAGAATATGATAATGAAATGTCTCGGAAAACGGGAAAAAGCCCTAAATGATTATTACCTTCTCCAGCGCATTCGTTATTAGCCGTACTCACTTTGGTGTCATTTCCTAAGAGCAAGCCCTTATATCTGAACGATGATATGACTGCTTTATATTTTCCTTGGTAGGCGTCTATGACAGCGATTTCAGGTAAGTATTCGGTGGGTTTGTTTTGTTCTGCTTTGGCGAATTGGATAATTGTGTGACGAAACTTAGGAAACTAGTTGTGGAGTAATGGAATAAATAATGCAGCACTCGTTATATTTATCATGAGTCTAAGACGCAAGTTGTTTGGCTATCACAGTGTACAAGAGTCAAACTTTTAAGTAACTTGGGAATAGTAAAAAGTCATTGCGGAATATTTAATTTGAGTATTCAGAATATTCAGTAATATGATTGTCAGAGGTTCTTGATGACTGTTACTATTAAGAATTCGTAGAGAAAAGAACAATCCCAACCATAGAGAATTGAGTGTGGTGCATTCACCCTCAGTCTGTTATTTGGCGACTATACTGGATTGTGAATTGCAAAATTGTTCTGTGGAAGAGAAAAGGCCGCACAGTTTCGGTTTCATTTCACTGAACACGTCAACAGGAAAAAAAAGGAAAACGAATATTAATTTTCAGATTAGCGGCGGACACATACCCCTCCACTCCTCCCTTTGTAAATGACAATATGAGTTTGTTTTTCGAAAAACGGGAAAAACCCTAATTGATTTTTTTCCTTGTACTTCCTTTCGCCAGCACAGTTAATGACTTTGTTCGATTCGGCTCTGTTGGTTGAATTTTTCTGTCATTTTCTAAAAACAGCCAAGAACCAAACCGAATATCGTCGTTCCATTTTTGTTCGGAAATTGATTTTAGAAGACCAAAATCCAAAACAAACGTGTAAGATGTTCATCTGTTCCCACAGAAATACTGAATTATTACATCTTAACATTGCATACGAGAGGGGAAAGCCCACCTTGACTTCTTTTTAAACATTTATTGTTATTTAATCACTTGGTTATTTCTCTTTTCTTCAGTTCGTCGTTTTCTCAGTAAGCTCATCATGCATTTACGTGGCAACACCTTCCAAATCAAAGATTATTGCTGACTGCACCAAGCCTGAAATTAGGTTAATTACTGGCAATATAATTACTTTAATAGGCCTGGTTAGAACGGGAGTTAAATTGTTTTAAGATAATGATGTCATAAGAATAAACTCGGAATATGGAAATATGGGGAACAAAACTTCAGATAGTCTTGCGTGTCTCGGCTTTGAGACGTACTATTTATCATCAAGAGTTCGAGACCAGAAAGTTGGATTTTGGTTCAAGTCAGAGTTTTTTTTTCCTTCGATGACCGAACAATAACGAACGTAATCGAACGATTGAGTTCGATACACCGAACATTCGATGTATACATGTGATACGTAGAGATTATTTCAGTATAATAAGCAATTTGAATAATTCACCAGACAACCCTTCATTTGCATTTTACATCAAATTCCTTAGCTTATTTCTACAAAACTTCTACGAACATCGCAAGAAACTACAACAAGGTGATCTTTTAACATGAAATGTGAAATTGCAAAATTCCGTTCTGAAATTACGTTCACAGTCACTGAGTAATGACCTTGTTGATACCGTTACAGTTTCCTCTTTATAGACGATCATCCTTCCATTTCTCTTTAGTTGTTTCCGTACACAAGAAAAGGGCCTGGATCCCTCGATATTTTGGAGGAGGTTGTCTAAACTGAAGACAGATTAGAATTTAGGCTAACTTGTGGCAGAGAATCCTGAAAAATGTCTATGAAATGTAAGCGATGATTTGAACTGAAAATGACTGAAATGACTTTGAATAGTATCCAATTTCCTTGCAAGGCATGCGTGCAGTGAACCAATGAGAAAGCTAGAAATTCAATTACCGAGATTGAGAATCTCTTAATATCAGTTACTTCGGCCTTTCAGACACAAAAGAGTTTCTGCAGTTCTTATTTTAAAAACAGGAAAACTAAAGAAATACAAAAAAAAAAAACGGAATGTAGGGTAGGGTACATGGTAGCCATTCTATATTTATTTTCTTTCAGGCGAGTGATTCCTTTACACTTCCTTTCTGTGGCTTAGCTTTCATGGGTTTATTTTTCGCGAATGTTTGATGATGCTCGAAAATAACACAAATGTGATTTATGTGATTCAGCATGATAAAACAACAGCCTTGAATAATCTGACCGCAAAGCAAAATTTCTGATCTCTAAACTCATATAAGTACACAAGCAAACTCCTAATTTAGGCCTGACAAGTATTGAACCACAGCTGAAATGTGATGTTATTTATTCTTAATATTCAAAACGTAAAATTATTTGATCTTCAGGACCTTAAAATCAAACTCCCGGCATCCATGGCGAGGAGTCCAATCAAATCTGCAAGTGAAAGTGACGTCGTACCAGCTGCTGAGGAAACACTGGATTTTGATGACGTCACTTTAAGAGGTGACATGAAACATGTTTGTTACCTTCCACAGGTTGATACTATACTAAGCGTTACGCTTGTAGCTGTCAATAAACACGGTTCAATTGTAGCCGAAACTTTTTATTTTTTTAGCTTCTATTATTCTCGTTGTTGTAAATTATTGCATTTTAGAATATTTTTAAATTTTTAGGTTTTTTAAATTCTTATTGTAACTTATTTTTGTTTTCCTAAAATGTAATAATGAGGATCACCCTAATTAACTTCGTGTTAGCTCTTTGGTGCTACCCTCTTTAAATATTGTTAAAATGATCATGATTGTGATGATGATGATGATGATGATGATGATGATTATATCATTCCTTGTCACACCTTCAGAAAAAAAGCCTCCATTACGCAGCAAGTTATCACAACCGACCGTTATTGTTGATTTTGCCTTCATTACTTTAAGTAAACTAACTTTTTTTAGGTTTCGCAAAATTTGAACAAAGTTCTTTACTTAAAAAGATTAAAGACATTTTTAAAGACTCATAACTTTATTAATTATATTATAAGAGTTGTAGTTTTTAGTTTATATCAGTGTGATTTCATTTTAGCAATTGCAGAGGTCTACAAGAATGAAGGAAATGATGAATACAGAAAGAAAAATTTTAGCAACGCCATTTACTTCTACACGGAAGGAATTAACATAAAATGCAAGGATAAAGGATTAAACGCGAAACTCTACAGCAACAGGGCGACAGCACACTTTTATTTGGGTGAGAAATAATGCTTTTTTCTCAGGTTTTTAAAATTAATTCTCACAGATCAGATAAAAGTTAATTATGCCTTATCAATTTTTTACCTCCCTTTTTATTTCTCGTCTTTCCTTTGTCACAGAAAACTACAATCATTCACTAAGTGATGCAAAAATTGCCACTGACTTGCAACCATGTTATATCAAGGCGATTGAAAGAGGTGAGATTTTTGTTACTTAATCACACAGTGAACCGTTTTAACTTGTCTCCTAAGCAACGTGGAAAAATAAATTGTGTCACTTTTGACGCAATCAATCGCTAGAGATAAGCATGGACTTTTACCTTTGGACGTGTTTCGGACGTCTCGTGTAAGCCATAAAGGTCTCAGTAAAGCAAATACACAAGATTTACGAAAACTGTAACACGATAAATTATAAATTACCATATAAGTAGGGTAAACCCGTCGATTAAATCTCTCTGTTGCGGAAATCATTTATTTTTGCACGCACGTACCTCTAACATTAGAAAGGGAGATTAATTCGTCACGTAGCTTGCTGGTGTCATCATCATTTTTGACAAAGACATCATTTCTAATGATTACATCAGACTCGTCCTCGTCGAAGGGCTCCCGTGTTTGACTTTAGACCAACAAGGAATCGCCGAGTTTTACCACATTCAGGGCAAACCCAGCTTATTCCAAGCTCAAAGCTGGCCCGCAGACAATTGTTATTGTATTTTACAAGGAAAGTTATGCAGTAAAATATCTCCACTATGCCTTTTTAACATGGACCAGAAATAATGTCGAACTTCATTTTTTTTAACCTGATAGGAGCAAGTGCTTGTGTTGAGTTGACAAAGTTTGATGAAGCCATCAGTTGGTGTGATAAGGGATTAGCAGTATCCTTTATTTTCGTATCGACTTTGAAAGCCACAAAGTATTATGTTATTTAAACCTGAACTCTCTGTCATAAACAGGGATGAACCCTGTTCATTTCAGCTTACTGACTTGGGCGGAAAGAACACAACGTTACACATAGGGTCTTAGACAACTGCCCTCCACTCCTGCTGGTCCTATGACCATCGGTAAGCTCACCTGGGGAACCTCTAGGAACCGAGGCCGAGTCTATGTCCCGCATTGCACTGGAACACTGAACATTATACATCTACTCACGCTGACTGCAAACACCTAATGTCCCAGGGAAAGTCAGCCATCAATGGCCCTTCTTCATGTTATTGGGTTTATTGACTTTTGTAATACAAGCTAAGACTGCGCGCTGTCTGATTGGCTAAAATGTTTTATTAAAGTATAAAGCATATTTTTATTGTTATCCAAAAAAGAAAGAGGTTAATTGAAAGAAAGCGTTTTTAAGGTATAAGTCTCTGCAAAAAGCGTTCAGTTGAATATTTGAGAATGTATTCACGTTATTTACGAAAAGGAAGGAAGAGAAACATTAGGTGAAGAAATTAAGTTTTGGAGACTTGTTTTCTTTTAAGCTTAAATTCTACATAGCAAAGCATGTAAAAAAGGCAAACCCAAGTACAGTGGAACGATCACTGCCGCGGGCCATAAAACTTTGGTCTATCAACGGAACAGTGTCAAATTATGATATCCTACGAAAAGGAAGGGAGAGCAAAGACAAAATTAACAGAGGAAGGCAACTTTGAAACTGGTTATCAAACACAGCTTAAAGGATAGTTTTTTTCTTTTTCTTCGTCGATGTTTAATGCTGTTATCATTTCAGACAAAAGACATCTCGAGTGGTAGTATTAACGATGTGAATTTATAAAGAAAATAGCAGTTAAGGACTCCAAGAGGTGCGTCGCCTCTGGTCGTCAGATTAACGACCTGTTCAGGTAACAAAATGACTGAGCCTTTGTTTGGGTCACAACAATGTGGTCGTAATAACTGAAGAGGTGGTATTATTAACGTGGTGGTTGTAAGGCGGGTTCCACTGTACTACATTGTCATACAAAAACACGTCAGGCATTTGAGAACACGAGAGAAATGCTGACGGAAGCGAGTGCTTCCTACTTTTCTCGGATGTCCGTCGTGTTTTGACAGTACATGGTGTTTCCTTCATAATTTGTTGAATTATTTATTGCTTTCGACGTATTTCAAAACTTGACTTGTGGAAGATTAACAAGAATAACAAGACGTTGTTGGATTTAAGAAGCAGGTCTGCCCAAGAACAAAACAAGGTGCAACATGGGGTCAGAAAGAAAGCAAACGACCACGAAGAAACTCAATCGGTAAGTGTGACACAAGCAACTCGATGTTGAAAACGGAAAACATTGATTCACTCGAGCTCGCCAGTGAGAATTACGAGGAATTTCCGAGGAAATGGATTGATTTTTATTCATTCTAAGTGGATCGAAATTTTACTAATTGTAAAGAAGCATTTCTGTGACGAATTGCTGAAAGTTGAGCTATCCGAAGATTAAATAACGATTTTTTGTCAAACGAGCCTCGATCATATCGATCTTGCAAAAATTACGAACTGTTTTCCAATAACAGGTCAACTGACACCGCGTACTTGGGCGACCCATTGCCGTTTAAAAGATACCAGGACATTTTTGTCCTCTGCTCTGTAACAAAAGACGAATCGTCGCAGGTGAGTTGGCCGTGGCCAAACGAAGACGCAAGTCAACGCAAGTTTGGAAATGCCATCTTGCGTACGCAGACTTACGATGAATGGCCAAACGGGCTAGCAGTTAGACGCAAGATAAACGCTAGTTGCAAAAAAGTCATTTCAGTGTAGCCTTGAGCGCGCCCTTACTAAGGAAAATAACAGAGAACTTAAGCACAGATGTTCTTAAGTCACGGGCGGCAACCGGAAGTTTAAGGGTTTCCTTTTGACCCATTTTGATGCCAACACACCTCTATAACGGCAAGCAACCAGATACCAAACAAAGAGTTTTCCAGGCTTTGATGAAGAGCAGAAACAATCCAACAAAGGGGAAACATTCAACTTTTGGTTGACCTCCGTGGCGCGAACACGATACTGAAACCAACTTGTGTCTACTTCCGTTGATTGGCCAAACGGTTAAAAACTTCCGTTCACTTGCGTGCAAATTTCAGCTCGATGAAACTGAACGCAAGTCATCGCAAGGCAGCGCTCGTCAACGCAAGCCATGGCCAAACGGAGTCGCAAGTTACCACAAGTTTCAGCGATAAATTGAAACTCCGTTTTCCTTGAATAAGGGGTAACTAAAGACCTAGCAAGACAAATTTGCGCGAGTCGAAATCAAAAATTTATACCTATAACATACAATCTTATACGTGCATTTTTTTCGTCAGTCAAATCCGTTTCCCTTCCATTATGTATGAAGAGTCAGGCTATCTGATTTTATGCTTAAAAAGAAAAAAAAACACTTAAGAAATGGCCTACATAATACCAAAAATGAGATACAAAGTCTTTAACCCAATTCAAGAACAAGTTTAGAAAGAAACAGGAGCAAAAATTTAAGATTTTAAATTATCTTTATATCCGACAGAAAAATGACATCTCTCTACACAAAACTGGCTCAGAAGAAAAGGAGAAAACTGCAAAAATAGGCAAGTTTGGTAATCTTGGCAACGCTTATCACAGACTAGGAGATTTCAAGAAAGTCATAGACTACCACGAACGTACCCTAAAAATTGCCAAAAAAGTAGGAGACAGGTCAGGAGAGGGAAACGCGTATTGTAATCTTGGTATCGCTTATGGCAGTCTCGGAGATTTCAAGAAAGCCATAGACTACCATGAACGTCACTTAAAAATTGCAAAAGAAGTAGGACACAGGTCAGGAGAGGGAAAAGCGTATTGTAATCTTGGTAACGCTTATCACAATCTCGGAGATTTCAAGAAAGCCATATACTACCATGAACGTGTCTTAAAAATTGCAAAAGAAGTAGGAGGCCGGTCAGGAGAGGGAAAAACGTATGGTAATCTTGGTATCGCTTATGGCAGTCTCGGAGATTTCAAGAAAGCCATAGACTACCATGAACGTGACCTAAAAATTGCAAAAGAAGTAGGAGACCGGTCAGGAGAGGGAAAAGCGTATGGAAATCTCGGTAACGCTTACCACAGTCTCGGAGATTTCAAGAAAGCCATAGACTACCATGAACGTCACCTAAAAATTGCAAAAGAAGTAGGAGACAGGTCAGGGGAGGGAATAGCGTATGGTAATCTTGGTAACGGTTATGACAGTCTCGGAGATTTCAAGAAAGCCATAGACTACCATGAACGTCACCTAAGAATTGCAAAAGAAGTAGGAGACAGGTCAGAGGAGGGAATAGCGTTTGGTAATCTTGGTAACGCTTATTGTAGTCTCGGAGATTTCAAGAAAGCCATAGACTACCATCGACGTCACCTAAAAATTGCAAAAGAAGTAGGTGACAGGTCAGGGGAGGGAATAGCGTCTGGTAATCTTGGTAACGCTTATCACAATGTCGGAGATTTCAAGAAAGCCATAGACTACCATGAACGTCAATTAAAAATTGCAAAAGAAGTGGGAGACAGGTCAGGGGAGGGAATAGCTTATTGTAATCTTGGTAACGCTTATGACAGTCTCGGAGATTTCAAGAAAGCCATAGACTACCATGAACGTCACTTAAAAATTGCAAAAGAAGTAGGACACAGGTCAGGAGAGGGAAAAGCGTATTGTAATCTTGGTAACGCTTATCACAATCTCGGAGATTTCAAGAAAGCCATAGGCTACCATGAACGTCAATTAAAAATTGTTAAAGAAGTAGGAGACAGGTCAGGAGAGGGAAGAACGTATGGTAATCTTGGTAACGCTTATGACAGTCTCGGAGATTTCAAGAAAGCCATAGACTACCATGAACGTCAATTAAAAATTGAAAAAGAAGTAGGAGGCAGGTCAGGAGAGGGAAAAGCGTATGGTAATCTTGGTAACGCTTATGACAGTCTCGGAGATTTCAAGAAAGCCATAGACTACCTTGAACGTCACTTAAAAATTGCAAAAGAAGTAGGAGACAGGTCAGGAGAGGGAAAAGCGTATTGTAATCTTGGTAACGCTTATTTTAGTCTCGGAGATTTCAAGAAAGCCATAGACTACCATGAACGTCACCTAAAAATTGCAAAAGAAGTAGGAGACCGGTCAGGAGAGGGAAAAGCGTATGGTAATCTTGGTAACGCTAACCAAAATCTTGGAGATTTCAAGAAAGCGATAGACTACTATGAACGTCACATAAAAATTGAAAAAGAAGTAGGAGACAGGTCAGTAGAGGGAAAAACGTATGGTAATCTTGGTAACGCTTATTATAGTCTCGGAGATTTCAAGAAAGCCATAGACTACCTTGAACGTCACTTAAAAATTGCAAAAGAAGTAGGAGACAGGTCAGGAGAGGGAAAAGCGTATGGTAATCTTGGTAACGCTTATGTCAGTCTCGGAGATTTCAAGAAAGCCGTAGACTACCATGAACGTCACTTAAAAATTGCAAAAGAAGTAGGAGACAGGTCAGGGGAGGGAAAAGCGTATGGTAATCTTGGTACCGCTTATCACAGTCTTGGAGATTTGAAGAATGCCATAAACTATTATGAATGTACCCTAAAAATTGCAAAAGAAGTGGGAGACGACATTTGCATTGCTAGCTCGTTTCATAACCTTGGTGTTGCCTTTGAATCTCTGGGCTCTTTTGACGAGGCTATTGATTGTCATCACCTCAGTGTAGCAACATTTAATGACGTTAGGAGTCGTCTTAAACTTAATGATGAGTTTAAAATTAGCTTACGCAATTTGCACCAGTTGGCATACGTAAGCTTATGGCGTCTGTTGGTAAAGCAAGGAAAGTTTTCAGAAGGGCTGATTTCTGCTGAACGAGCACGTGCACAGGCTCTAAATGATGTTATAGAGTTGAAGTATTCTCCTGTAAAGCAGCAAGCAGAGTCAGGATCAGGGACCGAAACTATGGAAAACGTATTAAGTTGCCTTCCATCAAATACAGTTTTCATAGCGATTGAAGAACAAGAAGTAATTTTCTGGGTTTGCCAGAAAGAAAACGATCTTAAGCTAAGAAGAAAACAGATCAGCGGTGACGAGGATGCCTTCACTTTTCTTCAGTCTTTGATGCAAGCTACGTGCCAGGAAGTTGGCACAAGAAGTGATATCAAATGTGAAGATCGTTCCTTGGATACGGCAAGAGATGAAAACGTTGCAAATGAGAGATCCCCTCCAGACGAGAAACAAAACCAGTCCTTGCCATTTGAGAAAAGTGCTTTAAGGACATGGTATGACACCATCATAGAACCTCTCCAAGACTTGTTGCTGGACAGTGAACTTGTATTCGTCCCCGAGGGTCCAGTGTGTCTGGCTCCATTTGCTGCTTTCATGGACTCGAATTCAAAGTACCTTTGTGAGTCTTTCAGAATTCGAGTGACTCCCTCTCTAACCAGTTTAAAATTGATTGCGGATTGTCCAGCCGATTACCACAGTAACAGTGGGGCGCTTCTCGTGGGTGATCCGTGGCTACAAGATGTTACTTATCAAGGAAGAAAGCTACCGCAGCTGCCATTCGCTAGAGAAGAAGTACAGATGATTGGACAAATACTCCACACTGAGCCCCTTATTGGAACAGAGGCAACAAAGGATAAAGTGTTGAAACAACTTTCTTTAGTTGCTTTGGTGCATATTGCAGCTCATGGGCGGATGGAAACAGGAGAAATTGCCTTGGCACCAAATCCACAACCTGCATCCAGGGTATCTGTGGACAAAGACTTCATTTTAACTATGACAGATGTGTTAAATGTTAAGATACGAGCAAGACTAGTTGTGTTGAGTTGCTGTCACAGTGCTCGTGGGGAGATTAAGGCTGAGGGTGTTGTTGGCATAGCACGGGCATTTTTGGGCGCTGGTGCTCGGTCTGTTCTTGTGTCATTGTGGGCGATTGACGATGAAGCCACTCTGGAGTTCATGAAAACTTTTTACCTTCACCTAGTGAAAGGAAAAAGTGCCAGTGAGTCACTGAACCAAGCCATGAAGTGCATGAGAGAATCTGACAAGTTTAGTGCAGTGAAGTACTGGGCTCCGTTTGTACTCATTGGTGATGACGTCACACTGGAGTTTGGTGAAAACAAATAATTGGTTTCCACCGTAAGTGGACCCATGTTAAGAGTTAAAACTTTCATATTGTTAAGCACGGCCCGGATATTCAAAACAGGATTAAGCTAATCTAGTATTAGTATCAACTGAATCGGTGTTTAGAAAATATGGATTCTTTCTTTTGGTCTTTATTTTGAGTTTGACTGCTTTGAAAACTCTCAAATTTGCACTGATAATACAATTGAAATGTCACACATAAAAATCGTGGAATTTGTTTCCTGGATTAGCGGTAATTAACCAGTGAACGACCTGGATCAGAAATCCCCCCTCACACCTTGCACAAGTGCTACTTTCACCCATTATAGAGATAGGCGACAGCAATCCTCAGACTACTGAGACACGAAGGTTAGGAACGCGTCGCGAGATACGTTGCATGGAAATTTAGCGTATGTAAATATAACGTCATAACTTTCCAAATGGCAAGTAGCTGTGTAAGAGATGAGTTACGCGCGGCTATGTTCTATGCGACTTGTGTAAGAGTATGTTCTGAGAAAGTCATGTCCTGTGAAATTCAAAATTCTTGACCCGTCGACACGAGAGAGAGAGACAAGGAAAATCTCTATCGTGTTATAAATTTAATGACTAACACCACGTTTTTAAGTTTTACATACATGTTTCGGTAGATACGTCTGCCATCTTAAGTGTGAAGAAATTACAATAATAATGGCAGTGATTAAGACAAATGTAATGGTAATGAATAAATTAAACAGAAAGCTCCAAATTCACTTGCTTGACCTGCGCATTGAGTGTAGGTTTTTCCCAAAGTATGTGTAGCGCTTCTTTGATCTTAAGTGCAAACCGAGAAGAGGCCTGATCGATTATGGCAAAACTGTCAAGGGAGCACGCAGAGCGACATTCTTTTGAGCCCTCAAGGTGCTTGAAAATGTGCGAGGCCCTGTCCGTTTCCAAGTGTTCCCCTACACATGAGCTAAATTGTCGGGTGGTCTCACCGACATAGCAGCCAGCACAGCCTGCACACGAGAATTTATAAACCACACATGATCTGAGTCCACTGGGGATAGGGTAAACATTGTGTTAGCATTTTCTTCTTTCAAAGTAGGTAGTCTATTAAGTGTGAAAGACCCTTTCCCCAGTGGACTCAGATCATGTATGGTTTAAAAATTCTCGGTTGCATGCTGTGCTGCCTGCTATGTTGGTGAGACCGCCCAACACTTTAGCACACGTGTAAGGGAACACTTGGAAACGGACAGGGCCTTGCACATTTTCAAGCGCCTTGAGGGCTCAAAAGAATGTCGCTCTGCGTGCTCCCTTGACATTTTTGCCATTTTCGATCAGGCCTCTTCTCGGTTTGCACTTAAGATCAAACAAGCGCTACACATACTTTGGGAAAAACCTACACTCAATGCGCAGGTCAAGCACGTGAATTTACAAACTTTCTGTTTAATTTATTCATTACCATTACATTTGTCTTAATCACTGCCATATTCACACTGCAGATGGCAGATGTATCTGCCGAAACATGTATGTAAAACTTAAAAACGTCGAGTTAGTCATTAAATTTATAACTTCACTGCTATTATAGAGACCTCTATCGTGTTATTTTCGCATTGAAACTCTACCATGCTTTGCTAGAGAAAATGAAGCGGTGTAGGTCATGACGCTTAGGCAAGATGTCTTTCTATTTTATGAAGATTGGTCTTGAACAAATTTCTTCTTTTGTAATTTTTTTCTTTTTAGCTGCAAAACAAGAAGTGTATTTCGTGAAAAAGGCCTGAGCATCACACAAACAGCCTACTCAATGGATACGGCTTCATGTCAGACAAGGACATTTTTGCGCTATTAAAGAGACTGTAAACATTGTGATACTTGAAGTAATGTTAGGTTTTGACTCTTGTATGAGGACATAGTTAACAGTGAAATGAAGTCTACCCAACAAGTGTGTCCATTTTAAGGTAGTATTCCTAATTACGCATATAGATCTTTATTTCTTAGCCGTGCTCCATTTTTTTCGTTTTTTTTTAAATAAACTGGAATGCGAACCATGAAAGTGACCTGTCTTCTCCTTCTTTCGATTTGCATTTGATTTTTACACGTGAAGGCTTGAACGTAGACAACAAGCTCAGCACTGTACTACTTTAAAATCATAGCTACTGTATGCCAAAGGGTTTTTAAACAATTTTAACAAATAATATTTCATACTGTCAGCTCATAAACAATATTTAAGAGATGAGCTTGAGTTGCGTGTCGTTAAGTGTGTGGCGTAAACATGTAAACAAGTATTGCACATGCACGTTGTACAACGTTCCTTTTTCTTAGCTTTTTCTTTCGCTCCTCATATCTTGAAAATCAAATGTTTTTCAGAAAATAGGTATATTCGTCTTAACGAGAAACATAAAAAACCAACGAAAAAACATAAAAACATAAAAAACAAAAACTAAACATCGAAAAATTATTGTAACAGATGGTCTTTGATAGAACACTTAAGAGCGACTTCCCACAAATATCGACCAATATCGACTTTTGGTGGCACAAGTGGAAAAATCGATTTCGCTCATTTTTTGCTCATAGATAGGCCCTAGCGAGAAACTAAACGGGCTGTAGTTAGTTTTTCCAAATACGGCTTCCTTTCGTGAAAATTCGAAAAAAAAAAACCCGTTTTGCCTGAGTTGAGCTCAAAATCCACTTCCGGTGAGACGCAATTTTCCAAAAATTTGATCGGTTCGCATATCAAACTAGAACTCGATACGAAACTTCAAATAATACGTGTGGTTTTTCTAAGTCTTCTTGTACTGATTAACAAAGAAATTTGTAAAATCTAAGTTACTTTTATGTCCGAAACAGATTTACAAAAACACGCTATAATTGAGAGTTTTCTGCAACCAAATTTTAGCTCTAAAATATCGCAAATTTTGACTATGGGCGATAACTTAGAATTTCATAAAATGACTTTCTGTGGCTTATTTATATACTGCTTTATTAGAATATGAAAAGAAATCCTTGGGCAAATCGTTTTAAGTGACCCACAGGGCCTCGAGTTCAACCCCTATTTTGTCGAAAATATGGCTTTCGCATTGTAAACAATTACGTGACACCGCAAGTCACCGAGAATTACGAGAGTCTAAAGGAACCCCAGAAAAATATTTAGAGACAGAAATATGAAAATGTGCAGGTAGAATTTCGCTAGGGAGGGATTTCTTATCTTTTGGCTTTTTTCCTCTTGCTTCTCCTCCTCAGTTTTCCCGTGCCTGTTACTATATGTTTGTTTGGCGACGGCGAGTTTGAGAAATTATAATCGGGATCGTCGTTGACCTGTGCTAAAAGGAACCGCATGCCTCTTTACAATGAAAAGCGAACTTTCGGAAATCAATACAATTGGCCAGTAGTAAATATGTTTGTTTTAAATTATTTGTTTGCTAGACGCAGAAACTATAAAAAACAGTTGCGTGACCTATTGTGTTGTGAGCCAGTCACCGGAAGTGTCACTGGAGAATTTCGATCTGAAACACCCGCAGTTTACTTTCCTTGATAGACAGGAAAATTGCAGCTAAACAGTATTATTGATCGGGGGTAGCATAAACATGAGCATAGTGCTTGATGAACTAGTTTCAATTTTAACTGATTTCGAAACGTTTTTTATGCGTTCAGCCTTCGCTTTTTACCTCCTAAGGAATGTTTTATTCACGAATAATGCTTCATGCCCGGGAGGTGACCCGTATGAAAGTGACGGAGATGCTCGTCTTCTCACTTAGGGGTATAAATTGCAATTGGTCTCACGTAAGGTGTTCAGGACAGAAAGCCAATATTTTTACTCATACAGGTACCGCTTAGGGTAGACCATGAACGAAAACTAAAGATTTATGACAATCGAATGACAATGCTTCTGAAATCGAATAATAGAATAGAGCATCCGATGTAAACATCTTTAGCGCAATTTAAATCACTATAGCTCTCATTTTGGTTGTCTGTTTTAGCACGGTCTCCTTTAGGGCTCAAATAAAGCCTGAGCCACGCCCAGATTGGTATCCTTTAGGGTTTTAATTCCAATCTTCCAACGAGCATCCCCGTCCCTTTCATATAGGAGTACCCCCCGGGGCTTCATGTCAATTTAAACTGATGTCAAGGTCGCTGACACCTGACCAAAAAAAAAAGATAAGGCGCTGGCCACTCCTCAGTTTCTGAGCAATAAAAGTCAAGAAGAAGTAATTCTGGCACATTTTCTTTTTGCATTTCAAAAGCTTGTGCACAAAGTTGACGCATTTGTTCAGAATGGGACTGGCGCTTGTAATTCTTGCATAAAATGGCAGTTTGGTCTGCCGTGCGTTTATAATATGGGCGACCACAAGAGGGTTCATCAAAGCACCCTACGTAACAGGATAATTGAAGCAAAGCAGCCACAGTAATATTGTTTCTGTATTCTCCTGCGAGAGAAAGTCAAAGCAACAGACGAGAAGGCATTAGGTATTCGTCAAGCGTTTCGTGTGCATCATGTGCCATAAATTAAGAAGTTGAATCACTCCTTACCAAGAGCTCAACTGCCTCGGTATATTTTTCTACACATCGTAGCCGAGAAAGATAGCATTTTACTTCTCCGCTAGTATCCTCAAACCATCACCATTATTTCGGCTTAAAAGAAGTACGGTTTGCAACCCAAACCCACCTCTTCAGCTCCTTAGACTTAGTTCACCTCATTGGTAGGCTCGAAATGAATCGCTTGCGCACGCTCCTCTCTGGCCTATCAAATAATCAGTGAGCAAAGCAATAGCGCGTACCCGAGTAACTTGGCATCTGGGAAGTAACTTGTATTGGCTAGAGAAAGGCTTATTTTCTAAATATGTGTACAATACTTTTTGCAAAGAAATGTACTTTCGTTTGTTCATCGTTATCATTCGACAAATTGCAGTGAGGGTCAAATGGCCTTATTAAATTGGCGCTGGAATCTCGAACCCTCACTGGAAGCGGAAGTTGACGATAGCTCGATTTAACTCTTCACTTAAACGAGGGAAGCAAGCGAAACAGACTTTTTTCAGAGTCCGTTGTTGGTTGAACAATGCGTTTTGTTCCCAAAGGCGACTAGAGCTATTGTTTGGCCTATTGCAAAAGGAGCACTCTCTAAGACTTCTATTTCTTTCTATCTCATAGTTTGATTTTGCAAACCTTCCAACTTTTGCTTCCAACAAGGAGGGAAAACGCTTTACAAAAAGAGGAGAGAAATCTTGGTTAAATTACTCCTGGTTAAGTGTAAATCATGGAAGAATGGCTTCAAAAGAAAACCGGCGTGAGAGCTTCCATGGAGTTGTCCAAAAACAACACAGCCTCTGGAAATAAGATTGCAACAACTGGGTGGTGCTTCTGGGAACCACACCCCTCAAATGTAGTCGTCACTTAGCATTGAAATTTTTCAAAGTGGTTTGGCTAAAAAAAGCAAGGTTCTCTCAAAAGTGCACGTTCGTTTTGCATATTCAGTCAATTCCTAATAGGTGCCTGCGCAAAAGCCGGAATTGGTCAGCGGCGTGCACTCTCAGTTTGCCCAGCGATAATAGTGATGGTTTGAGGAAAAAAGCGAGATGTACAGTGCTATCTAACTTGAGAGTTATCACGCAAAGTCTAACACTAAATTTGAGCACACATAACCAATTGTCATCTCTTGCACGACCAGCGCCACTGCCATTCCGAGCAAAAACAAGTGTTTGATTTTATTACGTTACCATAAGCATGGAGATGCAAAAGAAAATATGCCAGAATTACTCTTTCTTGACTAAAAATCACTATAAACTACGGTAATTTAAAGAAATGCCATGCCAGCAACTTTTTTTGGTTAGGTGTCAACGACCACGGAAATGGATAAGAAGTTAATGATTTAACGCAGCATTCAGCGGGGAAGGGGAGGGGGGTGCCACCCCTGTCTGTGGGGTTGTTTAAGCTTGAAAAATCCTAGATCCGCAAACGGAAACTTCTAAAGTCCACAGAGGGCCTAAAAGGACGCTAGTGTAAATGATCATAAAGCGTTGTTTGGACTAAGTAAAAGCTGCTTTCAGTGTGTCTTCTTTTGTGGGTACACCCTACATGCGGAAGCAAGAGGCGAAGGCTCAAGGCATCAAACGCGTGTTATGATTTTAAAATTAGTTAAAATTGACACTAGTTAATCAGACTGACCAAAAATAATCTTCATTCTACCCCCGATATTGCGTTAAGCTGTAATTTTCCCTGCCTATCACAATGAGCTAGCCCAGTCTAAAACATTCTGCTAAGAACAGATAGGACCCTCATATAGAAGAAATTGAACTGCGGGCGTTTCAGACATTCTCCAGTGACATTTTTTTAGCGCCAGTCCCATTCTGAACAAATGTGTTAACTTTGTGTTACACAAAGAGAATGTTTTGCACAAGAGAATGTGTCAGAATTACTTGAGTTTTATTGCTAAGACACTGAGGACTGGCCAGCGCCTTTTTTTTTCTGGTCAGGTGTCAGCGACCAGGTACACTGTAAGGTTTTTAAACGATTAAACGGGAACTTAATCGACGACGAGCCCAATATGACACCAGTTTAAATTCATTTTTCAGACTAAGTAAAACATTCCTTAGGAGGCTGAACGCATAAAAAACGTTCTGAAATCAGTTAAAATTGAAACTAGCTCACAAAGCACTATAGTCATATTTATTCTACTCCGATATTGTGTTTAGCTGCAATTTTCCTGTCTATCAAGAAAGTAAACTGCGAGTGTTTCAGACATTCTCCAGTGACACTTCCGGTGACTGGCTCACAATACTATAGGTTACGCAACTCTTATTTATAGTGTCTGCGTTCGTCTGGCAAACAAATAATTTAAAACAAACATTTTTACTACTGGCCAATTGTATTGATTTCCGAAAGTTCGCATTTGATTAACAGAGGCATGCAGTTCCTTTTTAGGACAGGTCAACGACGATCCCGATTATAATTTCTCAAACTCGCCGTCGCCAAACAAACATATACTTTCAAGCGTCGGAAAACTGAGAAGGATGAAGCAAGAGGAAAAAAGCCAAAAGATAAGAAATGTCTCTCTGGCGAAATTCTACCTACACATTTCATATTTCTGTCTCTAAATTATTTTTCTGGGGTTCCTTTAGGCTTTCATAAGTCTCGGTGACTTGCGTTGTCACGCAATTGTTTACGATGCGAAAACCATCTTTTCGACAAAATAGGGGTTCAACTCGAGGCCCTGCGGGTCACTTAAAACGATTTGCCCAAGGATTTCTTTTCATATTCAAATAAAGCAGAATATAAATAATCCACAGAAAGTCATTTTATGAAATTCTAAGTTATCGCCCATAGTCAAAATTTGCCATATTTTAGAGCTAAAATTTGGTTGCAAAAAACTCTCAATTGTAGCGTGTTTTTGTAAATTTGTTTCGGGCATAAAAGTAACTTAGATTTTACAAATTTCTTTGTTAATCAGTACAAGAGGACTTAGGAAAACCACACATGTTATTCAAAGTTTCGTATCGAGTTCTAGTTTGATATGCGAACCGACCAAATTTTGGGAAAATTGCGTCTCACCGGAAGTGGATTTTGAGCTCAACTCAGGCAAAACGGTTTTTCTCGAATTTTCACGAAAGGAAGCCGTATTTGGAAAAACTAACTACAGCCCGTTTAGTTTCTCGCTAGGGCCTATCTATGAGCAAAAAATGAGCGAAATCGATTTTTCCACTTGTGCCACTGCTAGGTCGATATTTGTGGGAAGTCGCTCTTAATGTGTTTTAGCAGGGCGTTGGTTCAAGTTTCGTGATTATGAAAAAAAAGTGTTTCTGTGCGGAGAAAAAAACTTTGCTACGTGTACTGCTTGGAACTGAGTCTGTTTACTTTATAGTTAAATTTTATGCGTAGGCGTAACTAGCAGTACGAGCTTGAAAACGTTCGTTTGATGACATAAAAAGTAAGAAGCCACGTGTTTAGAAAAAAAAATAGTGATACCAGCTTTCTTTACCGACCCCATGAGGTTGGTTAAAACTGTTTTGTGTTGACACTGCGGTGTAGTTCAGATAAGGCGACTTAGAGGTTATGATTGTCTTATGCTACAAATGGCCCTAAGTTGCTGTAAAAAGCCATAAGTTCATTGGTGGGTAAATTTGTTTCCACTATGTTATTTAATGATCTTTTAGTAAAGTTGTTTACAATTACTATTATAATGCTTACTAAATAACAAATAAATTGTTTTCACAAAAAGTAACTAGTTGTGCGAGACGACGAGACGAACATGCAAGGCGTAAATGTGTACGTGGGGCAAAATGGTGAATGCCCCATTACACCTTTTGCCCTCCATTAACGGAAAATAGAAATTCATTTTATTTTACGGGAAATCAATAACATCTTAGGAATAACATTTTCACGACGAAATGTTCAGTTTAGTCATCCGTTGGTTCATTTGCGCAATTACCATACTAATGCACCTTCAATAACATCATTGGAATGTCATTTTCTTTATTGAAAAGCCTATTATGTCTTTGGAAAAACATTAACATCAATAACACTGCCGTTTACATTTTTTGAAAGTCATTTCTGGCAAGTAATGAATAAATAAGTTAATTAAATAGCGAAGTACGATTAAACCCTCTATGGTTTCGGGGAATCCTGCGTTCTTTTTGCAGCCGTATTTGGTAACAGAATACGCAAATGATGTTCTGTAACTGGTCTAAGTGGAGTGGTCTGTTGCTGAACTTCCTCTCTGCCGTCAGTTGTGTCTTACGACATGTACTGAACATTCAAGGGCGTGAAATGTCGGCTTTTTTGTACTTGACATGTATATTTGTACTGTGTTGTTTAAGCACTTTACAGTGTTAAGTGCTTATTGCCTGTTCTAGGATATTCAGGTACGGCCAATGGGAGCGCAGCGTTACATGTTCATGTAGTTTATCTCCATTGTGTCTCTTAGGTGATATGCAGTTTGCCAAAGACCCTCTCTGGACAATGCAATTTGAACAGTACAGTAGAACAAAAGATCAAGCATGTATATACACTGTGCATGTACACTGTAAACGCACACAAACTGTTTTGTCGTTTTAAGAGTGAATGCAGCATGCCCCCAAGACGAAATAGAATTCCAAACGAAGTCCGTAGAAGGATTGTCAGAGCCTTTGTTTGAGGATCCCACAGAAGACTACCTATCAGTCGCTGACACATTGGGTGTGAATAGGAGCGCGGCCAGAAGCTTTGTAGCAACCTATCTTCGTGAAGGAAGAGTAAACGAAAGACCTTGTGGCGGACGAAATAACGTTAGAGTCGATAATGAGATGAGAGATTGCATAAATGAAATTTTAAACGAAAACTGCCTCTTACATTGCAACAGATAAATGAAGAACTTCGACCTTTTGGCCGGACGAAATGCCAAAAAATTACTCAAAAACGAACGGTTGAACACTTTTAATTTACTGACTCATCTTCGAACCTCTACACTTTCACGATGGCGGACGAATACGGCCAAAAAATCTTACACCTCAAAACTATATCACCTTATGCAGATTCGTTAGTTGAATCGAATTGCTATTGCTATTGTTCTTGAAAGCTATCGTTCAAAAAAACTTGTGAAAAAATCTTAATTGCAAAGTCTTTTGTTCATTCTCCCCCTTCTTGACAGGGTGTAACACAGTCACTGTTCCTGTGAACTTATTAAATAGACTTTCATCCTTAAATGGACTCCAGTGGAACGGCCCGCATTTTGAAATCGGTCTTACGATGGTCTCCTTGCCTACTTGAAGCTTCACCGCTCGAAATGTCCATCCTGGCCTGGGAAAACTTCCAGTACTCTTGCAAGGGGCCAATGAGCTCTGGGACTTTCGGGTGAGATGGCGAGGACAACATCTCCACTTTTCAGATCCGGCCGGATTTCGTTCCATTTTTGACGGGCGTTCCACAATGGAAGCCACTCCTTTAAACATCTCTTCCAACAATGAGAAATCAGTTCTTGAACTCTTCTCCACCATTTCTTCGGGTTGAAAACAATTTCATCAACGGATTCTGGTGCAGATAAGCCTCCTGCTTGTCCAAGGAGGAAATGGTTAGGTGTCAATGGAGTGGCATCTTTAGAGTGAGCGGACTGATACGAGAATTTAGTAAAGCTTCGACTCCTATAAACGTCGTCATTAATTCTTCGTCATTGATGTCCGTGTTACTAAGGATCGCACGAATGGCTTTCTTGGCGGCTTTTATCATGGCTTCATGAACACCTCCAAAGTGGGGCGCCAAAGGTGGATTAAAACACCATTTCACTCCTTTGCTGGCGGTCTGGTCTTGGATCTTGTTTGTATCCATTCCAGTCACTAGCTCTCGAAGTTCTCGGTCCGCTCCAACGAAATTTGTTCCTCGGTCACTAACAATTTCTTGAGGATAACCACGACGACTTGTCATTCTGACGAAACACTTGAGAAAACTGTCACTATCTAGGCCATAGGCCATCTCCAAATGCACCGCTCTGCATGCCAAACAGGTGAACAGGCACAACCAGCGTTTTTCTCGCCGTTTTCCACGACCTTGCACAGTGATGAAGGGGCCCCCATAATCAACAGAGACTTGGGCGAAAGCTCGAAGAGGAAGTTGCAGGCGGACACGGGGGAGGGGTGCCATAATCTGTTGAGCAGCCTTTGCCTTGCGTTTCTTACATTCGTTGCATTCTTTTTCCCATTGTCGGATTTCTTCAGGCGCTGCTGGTATCCAATACTTAGTGGACAGGTTTGAAAGGGTGTGGTTAGTTCCTGTGATGTGATGCCCAGCTTCATGGTAATGTTTTACGATCAGCTTTGTTGTCCAGCTTCCTCTGGGCGGAATAATAGGGAATCGCATATCGTAAGGAAGAAACTCCGCAAACTGCAGGCGTCCGTCGCAGCGGATCAGGCCATCTTCATCAATCTTTGGCGTTAGCTTTATCAAACAGCTCTTCTTTGGAATAGGCTTGTTTTCGTGAAGTGCACGGTACTCTTCGGAGAATTCTTCTTGCTGAGCATCACGGATAATTCGAATCTCAGCATTTTGCAGCTCCTCGGGAGAAAGAGATCCTTTCCGACGTTCTTGACGATGAGATCTACAGTTGGCAACGAACCTTAGGACCCACGCTGCAACTCTTGAAAGTTTCAACCAACTGGAACAATTCGAAGGGTGGAGTCTCCACTTGCAATCTTCAGACCCGGGACGTACAACAAAGTTCACCGATGGTGCTGAGACGAATTTTGTCTTAGACTCGGTTTTCACTTCCAAACCTTCTGCAATTTTGACCTTCGGCCACTCGGACTCGTGCTTTGAAAGAAAACCAGGGCCTCTCCACCAAAGTGTGCTTTCATTCAGACGGGTAGCACTCAGACCACGAGAACATAAATCAGCGCGATTCTCTTTAGATTCGACATAATGCCATTGCTCTGGGTTAGATTGCCTTTGAATCTCTCCGATCCCGTTTGCAACGAATGGGCGGTACTGCTTGCCTTGAAAGGTTAGGACGTCCTGCTGCGCTCGCCATAAGACACCAAGGGTCTTTGTTGCTGGTAAGCTGTCGTTAAGATCGATCTCGTAGGCTCGATGCTCCTTTGGAATCGCTGCAAGTACTTCGGACGAATTACTCAGCCATTTTCTAGCTTTCATTCCAGCTTTTGCCCACAGTTCTTGGAGCTCTTGGACCAGCTGTATTGCTGAATCATTGTCTCTTACAGAATCCAACGAATCATCCATGTACGTAGACTTGCTCACTGTGTCAGCTGCTAATGATAATTCTTTTTGATGAATTCTGGCGTTCTCCTGCGAGACGTATTGTGCGCGAAACGGGGCTGACGCGTCTCCGAACACCACAGGCTCAAATTCGTAGACATCAGGCTTTCGATTAACTTCCAAGTTCCTCCAAAGAAATCTGAACTTTGGACGATCTTCTGGTGGGATGCGGATCTGTAAGTACATCTCACTTATGTCACAAGCAACAGCAACAGGAAAACGGCGGAATCGAAGGAGCACGTCAAACAAACTGTTTTGAATTTTAGGTCCTGGATAAATTTCATCATTCAGGGATGTTCCATGAAACTTGGCACTGGCATCGAATACGATTCTTGTCTTTGTTGTTAGTCTTTCAGAACGGCAGACCGGAAAATGGGGGAGGTACCAGACATCATGCGGCTGTCCCTCAGACTCGTTAACCTTCCGAATGTAACCCTTTTCAACGTAAGAGGCGATGATTTGCTTGTATTCATCTCCCACCGAAGACTGTCGTAACAGGCGCTTCTCTGTATTTCCAAGGCGACTGCAGGCCATTTCGTATTTATTCGGCAGGGCTGGACTAACCGACCTCCAAGGAACGGCGACTTGATAACGCTCCCCATCATGGATGAGAAAGTGGCACACCTTCTCAAACGCAATTTTCTCTGCTCTAGTCATCATCTCCGGCTTGGACTGCTGGATGCCAAGAGTTTCTATTTCCCAGAACCGCTTTAAGGAATCGTTGATTTCGTCAAACACCTGAGGTCTGCAGAAAAAGGTACAAGCTAGACTCGTTCGCGGGTTTCTAGCAGCGGTTCTTTTTTCGGGGTGGCCAACACAAGACCATCCTAAAGGTCCTAATCTTGCTATCGGTTCTCCTCGTTCACGTAAGAAACGGTACTTGCATCATCTAGCACAGCGTTTACTTTAATCTTCTTCCCTTTGGCTGACAACCACACTGGTACAGTACGAAGAGATACGAATTCCTGCTACTGTGCAGAGGTCAAGGTAGTAATGTGCGAATGCTCATCGGTTGCTTGTTCAGTGTTCCCTTCAGTGACGTCACTTGTAACGGTTGTTAAGGTCCTTGAAGATGGTGAGGAAGGATTTGATACACTTTCAGCGTTAGAAGAAACTTCCCGGTTTCCAAATTCTTCAGATGGATGAAGTAATCTGTGATGACTTCTTCTGCAGCCGTTTTCTCCACATTCTCCCGCTCTGACGCAGTCCTTCCCTAGGTGACTGTTACAATAACAACGAAAACATAGTCTCTTGTCTCTAGCGATTTTCCATCTCTCATCGACATATGCATCTTTAAACTGTTGACACGACCATATCCCATGATTACCTTGACAAAGATACATTTTCGCTGAAATTCAGACGCTTCTTTCGTCTTCCTCTAAACGTGGTAAAAGTACGATTCTACGGTCGTCTTCTTTCTGCTTTGCTTTAGCTTCGAGCCCCTCAATACTTTCCAGAGCTTTAACTTGGTACTCCGATTCTTCTGTAATCCAATCTTTCCAGTGATTCTAGACGATGGTTCTCTGCTGCCCAGCGAAAATATCTTGACAACATGGTCTTCGGAATTTTCTCCACAATAAGAGAGAAGAGGAGACTACCAGGTTCCAACTCACTCCAACGGTTATGTTCACGAAGGGTTACGATAATGCTTACGAGAAGGTCAGCGAATTTCTCGAGTTCCTGAATGCTTCCCTCCTGGAGCGGTTTAATTTTCTTTACGTCTTCGAGATAATTCTGAAGTTGTCTTCTTTCTCCTCCAAATCGACGTTTGAATGTATTTTTTGCCTCTTTGTAGGCTTCTTCGGAGAACCCGAGCTTCGAAATTGCTTCTTCTGCTTTTCCTTCGAGACAGCTCTTTAATCGTATCATCTTATATTTAGCTGGTTCATCTGTCTCATCCACGATGCTTTCGAAAGTCGCCCAAAAATATTCAAATTTAGTTTTATCTCCGTTAAATTTTGGGCGTCTGATCCTCTCCAAATTTCTGTCCACGCGACTAACCCATAACTCGTACGTTTTCTTTGGTTTTGGAGCTTTTTCATCTTCAAAATCGATATTCGGACGAAGCGGAGCCGATCGGAGCTTTCTTTGTTCGCGAGGCCAGAAAGTCTTTGACTCTCGAAATTTCTTTGTCTGTATCCTTAGCGACTTTATCTATCTCCTCCTCGGTGCGCGCCAAATTTTGCTTGTCGCCATTCTTCTCGTACATAACAACTAAGTCTTCCAACAGTTGTATTACATCCAACATCTTCTCGTCTGTGTCTTCTAGAGTAGTTAATATGTTGTCTATATTTAGTGATTCTTCTGCCATTAGTCTCACCAGTCGTGAGTACAGCTTTGTAAGTTGCATCTTGTTGATTCGCTTTTGCTTTTTCAGATCCTCCAGCATGACCCCGCATGCTTCGGCGTTAACCTGTTCTCCGCTATCCGTTTCTTGTTCTCCCTCTAGCATTTTCTTGAAATCTTCGACGAACGACACGAACCTCGCTCTGCTACCAATTTGGCCGGACGAAATGCCAAAAAATTACTCAAAAACGAACGGTTGAACACTTTTAATTTACTGACTCATCTTCGAACCTCTACACTTTCACGATCGTGGACGAATACGGCCAACAAATCTTACACCTCAAAACTATATCACCTTATGCAGATTCGTTAGTTGAATCGAATTGCTATTGCTATTGTTCTTGAAAGCTATCGTTCAAACAAACTTGTGAAAAAATCTTAATTGCAAAGTCTTTTGTTCACCTTTGGTGTGCGATAGAACGATTGGAAGACTATGGATGGAATGCTGATAAGCGTAAAGATGGCCAGAGCAGTACCAGCTGCTCGCAACAGACCCGACGAGGGGTCATCAACGACTGCATCTTCATTGACGAATGTGGCTACAACATCTGGACAGCGAGAAGTTATGGAAGGGCGAGAGTTAGGGAACGTGCTTATCGTCAAGTTTCAGGTCAACGTGGCAGAAATGTGACAATTTGTTTGGCTGTTTCGCCGACAAATGGCCTTGTCTACCACACAGCTCGTATTGGTGGGATGAACAGGCAACTTTTCAACGATTTTTTGGGAGAAGCCGGAAGACGAGTTAATTCCGACAACCAAACCTTCTTGGTGTTTGACAACGCCCCTGTACATCGAAACGTAGATTGTCCCAGAGAGAGAATCGAGATAAAGATGCTGCCCCCCTATTCGCCGTTCCTGAATATTGTAGAGCAAGCCATAAGTGCTTTAAAGGCTGCAATAAAAGCCGACATTTCACGCCCTGACATTCAAACAACATTAGATGACCGAGACGAAGCTCGACGACAAGGCATTCCACTTGGAGAGTATCGACAAAGAATTCTCTTAGAAGGATCTCAAAGGAATATGAATATCATTACGGCTGCAAAGTGCGCAGGGTGGTACAGATTCATGCAGACCTATGTACCGCGTCGGTCTTAACCGCGAACACATTGAAGGTTAAAAATGAACTTTGTTTATTATGGACGGTAATGTACTTGCCAGTAATGACTTTCAAAAAATGTAAACGACTGTATTATTTATGAAAATGTGTTTCCAAAGGCATAATAGACTTTATAATAAAAGTAAATGACATTCCAATGATGTTATTGAAGATGCTATTCTTCAATAACATCATGTTATTCATTTGGTAATTGCCCAAATGAACCAACGGATGATTAAAATGAACATTTCTTCGTCAAAATGTTATTCCTAAGATGTTATTGATTTCCCGTAAAATAAAATGAATTTCTATTTTCCGTTAATGAAGGGCAGAAGGTGCATAACTTTAAGATTTGTGTCACTTTAATTCTTTGCTCCAAGAAAAGTATCAGTGTCACGGTATTAGTAGAAATAACTTAGAAGTCTATAATCCGTTGTTAAGCATTTATGGCATGTGATGGAAGTTGAAATGTAAGAAAAAAAAATGGTAAATGGCACATCTGCACTATTGTCTGCCGTCAGCGTTCCAGTGTCAGGCAAAAGTGGCCATTACCGTCTTGGATCCGCATGTAGGGCGTGTTCAAACTAAACTTTCAGATTTGTATCACATTAATTCTCTGCTCCAAGCCAAGTGTCAGTGGCACGGTATTAGGAGAAATAACTTAGGTAACATTCTAAGTCTGTACTTCTCTAATTTTGGTTTGTTTCGTTTTAATTGTATGGTTATCAAATATCCGTTGTTTGACTGGCCGCAAAAAACATGTATGGCATGTGTTCGAATCTTTTTCCATAAGCAAGGTTTTCAGTTGTAAAGAGATCATCCAACCGTAAGGAAAAAAAGAGTTTCTAAGAATTGTAGGAGATTGGAGATATTTTAAACCCCGGCGATAAGATCAGACGTAAGTCACGCTGGTAAACTTACTAGTTTGTTGTCCTTTTTTCTTTTACAGCGCTGGATTTGTATTTGTTTCTTTCGCTTCTTTTAGCTCAGTCAATCAGCTCAGTCAATTTAGCTCAGTCAATCCTGTATTCATTTTCAGTTTTCAGCGCGTGTTGTAAATAGTACGCTCAGCCTGATTCTAATAAACACGTTAAGTCTTGCTGTCCGTCTCCTACTTCACTGTGGTTTTTCAGTACACAAGCAGCCAGGTTGACCTGGCAAACTAAAGTACACAACACACTCCGTGTCCGCGGTACTTGGAAGGCGAAAACCTGTGATATGACACGCAGAAAACTGAACAAACCTTATGGCGGAGCGCCTTCGATTCGAGGCCGAAAGTGCGCAAGAGCCCACACTCATGAAATGTATCAAGAGAACGCGAGTCGAATTCAATGGTGGTCATGGCTGTGCATACGTGGGACGTTGCAACCTACTTCATGTAAAAGCACCACGTGTGACCACAAGTGATTCAAGTAGACGCCTCCTCAACGCCCACATCTTGGGACTCGAACCCAGGAGTATGCAATGTTATTTTAGGTCAGCATTTACCCACCTCTTCTAAGATGTTCCAGATATTCACCCTAACACCTAAATATGGATAAAATTATAATTATCGGACAACACGGATTCATTTTGAGTGGCCTGTAAAAAATTACGAACTTTAAAAGACATCTTGTAAAATTTTGGGCCCAAAACGAGCAACGTTGCACATGTGATGTTTTAGTTTTTTTGTGCGGACGGATTACGGACCTATGCGTCCGCACATTTGCTAGTGACTTGGTAACGGTTTTGTAGCGGTTTTTGAGTCAATAGTACGTGAGGACAGTGGTTTCCTATTGGGAGGAGCGGTTGAGTGTAGGGTTAATTTACAGCACATATTGACAATAGATCTGGGGGGCTGTCACAGGAGCCTGGGAAGTGTGTGAAACGTTTTAATCGATTAAAGCACGTTTGATGTTTGTTTTTTCATTCAATGTAAACTGTTCATAAGATAGAAAATTAATGTCTTTTACAATGTATTTACCTTCGGCAAGTGATTATAGCAAGTTGCTAGTGAGGCTGAGCATTTAAGCCTTAGAAACAAATATTTCAAACTGAACATAACAAGTTTAAAATCCCAACTGGCAGGAGGGAAACCAGTTGGCTATTTACAAGTGTGGCAGAGGAGTTGAACCCGGGTCGGCCGTGAAACAACTCCAAATAGCGGTCAGAGCGGGACTTGAACCTGGAACCTCCCGATTTCAAGTCTGGCGCCCTAACCACTCGGCCATACTGCCGTGCGTGCCATAATGCCGTGCGTACCATACTTGTTTGCGTGCCATACTGCCCTGCGTACGGCCATACTGCCGCGCGAAATGCATGCTGTGTCTTCAACAAGATATACGTCTCTTGTCTTCTTGGTTACCCAGTGCTCTGACTCAACAACAATTAATCAAAATTTCTGGAAGTTTCAGAGCGCTATAAAGTCATTTTTTATCAAAAATGAGACCTTTTCATTAATGCAACTGGATATGTCAGTGTTTGACATATTTGAAGCCATATTAATATATGCCTTACTATTGGTCCAGTCGTCCAGAGCCTCTTTCTCGAGAACCGTTCTGCTTTAGTTAAAACTCCTAGCAAAATGTCAAAGCTTGAATTCTTCGTTTATGACACAGGAACAAGATTTTCATTGCTTGGCTGATCAACTTCAATCATTGATGTATCCGCAAAATGTCCGAGGCCAAACCCGAAAGTGTTGCCCACTTTTGCTTCATGCTCTTGGTTTGCCTCTTTAGCTTACGGCTAAGACGGACGTCTCCGAGGAATACTGTCAGCTCAGTGATAGAGCGTCTTAGATTCCTTTTGAAGCTTCTCTTGAACAGCACGTAAGTGAATGGATCCAGAACAAAATTAGCGATCACGAGTCTTAGGGAGACTGCATCCAGGCGGTTGCTAGGATACGAGCGAAATGTGTTACAGAAGAGGCGAATCTGAAAACAGACAGAGAACAAACAGTTTACACAAGGAGGGGGGAGGGGTGGGGGGAAGCAAAAAGTGTGGGAAAGTAGAGTGATAGAATTGAACACTGGATGTGAGATTTGTTATCTCTTCCTATATAGCCTGATTTTAAGTGGGAATACCCAGTTTTAAAAAATATATATATTTAAAATTTGAAATACATTAGAACTGTTAAATTCTATCCGGTAACGAGAGCCTGCGTTCAACTTAAACAGTGGTCATTTCTTACCCTTCGTCAAAAAGAACGGGGAGTTTGTTTCCTGGTGAGGATAACTGGGTATGGCCTTACCGTCATTGGTAACCAAGTAACAAGGAAAACAACAGACGCGAGAGCCACGAACTTTGCCATGCGCTCTTCCTGCCGGAAGGCAACTCGCCGAGCCCGGCGTCTAGCATTCATTCCCGATGGCAAAACCGCTGACAGGCGCCGTCTTATCCTCACAACAATAATAAATACAACAATGTTGGAAACGGTCATCAGCGAAGTGAGAAGGACTCCACACACTCCTATAGCAAGGATGTAAACTGTTCCAGCGTGGTCCACTGGGAACCAGTAAAACTGACAGAAAGATCCAGAGCTTTTATTAAATATGTACCGCCCAACGCCAGCGAACAGAAGAGCTGCCACAGTTATACAAAATAGCGTGAGAAATACGCAGAATGTTTGCGCTAGGCGTGGCGTTCTGTTTATAGAAGAATGGTTTATAAAGCGACGCCACGCCATCTAACGACATAAACGTTACGATGGCGCCAGAAGATAGTCCGAATGCCGTCGAGAAGAAGCCCTGTTGAGACAAAAAGAAGACGTTAAAATTTTTCTTGTTGTTGCTAAAAGCTTTTGCTTCTTGTAAGTGAAATATCGATTGGTATGTCTCAGTCTGATTAATTATGGCAAGTGTATTAAATAGAGAATGTTGTTGAGAAATTCATTCGTCGAATCACGAAACAGTAAATTCCATCCACAGACTTGAAAGTTAGAAGCATTATTTATGATTCAGCTCTGCATGGTTTGGCTGTTAGAGTGAAGGGTTTAAACATTTCACGCTCAAGTGAAAACAACACAGATACTAGCGAATTCGAAGTTCAATTCCTGTTTACGTTCAAAAATACTGGCGCGATACCGCATATTTTCTAGGTCTAGAAAAACGACGGACCACATGCATTGTCAGAAGCCACGTTATCGACACCTCCTCTCTTGCACAGACACGCAGTTGATTTTTGTCCGATAAAAAATGGCCAAAATCATGTCTCAATAAAACGGGGCACCATGCGGACAAATTGAAGAAGAGAACACGAGTTGCAATTGACTGGGCTGTTAACTATATATCACCCAAAATGACGTATGTATTGACAAATCAATAAAAAAATCTGATAATTTTACTTGCTCGAATGGGAATATGGATAATAATGGAAGTACTATTGAAATAAAAAATGTGGATATTTAATTAGATAACCAACCTGTAAGCTACATTGCGGGGAATCTGCCATCCACTCGGCTCCTTTAACAAAGCCTTGGAAAACAAGAACTGCAGTTGAAAATGCTCCAATGAAGTCAACCCAGACTAATATGCTCCCACGAACACGACAGGCGGGTTCTTACCAGTGAAGAAATCTCTGCCAAGAGCAAAGAGCGACAAACTACAGCCAAACAGAGCACTGGCTAACAACACGACTCCAGTAATAACGTTCGCTGGGTTGCCCGTTGTTTGCTCAGCAGCACTGTTTGTTATTGAACTTTGAGTAGCGTTTTTAAAGGCCATTATTCGTATTTAAAGTTTATCTCTTGTAGAAACTGCATACTATCTACTTCAGAAATTTGACTTGCGTCGCAGTATCTTCGTCCGGCGCAACACGTCTCAGGAAATGTTTTCTTCCTTGCAGTGAACTCTCGTAGTATCGAGGAATGACGAAAAACTACCACACAAATACAAGTGACTTATAACTGCGTATAGTTGCATATAGTTTAGTTTCAATCCTTAGTCCTTAGTTACCGACGAAGGTACCCTGTAAACTTTTCTTTCTCATTTAATCAAAGAATTGTTAATCAAACCGATTCTTCTGGCGAAATTAGTATCTTAGCCTTTCACTCAGTTTTCAGTAGAGAGCTACAAGAGAAAATATACATCCAATCACGAAAACGTTAAAATAATTAAATAATAATGCAAAGGAAGGACAAACCTTCGAATTCTTTGTGAAATTACGACTTTTTTCGGCTGATGTTCTCGACATAAATATACTTCGGACTTATTTGGGACTCGAGTTTGTCACACTTCAGAGATAGCTTCCTGGCCAGAAAGGCATAAAATGGACAAATTTATGCATTTCAGTTTTTAAGGTAAATAAGGCATTTATGAACAGGTCAGCTGTGTTGATTCTACTACCCAATCATGCGATAACCATACTGCTGTATTGAATGCTTGTGATATTAGCTGTTAACATCTTCATTTCGGTAAAATTTTAAACCTTCAACCTTTCAACTTCTTTTAGACCTTCATCTCGGTAGAGTGACGGTCAAAAAAAATCTCATTTTATTTTTGACTATTCAAACAGAACTACAGAAACGAATTGCTCTGAAAGTTTAATTTGAATTGTCCCAGTTTAGAATTTCATACAAAGGCTCAAAGTAATATATAGATTTAGCCAAGCCTAAAAGCGGTGCCGCGAAGGAATAAACTGGTGTTCGTTTCTCAAAAATAGTCCTGAAACTTTTCGATCTGAAATACATTTCGGGGCTTTTTTTGGCTCGTTCGCTTTCGAAAAGTGTTTCTCAAAAAGCCTGAAAGTGTTCCGAATTGTCCGGTTCAATATTTTGGGGATCTGTTCTGTAAAACCAGGTTCGAAAGGTCGTTCTAGAGGCTGAGCACAGCTTGATTATTTTACTCACGAGCCGTCTAGCTTGGTGTTTGCAATGTTTCCATATCCTGTCATTAACTGTGAAGGCTTGTCAAATCTCCTTGGATTATTGGCCGTTCGCTTGAATGAAATTGAAACGGCGCTCGTTTACAAAAACAAAATAAAAATTATTCGACTGTTTAAATGGGTTATCTTCATCGCGTTCGGATGTTAACAAATAACATGAACTGCCACTAAATAAAAATATTAGTCTGCGGGTCAAAAATTTATACTGACATTTCACCGGCATTTTACTGGGATTACCCGAAATAAAGGATCTGGGGAGCTTCGAAGCACTTGTAATAAACTTATCGAAGAAATGTCGCGTAGGTTTTAGCAGCCGCGAAAAAATTCAAGCACTTTGAGGAACACACCTTACTTACGGGATAAAATAGCTTTAAATTCAAAACTGCTTCGCTTATATTTCGTTCTCTAACTTGAGACCATCGAGATTGAAAACAAACGAACAAACACCGTGCAAACATTCTTAACTCTGTTGCATAAGTTTTGCGGCTGCAAATTGTCTGAAATTCGAGCGCTTTAAAAAATGCACCGAACTGTTTTTGGAAGCTTTTCGGGCATAACAGGTTTAAACCGACAACTGCTTCGCTTATAGTTTTTCAAATAACTGTTCTATTTCGTTCTCTAACTAGAGACAATCAAGATTCAAAACAAAGAAACGCCAAACACGCTTTAATTAAATTGTTATTATGCCGGCATAAGTTTTGCGAATGCGAAGTAAACCTATATAAAGTTAGGCGCTTTGAGGAGCGCACAAAACTGTTTTCGGAAGCTTTTCGGATAAAATAGCTTTAAACCGACAACTGTTTCGCTTACAAGGCTATTACTATTGGAAACTTCTAGGACAAGAAAATCGACAGTTGCACAAAGAGATGGACCGGACGGTGAAAATTGAAAGCAAAGCTTGTGCAGTTGTCTTGCGGCTGTGCTTAGACCTACTGTTGTGAATAAACAAACACAAAATAATGGACAGAGAAATCATTTTTGAAAAACATTTATTCGAAAACCCCTAAGTTTATACTTAAATGCAATTCGCGTTACACTTCCAAAATCGTAGGTCGGTTCACGCGAGTGAAATCGGCTCAGCCTGGCAAAATATTCAAGAATCTGTCACAACTCTGAGCGCGTTTTCTACTATTTTTTTAAAGTCAAAAGTAAATAACACATTTCTAATGGCATAAATCACATTTACATTTCAAAACGTAATTTCTTTCATCGTAATACTCGAAATCATGTACCTTTGACCTTTTAAAAACTTCACTTACTCGGTTGTGTTTCAGAACAGGGTAAACTCTCCGCCGTGAAGAAAACAAAGCGATGAAGTCCTTTGAATGCAGCTTTCGTAACTTTCGGAACTTTCGTAACTTTTCGCCTTCTACCAGTATTCTTTTGAACTTTTTCTTTCCATTTATATATATTAGATGTTTTTTTGTCAAGTATAAAACTTCATTACTCTTGAGCAATCGTTAAATGCTAAAGAAGCTTAAGCTTTTAAAGAAACCTCTTTTTCAAAAGCGACGATGGTCATGCGATTTCCCGCCAAGAAAAATGCCGGTTGCCCTAAAGCACCGTGCGATTTCCCGCCAAGAAAAGATGGCATTCTCTGCCCCCGTTGGGTTGTCTTGGGACTCCCCTCCCCCTCCCCCTCCCACAGAGTGTGCGGACGGACGGACGTACGGATGTACGGATGTACGGACGTACGGACGGACGGTCACGTGACTATTACGTCACAACCAAAATTTCTCGGATTGATAGGTTACCATATTTCCTTAGCAATGGAGCTCCACTGGCGGGCTAATTGCCCGCAGGCTCCGCTATAAAACCGTATTTCGCAATTCAAGACTTTCCCGTCTAGGAAAACCACATTTCACAAAATCTGCAATTAAGTAAATGATACCATAGAAACTATCGATAAGAGTTAAATTAGGACTGGAACAAAAATGATTTAGGTTTTGTCTTCAAACCATCAGCTGTAGTAAAATTAAAACCATATCTTTGGAGACAAACGACATTGTTTGTTCATTCTTGACAGCTCATATCAATCTACACACAAACAGGCAAAATGGAACATAAAACTTCGACACTACAAAAACTGAATGTATTAACACCTCAGGCATTTTAACCGCAAGTTATATTGATATCAGTTGTAACATGCAAAATTAGAATGTAAAAAAATTATTGCCGGTTTTTTTGCGGACGGTTCTATCATTAGATACTGAAATAAATTGAAACTTTTTTCTTTTGACGTTTTCGGGGCTGTAGAGATAAATTGTCTCTGACCTATAAGATCGAAATCTTAATGTCCTTGAAAGTAAAGTAAATAATTTTAATAATTAAATTGAAATAAGACAAAATAAATGAGGACAAAGTGTACAAAATCTTGAAAGCATTTTTAAGAGTTTTCTTTCAGGTGTTGTCAGCGAGCTCACAACATGATTCTGTGAGCTATCATGTCCTGCTTTCTCACAGGATTTCGTTGTATTCCGATTAAGTGAACCTTTTTAGCATTTTAATGTTTCCAAATTGATATCATAACAAGTATTAATGAAACATGTAAATTAGGGCCGGGAATCGACAGCAACAATGTTTCATATCGTAACAACATTTATTATTGAAGGCATTTTTCGTAACGGACAAAATTATCGGCTGCAGCAAAATAGGGCATTGGGCAGAGGTATTAAGGTGTCCGACCAAAGATTATAAAAAGATCCTCATTTGTGTAATTTTTTGTCCTATCAACTGATCATGAACTTTTCAAAGTCTCTCTGTTTTCTTTTTCTTCTACAGTGCTGCCAAATTGAAATGTAAGTGAAAGCAAGTAGGAAATTTACTTAGAGACATCAAACAAGCTTACTTCATTTTCCCCACCCCATTCCTTCGGCTCTGCTGCCGAGTAGTGTGCGCAAAAACTCAACTAAGTCAGCCTGCTTGCGCTGAACTTGCATTCTCTTCCGGTAAATTGTGAACACTGATCCGTGGTGAGCTCAACTTTTTTGCACGCAAGTGTTCGCATACTTCACCGTGAGGCTGCATTAAAATTGCTTCTTTGTAACTGTCATGTATTTGAGTCAACTTGCATTTGGGTTTGCAGAGGGCGCTTTGGATCGTGATCAAAGTGTATGCAATTCATCGCTAAGTGCAAGCAAAGTAGTGGCCTAGCATGCATTCTGCTAACTTGCACTGATATTCATACTTGCATTTTCGTTTGGCGATGGGTCATAAGACGGTGGTTCGCAAGCAAATTCCTCGCGAGTTACTCCCATTCTCATCCATCCCTTTACGAGCACGTCCACTAAACTGTCAACTTTTTATTATCCGGAATTTAATAAATTGTAAACGTTCAGCGTGCAATCATCGAGTAACGGATGCATCGAGTAACGGAGGTTGCTAAATACGAAAGAAGCGTTAGAGTCGCCTCGAGCGACTGTACCTTCTTGGGTGCTTAGAAACAAGTGCATACATAACTTCATGGTTGCACAGCTGTGGCCTTTACCCTTCATTTTGCAACATATTTTCGGGCAGTTTTTAGAAGATACAACGGCGAGAACTAAGATTTTATGTCGCATGCCAATTTTTCGGGTGCATTTATACTTGCGTAATCACTAGGTAAAGAGCTGAAAAATTTTAAACATCCGGCTTGTAGAAGTCGCGCGTGTCATATTGTTTAATTGTGAACACACCAGTTGTTAGGAATAACTTGTCAAGAAACAGGGACGTACACCCAACCCTTCGTTTCGGCCGGCGAAATATCCGCTTTTGGAAGGCCTTAATGTATATATTCGTATTCAAATGAGGTCAAAAATATAGTTATCTTTGGCTAAACATCTCACCAAAATCTCGTAACGACTTTCACTGTTTTAGAAACACTCGGCCTGAATCCAATTTAGTGTCCACTCTTTGGACATGTTTGAGGTAGCGTGACCGTACGTGGACTTAAACGCTTTCATTTGTTAAAAGTATTTCACTAGGATTTGCCAGCTATGTATCGTTATGCTGTCAAAGGAATTTAATAGCATACAGCCAAATGAATTAGCACTAATGTCACTAATGCACACGTTACTGAACAGCCAGATATTCGTACAGTGCATTTTGAACTTTGTGAAGATAATAGACCACTAGCAGTCCCTTTTTGGATAGTCGAGGGGGCAAGCGAAATAGGCGAGCGAAAAAGCCGAAACCTGGAGCGAACGAGTGGAGGGGGATTGGTTTCTTCTCGTTTTTTCTCCTCGCTCGAGTCTCGCCGCGCTGTTGATAACTTGCGCTCCCGGCTTTCGCTTGCGCTCTTGACTAACCAGAAAGGGAATGCTGGCAGTTTATAAAGTTAATATCGCTGGGAACTAGCTTTGTGTGTGTTTGAAGACGGGTCAACAAGTTAAAGATTGCACTGAATTAAAATCGTATCCAGATTCCCGATCTTTCACTGTATAATACAATACTAATCTCGTAGCCATAGGTTACACCATGACGCACGGCAAAGTATGACCATTTTCAATGAGATATCAGCAGCTGTTGTAAGAGCGAAAATCATCTGAAGTTGACTTGTGTCCGTGAGCTCCGCTGAGTTGGTTTTCTAACAGCTGTCGTTAAATTCTGATTGGATAATCAAACTTACATTCTCTAACGAAAGTCAGTAAACATCTGCACTTCTGAGCAACAGGAAAAAAGTAAAACTGCTTATTTCGCGCGGTAAATAACCGACGCAGCTCAGTTCATGGCCTAGAGATTGCATATCGATCATGCTGATTATTCCCTTCAGAACACAAGCAGCTTTAAAATTTCTTTCAGTTGAGCTTATTCACTATTAAAACAACGACGACTTTGTGATGAACATATTAAGCCAACAAACAACAAATTTTTACCGGAGTAGAATCTCGAAGTTCCGTCGCCAAATCGCAAAAGTGACATGTCGTCAATGCACACACTCCAAAATAGCGAAATTAACGTGTCGCGAAAATTCATCTAATAAGGTACGCGAATAGCGTGAAGTTAGCTTCCCTTCTTCGCCTTTTGATAGAGCGCAAATGTTCTAATCTGTTGCCTCATCTCAGACCAGGGGGTTATATTACCTTTTTTTTATAAGTTCGCGTAAAATGTGGCTGAACCTGAGGATGTTCTTATTTTAGCCCATACTTTTTCTTAAATTTTAGGGCAAATTTCAGCCTCAACGCTCTTATAAAAATAGTTCTTATAAAGAAAAAAGAGTTTATATGCCCCATTTCAGACCGGAAGTGAGCAGAAGGAGACAAGATAGATTAGCATATATGAAGCATCTGATACTACAGTGGAACCTGTATATGACGAAGTCCTCGGTATAACGAACTTTATTTTATAGACAAGAGTGTTTTAGTGGAAAACACACCATTCGTACAGTTCATACGAAACTACATCCGGGACTCGAGTGGCGTAGTTTCCACAGCCTCACTAGTGAGGATGTGATGAAGTCATTTCCCGCTTTTACACTGTTGTTTGTGCAGAAATACTCTTGTCTATATAATAAAAAGAAAATTACACGTTGGCTTGAAGATATGAATTTCATTTTTTCGTGGAAAAAAGCAACATTTTACTCACTCGCTGCGCTCGTTCGTAAACTATTGTTCTTGCCACTCGAAAATAAATTCATGTCTTTGCGCCGCATGTAATATCCTCTATATATTTTTCAGCCCAGTAATAAAATATATGTAAAAGAACCGCGATATAACGAACCCTCGATATAACGAGCCAATTTCCAGTCCATTAACACTTCATTAAATCAAGGTTCCACTGTACTTAATCGAAAACCTACCCCCTCCCCTCCCCCCTCCCGCTGTAAATGACGTAATATATCAACAATGAGGGCGAGTGTTTCATCACCGAGAAACTAATGAAAGCACGAGGCTGCAGGCCGAGTGCTTTTATTGTTTCGAGGTGTTTGGATACCCTGATGAAACACGAAGCCCGAGTTGTTGATATGACTTCTCAGTCGCTCGTAATAGACAATAGATAATCAACACTTTCCTGACACGCAAGATTCGTTTGCTTTTGTGAGCAAAAGCTTGTGATTAGCACGTAGTTGGTTGTTTGCAATGCCGGAAAAAATGCCACGGTTTTTTGCAAACTATTTATGGCAATGCTAATATTTGCATTAGCTTCCTTTTCAATCGTGACAGAACTACCTTCGGAATCATCCTGTTTCGGCTGCCAAAAAGTTGTAGAGACAAAAAATCCTTACTGGCCCTCTACAAGCCTAAAAGTAAAGTAAAGCAATTAATAAAATTTGCTGTTATCAAGCCGGGAAACGCATGAATTCAAAGATTGCCTTCACTGAGTGCGAAGACTTTAAGAACAGTTGGAGCTTTCCCAGCAAGTCTCAGGAACAATCGAGAAAAAATTGTCCACAGTGTTATTTAAGCAATGTTCAAGAATTGCTCTGTAAACGTAAATCTCGTGAACTGCAGTGTAAACGTAAATGCTAACTACAAACAATAATTTGTTATGGAAGGTAATAAACATTTGTTCAAGCACTGCATTGTTTTTGTTAATTGATTTCCAAACACACGTGATTGGATATCCCACTGCGTGTGTCTGGATATCCAAACTCGCTTGATTTCATCTGTTCTTTACCGGGGTATAAAGGGGCATCCATGTGACCCAAATCGGGCCAGGCAATTGGTTTATTACCATAATTAGTAAGTTTGAGAAAGTATGATAAAGCATGTATAAATAAAAAAATGTCTCGGAAAACGGGAAAAAAAACCCTAATTTATTATTCAAATACACTTCCCTTCTCCAGCGCATTCATCACGAACCGTACTCACTTTGTTCAGCTCTGTTTCAAGTTTGGTGTCATTTCCTAAAAGCAAGCGTTTATATCTGAACGATGATATAACTGCTGCATATTTTCCTCGGTAAGCTTCTGTGACAGTGATGTAACTTGGATAAGGTATGTATGGAATAAGACATGCAGCGCTTGTTATATTTATTATGAGTCTAAGATGCAAGTTGTTTGGCTATCAGAGTCGAACTTTTTGGTAGGGAATAGTAAAAGCAATTGCAGAATATTTAATTTAAGTGTTCAGAATATTCAGAGATTGTCAGAGATTCTTGGTGTCTGTGACTATAAATAATATGCAGAGAAAAGAAGAATCTCAACCATGGAGAATTGAGGGTAGTGTATTCACCTTCAATCTGTTATTTGGCGACTATAGTAGATTGTGAATTGCAAAATTGTTCTGTGAAAGAGAAAAGGGTCCATAGTTTCGGTTTCATTTCAGTGAACATGCCAGTTGTTAGGAAAAACTTATCCTTTCATTTCGGCCGGCGAAATATCTGTTCGAAAGGCCTCAATTGCCTGAGATACTCGTATTCAAGTGAAGTCAAAAATGTAGTTTCCTTTGGCTAAACATCACCTCACACTCTCGTAAATAGAGGGCCTGATTATTTGCTATTGTTTTCGGAGGGACAAATATGTTGCTTATAGTTTGAAATAAGGTCAGCTAGCACTTTCGGAAAGCCAGCTGCAGAGCAGATATTTGCGGATAGGACTCCGTTGGCTAACATTTTCTGCCGCCTAAACGTTGAGCTAAAAAACAGATCAACCTTTATTAACTTACGCAAATATGCCCTTTGAAAGCCCTGAAACAGCGGGAAATCATGGCAGCCGGACGTGTTCCTCTCGCGGCCGCTTAATCTGCCAAGGTAGACGCCTCCCCGACATATAGCTTACACAAAACACAATATATGTTCTTCCATAATATGCAATGCACAGTTGCAAACGATAATGCCAGGGAAAAAATAAAGAGAGAGGCGATCGGGGCTCAGTTGAAGAAGCGTTAAGCGCTGCGAAGAAATCCAATATGGCCGCCGACGTCCAAACATTGAAGAAACGATTCGTACGATAAACAAGCAAGAAGAGCCAAGTCTCCTCGAAATCAAGCAACTATTGGTGGATATTTAGATCCAAATAGCATCGGCTCTTATTGAAAATATAGCGCTTAGGAAGGAAATCGAAGAAATGAAGGATTCCGCAAATTATAATGAGAAGGAACTTAATGATCTGGAAGGCCCCCTGCAAAAGACCAAGGATGAAAACAAGACCTTAAAAAAATTTACTGGAAGATACGAGGAAAGAGTTGAAAACAGCGAAGAATAATATTGCAAAGCAGAAGGAGGAAGCTGATCAACTGTGGACTGCACTCGACGACTTGGAACAATACACGCGCAAGAATTCACTAGAAATACACGGAATCCCACAAGAGGCCACAAGATGCACACACAGACACAGAGACAACAGTCATTAAAGTGACCGAAGCTTTGAACATTACACTAGAGTCTGAGGACAGCGAAATCTCTCACATGCTGAGGCGGAACAAGGCTATTATAGTAAAAATAAGCAGCCATAAGATGAAGTTCAAACTTTACAAGGAACGTTATAAATTAAAACATGTTAGAATTTCGGATCTTTTCCCTGACTTAACCCTTCCATTGGACAACAACGGCGAATTTTTGCTAACGAGAACCTTACAGCCTTCAGGAGAAGCTTGGTTAGTGAAGCCAAGAAACGAAGGCAGAAGGGAACTTTTCAGTGTTTGGACTTAAGATGGTAAGGTTTATGTTAAAGCCTTGCCCGATGGCGCCCCAGCAAGAATATTCTCGGAAGAAGACCTACAGTAGATAATTTCATAATTCGGTAAATTGTGATCGTCCGGGTGAGTGTTGCGTTGCTCACAAACCTATCACTACCTTACGACAGCTACTGACGAACGTTAAAGACAAAGACGAACCGAGCGACAGACGGGGAGCAGTTTATAAAATCAAATGCTGCGACTGCCAGGCCACTTATATTGGTGAGACCGGCAGAAATCTGAACGTCCGACTGACTGAACACAAACGAGCGACTAGAAATGGTGATATCAACAATCACATTGCCGAGCACCATTTAAAAACAAACCACAGAATCGACTTGGACTCTGCTGAATGCGTTACCTACAGTACGGACTACTATCAACGAATCACTCTGGAAAGCTGGTTTACCAACTTAGAACAAACACCACTGAACCGTTGCCAACAGCTACCTGCACCTTACAAACGACTGATTGCCGACAATAACAAGACAGACAAACAATAGACAAACTGACTCATTTGACTAACAATAGACCAACGGACATTTGACTAACAAAAGACGGATCGAAACGCACCAATCACGTTTACAGTCTTCACAGCCAATAACAACACGGCTTAACTGACAGACGACCAATAACATCACGAGATCGTCGACCAATCAGGACAACGACCAGAGATTTATAACATCTCCTGACGATTTACAGTTCACTTGACTCTGATGATGACTTCCGCTCAGGTTGTCGAAACGTCAGTCAATGTCACCTCAAACAGTCCTTCTCAGGACTACACTCACCCGGACGATCACAATTTACCGAATTATGATATGACTCCTGGGTTCAAACCATTTACAGTAGATAATTTATAACTAATTTGAATTTGCTATGACCGGAAGGAGAGCGTCTCTTGATATTTAGAGTTGCAAACTAACCAAGAGCTCAGAATGTTTCTCGCTATCAAATTATCACTTAATAGTTTTACTAGTTGAGTTAATGTCTGTTTTTTTCGGCGCACACCGGTTTCCTTGTTGTTGTGCTGTCTGTTTCTATTCGGTTTATATGTGATGTGCTCTGCTCTGTCTGGTTTAATCTCCTTTATTTTTATTTCTCTTAGTGTGTTTCTTTGCACTTAATGCATATTTCATGTTGCAATAGATTATATCGGAATAAATTTTCTCGCCTCATTACTCTTTGGGTGAAAATTGCCAAATTCCTCTTTTTTCTTCACAACAACAAAAGGAAAGGGACCCTAGAATTGGATCAATACTGAAACGCTGGGGATTTGGGAGACAGGACTAAGCGACGGGAGCTTTTTAACTGGCTTCGAAAAAAGCAATTATCGGTGTATTTTATTCAAGAAACTGTTCCGAAAATAATATGCACGACTGGTGGGCTGAATGGGGGTAGCAATCTCTTTTCAGCTGCTGCACCAGTAAAAAGGCAGGTGTTATCGTATTGTTTTAACTTCACTTTTCAAATTTCGAGAACATACTGTGATCCCGAGAGACGGTTTATAATCTGTGACGTGACTACAGTTGGGAAACAACTAACTTTGGTTAATTTATACGCTCCAAAAGACGATGATACTACTTTCTTTACCTCTGTCTTTGAGCATTTAACCGATTTCAAGTGCGATGACATTATAATAGGAGGTGATTACAAATTAGTGCTTGAAGTTGAGAAAAATAAAAAGAGTGGCCTAGCAAAAACCCACAAAAAATCGCTGGAAGTTATAAACAGCTTTTGCGGCGACTTAGATTTATTTGATCGACGTCTGGAGAGTCCAAAACCCTGAATTACGACGATTTACATGGAGACAAAGAAGCCCGTATTGCTCAAAAAACGCAAGTTAGTGATTTCCTGGAAGACTCATCGCCCAGAATGTCGCGACACATCCGGGACTTTTACGCCCTTTCTCGCGCGAACATTTGAAAGCTCGTTAGCGAAAGTACACAAAATAACAAAGAAAGTTGGGCAAAACTAATTTTACGGGAAAACGGTTAAGTTTACTGGTTAGCGTTCATATGGCTTTTGTAGAAGGGATTTTAATGAAGCAAATGCGACTGTTTTTAGGTGTGTAACTGTTTGGGAAGCATTATCGTTTTCGACCTCAAATGTAGCTATTTTTACGCTCCGTCTGTATGGGGCCGACACTTTTAGATTGAAAATCTCGAGAAATAAGATGTAAGCAAGTCAGCGTTCATATGGCTATTTATGCTTGACATTTAAAGACTCACTTGCCGAGTTTTCGCGCAAATCTGACAGTTGGAAGTATTATCGATTTCAGCTTTTCTGAAACCAACTCCCGCAAAACTGAACTTACATGCAAATACGTCCCACGGAGCCCCCCACGGGAGTTGATTTGACTGCTTTTAAACTTCCCGCGAGTGTTCTAATGATTCATAACTCCGCCTCAATAAACCATAGAGCGCAAGCCATTGTAATTAAGCATTGTATTGCGGTGTGAGTCAGTAAAGTGTGAGAAACTGATAATAACACCAGAATTCCGCATAGAAGCATATTCCCCTTTCTAGTATGATCCAGATGATTATTGGCGTAAATAAAAACCTTTTAAATGCTTTGTTCACGCAAAAGCATTATTTTAATAGACACCTGTTGACACAGGGTACTATAAGGCATTACCGCTTTGCTTGATTTACTTTCGACAACAGCAAACGCATAGAGTTTATCTACTGCTTCGACCTACGTTTGACATGTTGTCTCTAAGAAGTTGTTTAGCAACTGAGTGAGTTGAAATCAAAGCCAACCTTTTATATCGTTTGATCGATCTAAACGGATCCAAAATTGAATAATTATTTTCCGAACAATAGAATGTTAATTCCCACAAGGGTAATTCATGGCGTGGGCCGGTTTGAGGCGGGCGGTTGTTTATTTATGATCACACGATAAAGAAAGTAAGGCTAGTAGTACATTGGGCTCGTATGGGTAATTTCCTAGCTTCTGATTGGTCGAGAGCGATCACGTGACTAGAGGAACTTCCGGTGACGTCATAAGTCATTTCCGGTGGGGGAAACCGCTGACCAGTGGGGAAAATAGGATCGCGGGCTCATACAACCGGAAGTCACGTGATTTAGAAGGAGAAACCGCTGGCGAGTGTGAAAAAAGGATCGTGGGCTCAAGGTGGGTTAAAACCGCTGAGAAAACGCGGGCGCAAAGTCCAAAGTCCAATTTTTGGAACGGGGGTGACCCATATATGGTCCATAAATGGATTTGATATGGCACAAGTCCAAGTGGGGTAAATATAAAAGGGGGTAAACCCTAAGTGAGGGAGTAGTCACGATGAGTGTTTACATCACGCTCCTGAGTGATCAAGCACAAGGCACGGGTCAAAAATTTACGGCACGATTGCCTCGTTCTTATTATTTGGTGGAAGATGATTGGGAAGTGGCGTTGGTGCATATGTCCCACCCGGGGTTTAATCAATCCTTGGAAGATCAAACCAAGCAGAATTGGACGCAAGAAGATAGTCAAAAACATTGGATGAAAACAGATGTGAGATACATGCCAAAACGGGCGGATAACACGGCACCCCTGAAAGTCACCAAACAAATGTATTTACCGCCAGGGTATTACCACAATTTGAAAGAAGCCTGGATTACCATCGCGTACGAAATGGAAAAACAACGCATGGAAGTCATGATGGATATAGCTAAAATGGACGTGGACGATCAAGCCAAACGACAACAACTAGCCGCTTTGAACCTGGCTCAACCCTATGTGAAAATCACCAATAAGGGCATCGCCTCTGAATTAGATTCGTTGTATGTGCTCATTCCAGCCAACATGGAATTTGAAATGGAATGGAAATTGGCGGGCTTGATGGGATTGGTGAAAGATGGAACGCCCACGGAACGCGTGGTCCAAGAAAAGAATTATTTGGTGAAACATATCGTGGATTACAACGATCGGCATAAATGGGAACCCACCACCGGACCTGTAGCCAAATACCCCCCGTTGGGGCACGTCTCCGTCAGCTTTACCCACCCCGACTTTGATTATGAATTGTTCTTGGGTCCGAATTTGAGTCGGCAACCTTTTCCCACCACCCCCACGGTCAAACCGCAGCAAGGTCAACAACCCTTGATGATTTACACGGATCTGGTGGCACCGAGCATTGTGGGAAATCAAGAAAAAGGCTTGTTACGTACCTTGGATGCCGGCAATACCGAGCATCAATTTGATACCAGGGAACGGATGTATTTTCCTCTGGGCCAAACCATCTTTGACAGCATTGCCGTGGACATTCAAACAGCCGACGGACAGCCGGCTCCCTTCAAACAAGGCCGAACCATCATTACCCTTGAACTTTCCCGAAAAAGTCAACGAACATGATTGTGTAGAGAATCAATAAAGATCGCAACAACAAAGTGTCATGGAACATACTTTATTGGTCCTTCGTATTGTTTGACAACAAGTGAGTCCAAACATGGGGTCCTTACTGAGAACTCAAAATGTTCTTCATGTGTGGAATGACTTCGCTTGGGGTGTGTCCAAGAAAATGGGGTATGTTGCTGATTGTATCCGGATTCTTGAAGATTTTTCCCCAGAATCCTTCAATGGCTCCGGTGTCTGTATGACAAATACCATACCACAGATGACCATTCCAGATACGTTCGACTTCTTTCACAAATTGGGGGTCTTCTTTCCAATCGTAATTGAGGATTTCAATGACTGTGGTGGAATGGCTTTGTCGGATGTAAATACATTGGGGGATTAGATGAGGATTCTTTCTCCAGTTGTCAGCACAGGCTACATGACAGGGGTGTCGGCAGCAGATCAATAGGTTTTGATAGGTGACATCTTTGTCACAGACGATACACGAGGTGGTGGGGAAAGGATTCAGTTCTTTCATGCTTGAAATGACTTCGCTGGGGGTCTGGCCAAGAAACTCGATTTGTTGAGATGAGCAATACCTGGGGTGGTGTTTTCCCCAGAACCCTTGGACGCCTCCCAAACATATGGGTTCACCGCACTTCAATTCATAAGCGATACCATACCAGAGAGGAAGGAGGTGATGTGTGATTCCCGGAAAAGTATGGTGGTACCAGTGACGTTTGACTTCTTTCATAAATTGGGGGTCTTTTTTCCATTCTTCATGGAGGATTTCAAGGACGTGGATGCTAGTTCCGTATTCACATCTAAAGCAACCAGCGTTAGGATTGGTACTTTCTTTTCCCCACCGGGTGGCACAGGTTAGATGACAGGGTTGTTCGCAGCACATCAAAATGGTTGGTTTGGTGACAGGTTTCTTACACACCAGGCATGGTTGGGGTTGAGCCATCACTTGTTGGGTTTCTGGATCATCCATGAGTTGAAGTGTGAAATGAGACGGGGGTTTTTATAGAGAAACAAAAGGGTCCCGTGGGAGGGAAGGGTCCAATGAGAGAAGGGCCCATCATGCTTTGGGAGGGGACGGGGTGGGGGGACCCCCCTTCCCCCTCCTTAGATAGACCATCAGGCATTGCGCGGATGGGGGTATATAAGCCAAGGGAGGCCACAGGGCGTCACTCCTAGCTTTGAGTTCAGTCGTGTTGACTTATGTCAGTTGAGCCAAGAAATGTCGGAAACAAGAAAGCCCTTGGGCTCGTTAGCCAGTGCTGTGAACGTGGGGGGACCAGAGGTGTTGCGAAGGAGGGTACCAGCAGAGAGAACAGGAGTGGAGCGGCAGACAAGAGTGATGCGGGAAAGACAGCAGGAAACCTGGCGCCCCCTCACCCGTCAGCGCGTGGCTGCCTTTTTTGAGTTATTTTTGAGATGTATGGTGTGGACGGAAAATGGGGAACGAGAGGGACGACCACATCCACAGATTACAGAAGCGTTGCTGGGAGCCCTGGTGAACAAAATCATTCCTTGGGTGGACCGGATGCGACACCGCTCCCGATTTGAACGTCACTGGCCCATGTCCCTCGAACATTTTCATGAAATCGATAACGAACTTGAACTTTATTTGCCTTCTGTGTATGCGAGCCGACCATGGCAGAGAATACGTGTTTATTTCGGGGATATTGAGCGGGAGCGGGAGCAGTGGCGGCGGGAGGAGTGGGAGAGGAGGCAACAGGCCATCAGATTAAACCAAGTGCGACGTGTTTTATTTCCTTGAACATTTTATTGTGAGTCAAGGCAACTGTGAGTCAAGAGACATTTATTTATGACCATAGTGCAAAACCAGTGATGTCAGTTTTTTTTTTAATTAAAAAGAAGAGTTCATGTTTTTTACAAAGGGTTGTTGGTGTTCTTTGCCACGCGGGTGCGTCTATTTACAATTGAAAAAATAAAAACTAAAAAAGGGGCTATGTACAATTCCAAAACTAAAAACTAAAAATTACAAATGAAAGTCTTCCAGTTCCAGACGTAATTGATCAATGTTCTCGGGGAGACAGAAGGTGCGGTTGAACAACGCTTGAATTTCGGCTCGGGTTTTGTCGTCCACCTCCCGGGATCCTACCACAGCACTGCTTTGATGAAGGGTAGGCTTTTTGGGGCCCCAAGGGACAAATTGACTGCCAGTGACCAGGGTGGCAGCATTCTCGTTGACTTGGTAGTAATGGTCCGAACGGTACCATGATTGACTGGGGATGTCAAACAGGTAGACGGGTTTGCCTTGATCCATAGCCAATTGCACAGTCCAACCAGTGCCTCCTTTCACGCGTTTATGATCCGGTTCCAAGATGCCAAAGGCATAGATGGTATGGGCTTTCTTGGCCAATTGATAATTGCGTTGCAGCAATTGCAGGGTGTAAAAATGACTGGGCATTTTTTTGCCTAGTTTCTCTGCCGCCTGGTGAAGATGAGGGTTGGCCAACATCAGGACTTCCACCGTAGAAGGGGTGATGAACGTGGCTCGAGGATGGTTCGGGGGGACCAGGACTTCGAGCTGCATCCCAAAGTGTTTGGCCTGTTCTTCGACGAGGGCATCCGTACCTTTGGCTCCCCCTGTGTAGACCACATGTCCATGACCCACTTGCAGTTCCAAGGCACCGAGATCTTGTTCTCCGATCATGATGTCTGGGGGCATTGCTTTGGAGAATGACGATTCAGGGAGCAAGGGAGCTCCTTAAATAGAGACAGTTGACCAATGGGAAGACAAGAGGACCTTATTTGGAGAGGCAAAAGCTGACCAATGGGACGATGAGACGTCCTTATATGGGTAGGATAAGCTGACCAATGAGAGCCAAGGGTCCAAGGTATAAAAAGGCCTCGGTGGTAGGGGTGAAAATCTTGAGCACGATGTCGGTCGAACGGAAGAGAAAGCCAAGCGTACACCCTGCGGGGAACAAGAAGAAGAAGAACACCATTCAAACGATGACGCCCGTGGACTGTGATCCGGTGGTAGGGGAGGTGGTGGAAGATACCCGAGCGGCCGTGGAAGAGATGATGAAAGAATTGAATGACATGGTGGAGCAATCTACACCACCATCACCTCAATTCACCCTGACGACCGTGTATGACAATGCGGAGGACTATGCTCAAGCGAAAGCCAACAGTGAAAGAGCCCTAGCTAGTTCAGTGGACTATATGGTATGTCCTTGCCATGACGTGCGTTTGGAGGCCCGAGAATCTCAAAAGGGATGGAAGTATGTGAAATGTCCCATGCAACCGTGTTTGCTGTTTTGTGGACAAGATCAAGCCCTGGAGTATATGAAAGCGGTGTATAGTCAACCTCATGTAGAAGTGTTGGACATGTGGACTTGTTTGCAATGCTTTTGCCGTGAACCCGCCACGCTGCAACAGAGCCATTGGACCCAGAACCCCGATCGCTTGTTTCTGAATTGTTCCAAGAAAACGTGTGGCTTCTTCCGGTGGGCCGATCAACCCTTGGGTCCCAAGTACTGGAGTTGGTTTCATGACAACCCGCCCAAGAAAGCCGACCAACAAGCTGAATCTCCTTTGTCTACCCGTGATGCGCAAGGGTATCCCAAGAGGGGCTATGACATCCCAGGACCGCCTCCTCGAGCCCCAAGGAAAGAGGATCGCCCCCTGACAGATTATGAGAAACAATTGTTGCGAGAAATTCAAGAGCTCAAGAACCGTCAAGAAATGATGGTCGCCCCAGCGCCGCCACCCCCCAAGTACAGCGACAGTGTGGACAACTGGCAGAAAGGTCTAGAGACCGTCGCCTGTGGTCGTCTAGGTCTCTTTTAAATGTATTAAAAAGGAGTAGGAATAAAATGATGTTATCAATGTGACCATGGAGTCTGCTATGTCGTATGCGTGGGAGTCTCTCTGGTCCCTGGCGCAATGGCAATGCCATCAATCCCTGTGCCAAGTGTTATATGATCACCAACCCGGCACCCAAATCCCTATTCCCCCATGTCCCGAGGACACGCATCCTCTCCACGTCTTTGAAGAAACCCACGTGGATCGTAACCTGTATCGATGGGTGGTGTTTGTCGTATGGTTAAAAGCCCACCCAGAGGCGTGGCGATGGTATCGAATCATTCAAAAGGCGCATCCCCACACCATCCCTTCCATACCGACCTTATGGGATGAATGCCAGAACGTATGGCCCCTCGAAAGAAAACTCAACGCTGGTCAACAACAACAAAGTTGAAGAGAACCAAACGCCCTGTCTCGTCGTCGTCAACGAAGAAAAGCAATGTCTCGCAACAATGGTTAAGCCGTTACCACGATCCTAGTGCCCCGGGGAGTTTAGGTGGGGTGCAACGGTTTGCCAAAGCCCAGGGATTCCCTTTGAAAAAAGCCCAACGACTCTTGGAACAGGATGTGGGCTACACCTTGCATAAACCACGACGTCGTCGTTTTGCTACCTTACCCGTGGTCGTAGGGGGGTTAGATGATCAATGGGCCGCGGATTTAGTGGAAGTGCAACGGTTGGCTAAACATAATCGGGGTATACGCTACTTATTGACCGTCGTGGATGTGTTGTCCAAGTACGCGTGGGTCCAACCGTTGAAAACCAAAACCGGCGTGGCCCTCGTGAAAGCCTTTGAGAAGATTGTGAGACAAGGAGGACGTCACCCCAACCGATTGCAAACGGATCGAGGGAAAGAATTTTACAATCGGACCTTTCAACGATGGGTCGACGAGCAAGACATCCAACATTTTTCCACCGAAGGGGATGCCAAAGCCAGTGTGGTGGAACGATTTAATCGGACCTTGAAAGAACGGTTGTACCGTTATTTGACCACGGCCAACACGTTACGCTTTGACAATGTCTTACCCGAGCTGGTACAAGGGTACAATGCCACCCGTCATCGAAGTATTGGTATGCCCCCCGAAGACGTGACGTGGGACAACGAAGAAGCTGTGTGGAAACGATTGTATGCCAAACGATTGAAAGGTCGGAAAAAACCCCAATTCAAGGTGGGAGATCGGGTCCGTCTCAACACGATTCATCGTACCTTTGAAAAAGGCTATCTCCCCGGTTGGACCGAAGAAGTGTTTGTGGTGCATCGCGTGATCCCGGGGCCCGTGCCCACGTATAAGATTCACGAATGGGATGAGACCCCCATCAAAGGCACGTTTTATGAAGAGGATTTACAAAAAGTCCAGGTGTCCGATGTATTTCGCATCGAAAAGGTACTTAAGCGTCAAAAAGATCGTTGGTTGGTCAAGTGGAAAGGGTGGCCCGACAAGTACAATAGTTGGATTGCTCGTGGTGACGTGACGTCCCTTCGACCGCGCAAACGACGCCGACGCCGCTAAAACAATGACGTGGGTGCCCAATTCGTCGTTTTACGTGACGTTGATGAGTCATGCGAGTACCAAGGAGTTTCCGGGCAACAAAGCCCATCTGTTCCGAAACCGGTTGCCGAAACCCATTCGATTTATGGGTCGAGGATGGATGGTGGGTATGGTGAGTTTATCCTTACCCACCATTCCGGTGGTGGCGGAAGAAGGAGGCGTGGGCGAATCCCACCCTCTGTTGTATGTACGATGGCACGAACGGGTGTATGACACAGACGATCAAGGAGGCGATGTCTGGTACCATGAACGTCGCGAACTCACTGTCTACGGACGAGATATGAGAAAGGAATTGGCCTCGTCGACGGGATCGCACTTTTTTCATCAATTGATCTACCGTTACGAGCAAAGCCGTGCCAAACAAACCCATCCCAAAAACAAATGGACAGAGAACGATGGCCTCAAATTGTACCCGACCTTTGAATGGACCTCCGACGGGGATTTGTTATTGAATAGCAAGCCCGTGGATTACAAACGACAAGTGGCGCACGTGTCATGGGGCAGAACCTTGGCCCTGAGAATGGGATGGATTGAACAAGGGCCCCCCGGCCAGTATCGATTAGGCCCGAATCTCTTGCCAGAATTTCAAGGCATTTCCACCATTCCCACCCCGACGGATGTCCGCGATGCTGCCAACAAACCCCTCTTTTGGAAAGTGGAGGGGGATTATCTGAAGTTGAGTCTATCGTGCCCTTGGCGGTTTGTGAATTTGAACGCGACCTTTCGGCCCTCGTTGGAATTTCCCGCGGCGCGTCCTTTGCACGTGTATTGCAATGTCGGGACCAGCAGTATGGTAGGGGGTCGCATCACCGATCTCTTACGAGAAATCAAGTACCAACCTCAAAACACCGCCCACTTTGAACCTCGCCATATTCAATATGTCCCCGTACGCAACGAAGTGGTGGAAATCGTGGAAACCCAGATGGCCGAAACCAATGGGGATCTGGTCCAATTTGGTGAAGGACGTACCCTCCTCACCCTGCACTTTAAAAGGGAGGTGGTGGTGTGAAGAAGAAGACAAAGATGTCGTTCTACGTGACGTTACCCAGTCATGCCAACCGACGGGAATTTCCCCACAACCAAGCCAATAACTTCAAGATTCGTTTACCGAAACCGTTACAACTCGCGGGGGGTGGATGGCAAGTGGGGTTGAGTGCCATTTCCTTACCGGATACCCGCGTCAATTTGTACGAGTTGGTGAAGAAAGATGGGTACATCCTAGCGACGTCGTGGGAGATCACTTATCCCGCCCCGGGTAAAACCGATGGCACCATGGCTGCACGCATAGGCACGACGCAAACCCTCATCCAGGACGTCCAAGATTTGGATTGGGTGGTGGATGGCGTGAGTTTCATGAAAGCCACGATTGCCCATTTGGAACAACGACGCCAGGAAACGGCGATTCAAGGAGGCCGGTTTACCAACGATCAAGGCAAACACACCTACGTCAAGTTCAAGTGGGAAGGCGACGATCTGCTCATCGACAACACGAATGTCTGCCATTGTGGCAACAAAACACCGGTCCTTACCATTTACACCAAGTTAGCGCTCAAGATGGGATGGTTACGTAAAATTGACAGTGGATTGATTTTGGGCCCGAACTTACAGCAAGAATTCCTGGGGGATCAAGTCCCCAACTTGACCAAGGACAGCGCTTGGCAGGATGTCACCGACGGTCAGGGGAACGCGGTCTTTTGGACGGTGCGTTCGATTTTACCGGATTATTTACAATTGAGCATGAGTTGTGGGTGGCGTTTCACCAACTTGAATACGGCGTTTCGGGCCGTGGTGGGGGAACCCACGCGATCGTTGCACGTGTACTCGGACGTGGCAGGCAGCACGGTGGTGGGCAATCGCGTGACCGATTTGTTGCGTGAAATCCAGTACAAGCGACAAGGACGTGGCACCATCTACTTTGAACCGTTGCACATTCAATACATGGCTCTTCGTAACGAGGTGGTGGAAATCATTCACGTTCAAGTGGCCGAAACGATTGGTAGGGGAGGCGACTTGGTCAAGTTTGGCGACGGCCATACCATTGTCACGTTGCACTTCAAAAAGGCATAAAAAAGAGAGACGAGAAGGAACTCCAAGTCAATCATCATGCCTCCGAAACGACGACGACGACGACGACGAAAACAGCGTCCCCAAGCGGGGGAAGGGATCAACGCAGTGATTGCGGGAATTCCTAAAACTGCCTGGTCCATCACCAAAGGGATAGAAAAGTTGGCGAAAAAGAATGCCAGAAAATCGCATTTGAAACGCATGGAGGAAATCCGACAAGGAAAACGAAAACGCTATGCGGGGGAATCGTTTACGTGTAACCTCATGTGAGTATAAAAAGAGACGGGCCCCCTGTGAAAAACAACAAAAGGCATCCCTGGTGAAGAAGAAGAAGAAGACAGCATGCGAGGGGGAAGTTTGACACGATTTCGGACCGACGAGTGGTATGACCAACAAGGCAAAGGGTTGGTGACGGATCTCTTGCGTGGAGGGTTCCAAGGCCTTAAAAGCACGCGAAATCCTTTAAAATTGCCTAGTAATATCAAGAGAGGCTTGACAACGGGTTTGACACGCGGGATCAAACGCAAAGCCGAAGACGCCCTTAAAAAAGAAATTACCAAACAAGCCAAGAAAGTCTTGTGCCATAAGAACGTGAAACAAGCCGTACGGGTAGCCAGTGCCTTGTTTCCCAAGCAAACCAAACGGGCGCGTGATATTTTGGGAGTGTGAACATGGACCCCGTGCCTTCACGACCTCGACGCATTCGTAGTGATCGGGGCTTGTCTCAATGGGGAGGTCTGTATCCGTTTTGGAAACTCATGCGGCGACAACGTGGCGGTTGGTTGAGTCCCGAGGTGATGAGACTGCCCGGGTTTGATTTGAGACAACGCTTAGCACGACGACGACGGTATAAAAACCCCTCACGACGACGACGTGCCACCACTCGACGACGACAACGTTAACCATGCCGAATGTGATGTCACGCGTGACAGCCCCTACCTACTCGGAAGGGGCTGCCCCAGCGCATCCACGTTCCGAAGGGACCGTCAACCCGGCGTTACGGATTTTCAAGGTGCCACCCACGGACATTAGCATCAATGCCTATCGCATGGTCACCATCCAACCCACCACCACGGGCATCAATCCCATGGAATTCATCATTCCTGGATTAGACGATTTTGTGGATTTGGGACGCAGTTACTTTACCATGGAATTGAGTTTGAAAAAGGAGGATGCCGGGAACTTGGACGCCGCTGAAAAATTATGGCCCGTCAATAATTTGGCCCATTCCATCATCAAACAAATTGACATGCAGTTGAATGGCACGTTGATCAGTCCTCAATCCGACACCTATCATTACAAAGCTTACCTGGAAACCTTGTTGAATTATGACCGAGAAGATGGCAAGACCGTGTTAGGACCCCAAGGCTGGTTCAATCAAGTGGATTTCCCACCCCTATGGACTGCCACCAATACCAACAAAGCAGGAAACCATGCTCACTGGCAAGCTCTCAGTGCCAATCACAAAGGGGCCTATGAAGCCATGGTCGCTGAAGTGGTCAAGTATGCTGGAGGTGTCACCCACAGCCTGGTGTTTACCCCCCACTTGGAAGTGTTTCATACCGGCAAACTGTTAGTGCCTGGCATCGAAATCAAGATGAAATTTCATTTCAATGGCCCTAGCCTGTTTTTGAATGGGGTGGGTGAAGCTGGTCGATTGATGGAAGGCGATGTGAAACTACGGTTTCATCTCTGTCAACTGCGTTTGAATGACGCCATCTACCAGAGTTTATCTGCCAAAAGACACAATGAAGGCCAAGTGGCGGCTTACCCGACCGTCCGCAGTGAAATCCGGACTTTCAGCATGCAAAACAACCTGGTCCGCTTTGATATCCCCAACCTGTTTCAAAACAGAATACCGGACCGATTGATTGTAGGGTTGTTGGACAGCCGCGCCTTCAATGGAGATGTCACCCGAGATCCTTTCTGTTTCCAGAAATGGGGACTGACGTCCATTCGACAGATTGTCAAAGGCGAAGAATACCCTTATGAAACCCTGCAGTTAGTGCACAACAATGGCACCCGAGATAACTTGGGGTACTTCCGTTTTCTGCAAGCCAGTGGTGCTTGGTGTAAAAAGAAAGGCAATATGGTGGAACTAGGAGATTGGGGTCAAGCGAAAAATTGTACCTTGTTCATGTTTGACAATGTGGCCAATGGATGTGCCGACAGTCAAAACCTCAACCCCAAGCAAAGTGGAGATTTACAACTGGTCTTGGAATTTGGAGCTGCCCCCGGTACCAATATAACGGTAGTCGTCTATGGAGAATTTGAGAACTTGCTGGAGATTGACAGCAACGGAGCCGTGTTGTACAACATTTACCAACACTAAAGATGGAACACGTGGCCTTGAATAATGTGCAGTTGGATTATTTAGCTCGCGACGACCCCCACTTGAAACGTTACTTTTACGGAACGGTGGCCTGTGATCGTTTACCCAAGCATCCTGTCAAAACCCAACGCCAAGGGTACATTGTGAACACCGACCCGCACGATCAACCCGGACAACATTGGTTAGGGGTGTGGACCGAGGGAAACGTGTGTGAAGTCCTCGACAGTTATGCTTTGCCCATGGACACGTACGTGCAAGCCGCCCCGTTCCAAGATTGGATTGTCCAACATTGGAAGTATGTGGTGACCAATGGCAAGTCCCTCCAAGCCATTTCAAGCAAGAGTTGTGGGGATTACGCCTTGTTGTACTTGAAAGCCAAAGCCCGTGGACGGACCTTGCCAGACTTTTTAAATGAGTTTTCGGATCATGATTATGTAAGCAATGACCATCAAGCCGGTCAACGCGTTCAACAATTGATTGTAGGCCAAGAAGCCAGATGGTATCAACTCTGTTGTCATCCGTATCATCAACGGAATGATTAAATAAAATTTGTTGGAAAAAACGGTGTCGGAGTCGTAGCTCAGTCGGTAGAGCCTTTGGATCCCCCGAAAAAACAGGTGTTGGGGGATCGCGCGTGGGTTCGAGTCCCACCGATTCCAATAAAAAGGTGCCTTTTTTTTTCTAAAATGGGTAGTATCATCATGCAAACGGGGAAACCGTTTCGTTTTCATACTCCCTCCTCTATCTTGGTGGTGGGACCCTCGGGATGTGGCAAAACCGTGTTTACGGAAAAACTCTTGGTAGACAACCCCGAGTTGTTTGAAAGTCCCCCGACGCAAGTGCATTATTGTTATGGGGCGTGGCAAGATCGATTTCGAGGCATGCAAGATCATGGGGTGAGGTTTCACGAAGGGATTCCCGATCATGACGCCTTGGTGCAATGGTTTCCTCAAGGACAGGGGGTCCTCGTCTTGGATGATTTAATGGATGAAGGGAGTCACGATAAACGCGTGTTGGATTTATTCACCAAACATTCACATCATCAAGGGGTGACGGTGCTCTACTTGTGCCAAGACATGTTTCCCGTGGGGCGCTATGCCAAAAGTATATCCCGCAATGCGCATTACATTGTGGCGTTCAAGAATCCCCGGGATCAATTAGGGGTACGCAATGTCATGCTGCAATCGTTTCCGACCACTTGGAAAGACACCTTGGAGACGTTTCATCAGGCCACGACGCGCCCGTATGGCTATTTGATGTTAGATTTACACCCGGCCTCCTCGGATCAACAACGGTTATGGAGTCACCTGTTAAAAGACGAAGGATGGACGCGCACCTATCAAAAGCGAGTATAAAGGGACGCTTGAACGGCCTTTTCGAAAAGAGCAACCATGGCGGATGAGGAGGACCGTCAACCTCCGCAATCGTACGATACCGTGGCCCCCGCTGGGGTTGGGGCGGCCAGTAGCAATGTCATGTCCCCAAGGGCTTGGCAAGATTTGTATTTGACGGGAGACCAAGGGCTTCTCGACGTCGCCATGGAGGAAATGCGAACGGATCTCCTCCATGAGTTTATGGAATCCATCCCCCCTGCGGACGTCATCGCGAGTTGGCCCGATGTAGATGGGGCACCCCCTGTACAGGCCTCTTCCCCCGCCGGGGTAGGAAGCCCAGGAAGTCAATCCTTCCGTAGCATACACACCACCCCGGAGTCCCCGAGAAGTCCACCTGGTTGGCGAACAGCACCAAGTGGTCGGACAGCCGCGGGTGTTGGAGGTGATGGTGGTGGTGGTGGTGGTGGTGCTGGACGTGGTGGGCGTGGTGGTGGTGCTGCTGGACGTGGCGGTGGTGCTGCTGGTGCTGGTGGTGGTGCTGGGGCTGGTGGCGCCGGTGGTGGTGGTGGTGGTGGTGGTGGTGGTGGTGGTGGTGGTGGTGGTGGGGGTCGTCGTGGACGACGACCGAGACGCATACGAGGACGACGACGAAATACCCCCGCGTCGCCTTTGACACCTGCCTCCAATCCAGCCAGCTTTCGAGGATCTTGGAGTGGGAGTCCACCCCCACGTACCTTGCGTCAAGCCGATTTACAACGACGTTTACGCATGCTGTTACAAGATCAAGAACAATTGGCCCAAGGACGTGAAATTGCTAATGTGACCATGACCAATAGCATTGTGACCAGTTATAAACAAGGAGGAGCCCCCAGCGTACAAACCTCGTCGTCCCGGGTCTCGCCGTGAGGATGAAAACCGTCGTGTCGTTATTGAATGGATCCCGACGTCCTGGCATCCCCTTGCCCCCCGAATTGTTACAACGGATGGATTCGTTGTATGCCTTTTACCATCAACAATGGTGGTGTTATCGCAAAATGTTAAATCATTTCAAGTGTTGCCATGCCTTGTACAACGGCTTGGCGTTACTCCTGATGGCCGCTGGCATGATTGCCGGCCCCCTGTTGGACAACAGCACGTTGGTGGCCTGTTTGGCAGCCGTGGGCACCGTGGTCAAAGGATGGGACGATTTTAAACAGTACCGATTTAAAGTGACCATGAGTCGATTTGCGTTTACCACCTATGCCAAAGCCTTGACCGAATTGAAAACCTATGGGCGGGGTGTTCCCTTGGAGGACCTGGAAGGATTTTTAATCAAGATGCAAACCTTGGATGATACCATTGTGGATTTCACTCCTCCCTTACCCAAACGATGTGTGCAAGAGTACCATGGTCATTTTGTCTACCAACCCGTGGAAGCCCAATGCTATGTGGACGGATGTCCTCGTCCCTTGAGACCCAAAGGGTATTGGATAAATAAAAAGCCACTCCCTCCCAGCCCTACACTCTTAGAACCATGGCCGTCCAACGACGACGACGACGACGACGCAGAAAAAGGAAACAAAGAGGAGGAGCTTTAATGCGTCGCAAACCCCGTTTGGTGGATAAAATTGCCCATGGCATGAGTATGTTTCTATCAGGGCCCGCGCCTGGGTTTGGGCTCGCTTTAGGCAAATTAGGCGGTCAAGCCTTGAAAGGCATTACCGATAATGTACAACATTACCGACAACGAGGTGGGGGTTGGTGGCAAGATTTGAAACGCAATACCCGTCAAGGCTATAAAGAGAAGCAAGACGTCATCAAACAAAACAAAGCCCTTCAACGTCTGTTGATGAACCGTTCATGGTGAGGAGAAGAAGAAGACGACGACGACGTCGTCAACGAGGTGGTTTTTTAAATCTATTGGTCCCCGCTATGGTAGGATTGGGGAAAGCCGTGGCCTTGGAAACGGATAAACGTATAAAACGCACGATCCAAAAAGCCAATCAACGGTATCGTCGCCGTCACTGATAAAGGATGCAACGTCTTCGACGTCAATTCCCGTTTTTACGCTCCATGTTACAAGAAGCCAATGGTTCCAAACGTCAAGAGTTGTTACAACATGCCAATGCCGATCAAATCAATGCTGTGAGTGAACTGGTCTTGAACTTATTGAAAAACAAGATTCCCATCACCCCACCCATCCTGGCCAAACTTCAACCCTATAAAAAGGTGCTACGCGATTTGGGGCGTCGTCGACATTCCGTGAAAAAACGTCGGGCGTGGTTGGTTCAACAAAAAGGACGCGGGTTATTTCAAGGACTCCATCAGGCGTTATGTCAATGTCTTCGTTAACCCTCCCTACCTGGATGCGTCTGTTACAAGAGGCCAATCGGGCCACCGACCAGTGGAAAGACGAGTGTCATTATTGGAAGCATAAATATCACCTGTTGTATCGAGAGTACAGGCACATCTTAAAGGCCCGTCTTTGTGAGAGCTGTCGTCAGATAGAAGACGGGGAACTTTGCTCCGAGTGTAGTCAACCCCCATGGATGCAGTCTACATGATTCCCCACAAGGACTTGGAACAACTCATTCAATATTACAAAGGAGAACTCACCGAAAATGCCTTGTTGAACAAAGCCGCCACGCTCGCCGCTCAAAAACATGTCTTGTTAGCCAACCCCCAATTGCCCCCGGCCGTGGTCAATGCTCAAACCAAACCGTTGAGTCAAGAATTAACCAAGTTAACCAAACGCATTCGTCAATTTCCCGGAGGCGTGGGAGTGGGTGCACCGGGTGCACCTCCTGGCGAGGAAGAAGAAGAGGCCGGGGATTTGGTGACCGGCCCCGTGGAACAATGGTTGAAGCGCATGATAAAAGGGAGCCCGTCGAGTCCCAAACCACCCATTACCCCTGCTACCAAGAAAGGCAAAGGAGCAGCCGCCACCACCAGTAAGATTCCCAAGAAAGGGAGCCCTTCCACCAGTCGAGGGGATAGCCGGTCGCGTTTAGAAGCCATTCGAGAACAGCGCAAGACCTTGGAAAAAAAGTTGGCCGAGAGTCGTAAAGGCAAAGGCATCTCCCGTGAAGTGCAAGCATTAAAACCCTTACCCGGGTGGGAAGATTGGCACCAAGGCAAAAAGTTACGACGTCGATTGGATTACGACACGGACTAAACGATGGCCCCCCGTACCAAGAGGAGGAGGAGAAGGGGCGTGAAACGCCGTCAACGCGGAGGGGCCTTGGATGTCCAAAAATGGATTGCCAAAACTGGCAAAGAATTTCATTGGCCTGGCTATCAATACATGGGCCCTGGCACGCATTTAGCCAAACGCCTGAAACGAGGGGATCCCGGGATCAATCGCTTGGACCAAATTGCGAAACAACACGACATTGATTACAGCCGTGCCAAGAATTTGCAAGACAAATGGAAAGCCGATACCAAGATGATCCAAGCCATTGATAAATTACCCGGCAAGAAAACCAAGACGGAACGGGTGGTCAAAAAAATCATGCAAGCCAAGAAACGTTTAAAATTGTAAAAAACACTTTAATGACATCCCCCAGTTACATGTTGTGTCAATAAAAAATGAAAATGTCAATCACTGTCTCTTTACGAAACAAAGTCCTCCAAATTAAAGTCAGACTCCTGGGGGCTCCATGGGCCCAAATCACGTAATACCTCATACAAAGAGTCGTCCGATGGTGATGGCAAGTCCTCGAGTAGATTGTCCAAAAATCCCTTCCCCTCGTCCCACATGTCACAAGAAGAAGAAGAAAGGGACGATTCGTTGCCTACAGAATAATCCATTATGGTCTCAGGTTGGTCCATACAATCCTCAGGGTTGGGTGAGAGGGTATCATAAAAGTCCTGCATAAAATCTTCCAGGGCCACGGTTAATGTCAGGGGGCCCAACGCTTGGCGTTTCTCCTTTGTTCTCTTTTGGACCATGGGCCCTCTTTGTCGACGTAAGAGGTCCGCCCCCTCAGCCTTTCTCGCCCGGTATTGTTTCTGCCACCGTTGACCTGCTTCCGAGTAGTAATATTGTTTTTTCTGCTCCAGGAGGCGTTCTGTATGGTCCTTATAGTACTGTTTCGCATACGCCCGGAAGTTCTCCCTGTTCCTCTCCCGATAGCCTTGGCTGTGCGCGGCGACTCGCTCGGCATGGCGGGCCCGATAGCGTTGTTTCCGGGCGGCTTCTCGCTCGGGATGTCTGGCCCGATACCGTCGTTTCTGGGCGGCGATTCGCTCGGGATGTCTGGCCCGGTACCTAGCGCTGGCGGCCCGGACCACCTCCCGTCGTCGAGCTTCTTTCGCCCGGAGCTGTGCGAGTTCATTGAGGATGTTGGCGTTGGGGGTATCCGTCGTGGGGGTCAGTTCGTCGTCACTATCGTCACTGTCCTCGTCGTAGGGGTTATAGTCCTTGTCGTCGTCGTCTGAGTCATTAAGGTCGTTGTTTGGTCGGGAGGTCGTACGTCGTCGGTTGCTGCGGCGGAGCCCTTCTCTTTCTCTGGACATGGGGTGATGGTGGCGGTACTGGCGGAGGTGTCAAGGGCCGTTTAAATTCGTACCTCCAATAGGGGCAGCAATAGTCCAGGCCCTTGATGAACCACTCGGTGGTAAATTGCGGGTAGCAACCCGGGTTCCAGTGCTGTTGCACGTACGTGTGCCGTGCTGCCTGGGTTGCCTTGACTACTAGCCACCGTTTCCTTTTCTCCTCCAACAGCGCTTCCCCAAACTCCCGGATGTCTCGGTCGTCTAGACTCCACTCCTTAACCTCCTTTAAAACTTCGTCCACTTCAAATGCCTCAAACTCCTTCAACAGCTTCTCATGGGCAGAGTCCATTTTGAGATGACTCAGCCGGCGATTCGATTTCTTTTATAGGGACTTATTCGTTCCCGTGATGCCCCATGGGTCCCAACTAGGGAGGGGGGAGGGGGGTCCCCCCACCCCGTCCCACCCCTCCCAGAGACCCCCACGGGGTCTCTGCTTGTGATTGGTTCGGGGTCCCCCCACCCCGTCCCACCCCTCCCAGAGGCCCCGTGGGGGTCTGCTTGTGATTGGTTCCTGCTCTTCTTCACGTGACCCTTTTTTCTCTATAAAAACAGAGCCCCGACCGCCAACGGAGTTCATCTGATCATGGCCTCGCCGCCGCCGCCAGAAGATGAGGATGATGCTCGTGCTGGGCCTAGTGGCCTCGACCCCCATGAGATGATGTCGTTGCTTGGACTAGAGATGTCCGATTCAGAGCCAGAAGAAGAGACAACAACAACAAATTCCTGTGTGGGACCTTTATTATCTCTCGAAAACATGACGGACAGTGACGACGCCATTTGTGAAGAGGCCTTGGACCAATGGGAACAAAGTGGGGGTGGATTGGATCCCTCTGAACACGTTACCTTCCAATTTGACTTAGAACCTTTTGTGAATCGGAAGAGTGATCGCCTGGGGGTACAAGAACGTCATTTCAAGACCCAGTTACGTCAAAGGGGGACCTTGCTTCCAGGTCAAAACTTGACCCAAGCTCTCCAAGATGGATTACGTCGAGCCGTCGATCAAGTGTTAACCACCACCCCCGACCTCCACGATCAAGATCGTCTGTACTTTACCATCGCCTCGGACAGACTCCACAATAATTTTCAGGGGTGGGGATTACGTGCAGGTGAATGGCGTCGAGACACAGAGCGTGTGGAGGCCCTGTTCCAACGTTTAGCCCAAGCCTTGAATAGCAACGAACAATTTGAAATGGACGATTCCTTTCAAGTCTCCATTACGCAAGTCCATCATGCTCCTCAGGGCAAAGGCAGACCCCGTCGTGGGAAACCCGGTCATCCTACCATGACCATGTTGACAACCAACAAACGGTCGGTCATCCGCATCCAAAATGATGATGAGCTCTGTTGCGCCAGAGCCCTTGTCACCGCCAAAGCTCGCGTGGACCAGCACCCGAAATGGGAATCGATTCGACATGGAAGTCAACTCCAGAGAAACTTAGCTTGGGACCTCCAGAATGAAGCCAAGGTGCCCTTCGGTCCCTGTGGGTATGATGCCTTGACCCAATTCAGTCAAGCTCCGTCCCTCACCGGTTACCAGATCATCCTGGTGGATGCACAGCGATCGTTCCACATCACGACGTTTGGACCCCTTTCTGACAAACAACTGATCCTGTTGCACAACCAAGACCATTATGATGTCATCACCAAATTGCCGGGGTTTTTCGGGTCCAGTTATGTGTGTGCGGATTGTTGGAAACCCTACAACACCGAGGGACTGCATCGATGCACCAAGACCAAGGTGTGCGGAGCCTGTCGACAGAAAGATTGTCCAGACTTTCAACATGCGTACCCCCGACACCTGAAAGCCACTCAACGTTGCGACTCGTGTCATCGGGACTTTTTTGGACCCGCGTGTTTGGAAGCCCATGCCAGCAAGACCCATGCGGGCAAACCCGTCACGGGCCTCCAGACCTCCGTGTGCTCTCAACGATACCGATGCCCTGACTGTTATCAACAAAATGTGGGCTTGTCCCGCATTCAACGTCACCTTTGTTGGCACGTGGATTGCCCTTCTTGTCATCAGTACGTCCACGCCGACGACCACCGTTGTTTTATACAAAGAGCCCCCAAACCTCAAGACCAAAAGAAGAGAAAGAGGACCCGTCAAAAAGGTCCTCGCGCCAAACGAGGTGCCGCCGCCGCCGCGGAACCCCATGCCTCCGAGGACGAGGACGAGGAAGACCTGCCTCCCTTACACGTCTTCTTTGATATCGAAGCCATGCAACCCCAGGAAAAACACATTGCCAATCTCGTCGTGGCCGAAACCGAAGACAAGGATGAACCCAAGCCTTTCCCAGGTCCCACCTGTATCCGTGACTTTCTGGAATGGTTGGATACCTTGACCCTCCACGATACCCGTCAAGTCAATGTCATCGCCCATAACTTCCAGGGGTACGATGGTTATTTTGTCATTCATCAATACTATGGCGACAACCGCATCGTCCAACAACTCCGCAACGGGTGTAAACTCTTAGAGATCAAACATGACCGCATCCGGTTCATCGATTCGATGAGTTTCTTCCAGATGCCCCTCTCCGCGTTTCCCAAAACCTTTGGCTTGACCGAACTCTGCAAAGGCTATTTCCCCCACAAGTTCAACATACCTAAGCATCAACACTACGTGGGCATCCTCCCCTCACGCGATTACTACATGCCTGAGACCATGACACTCGAAGGCAGACAAGCCTTCGAAACCTGGCATCAAGAGCAGCGTGCCAAGAACGTCGTGTTTGACTTTCAGAAAGAATTGGTCGCCTATTGTGAAGCGGATGTACGTCTCTTGAAACAAGGATGTCTGACTTTCAAACGCCTGTTTGAAGACTTGACCGGCTTCAATCCCTTCGATCACGTCACCATTGCCTCGGCTTGTAATCGAGATTTACGTATGAACCGGATGATCCCCAACAGTATTGCCAGCGAACCCGCCGGTCATAAGGGGTGGAGAAACAACATCAACCAGTCCCTCCCAGCCCTTCAATGGTTAACCTGGTGCGATCACCAACTACGTCAACGCGCCCTCCAAGATCTCAACCCCGACGATCTCTTGGCCAGTGCCAATCCAGACCCACAGTACATCCAACATGTCCGAAATGAAGGCGAGTATAAGATCCCCGGGACCCAGATCTATGTGGATGGTTATTGCCCCCACACCCACACCGTCTACGAATTTCAAGGGTGTTTCACCCACGGATGCCCTACCTGTTATCCCCATCGCCACGAAAAACATCCCCGCAACTATGATCTGACGATGCATGACCTCTATGACGTCACCCAAGACAAAGTCCAAAAGCTTACCGACCAAGGGTACAACGTCATTCAAATGTGGGGATGTGAATGGGAGCACCTCCTAAAAACCCAACCAGAGATCGACGCCTTCGTCCGGGAACTCAACTTTATCCAACCTCTTGAACCTCGAGAGGCTTTCTGTGGAGGTCGTACCAATGCCATCAAACTCTACCATCATATCACCCCCGGCCAAAAAATTCACTACATCGATGTCACCTCCTTGTACCCGTGGGTGAACAAGACCTCCACCTACCCCAAAAGACATCCCACCATCTATTCTCAACCGGGTCACACTGACATCCACCAGTACTTTGGTCTCATTCAATGCAAAGTCCTGCCTCCCCGTGAATTGTACCATCCCGTGCTGCCTTACCGTCATGGCGACAAACTGCTCTTTCCCCTCTGTGCCCGTTGTGTGGAAGAAGAAATGGACAAACCTCTTTTGGACAGATCCTATCATTGCCCTCACCCCGACGAACAACGCCCCCTCACCAGTACCTGGTGCACTCCCGAATTAGTAAAAGCCGTCGAATTGGGGTACCAAGTCCAATACATCTATGAAGCCTGGCATTTTGAAGAAACCTGTGAGGGCCTCTTCGCCGATTATGTCAACACCTGGTTGAAAATCAAACAAGAAGCCAGTGGGTGGCCTAAGGACGACATGTCAGAGCAAGCCAAACAGGACTACATCCAGAAGTACTTCGAGCATGAAGGCATCCAGTTGGAATACGACAAGATCGAATCCAACCCGGGGTTGCGTACCCTAGCAAAACTCATGTTGAACTCCATGTGGGGCAAGTTTGGACAACGCCTCAACAAGACGCAAATTCAAGCCTTTCATGATCCACATGCCTTCCACGATTTCTTGGATACAGATGCCTTAGACGTACGTCACGTGTCCGTGATCAATGACGACATGGTTGAGGTGCACTACCAAAACCAAAAAGAGGACATCCGCGTCTCACCCAACCTCAACATTTTTGTGGCCTGCTTCACCACCTGCCACGCCCGGCTCAAACTCTATGCCGCCCTGGAAGCCTTAGGGGAAAGAGTCCTCTACTTTGACACCGACTCCGTCATCTACCTGGAGGAAACACCCACTCAATTCCAACCTACCTTGGGATCCTATCTAGGGGACTTCACCTCCGAATTAGCTGATGATGAATACATCCAAGAATTCGTCAGCGGAGGACCCAAGAACTATGGCTATGCTACGAATAAGGAAAAGGTGGAATGCAAGGTCAGAGGCTTCCGACTCAACAGTGAAGGACACACCCAGCTGAATTACGACGTCATGCGTCAGAATGTCCAAGATGAAATCCAGAAACCCCTTCCCAAACCACGCGAAATCCAAGTCACCAAAAGTCACCACATTGTCAGGAACCCGAAAAACTACACCTTGCTCACTCAACCCCAACACAAATGGTATCGCTTGGTGTATGACAAAAGAGTCATCGATCCCCGCACCTTCAAGACCTACCCCTATGGCTACCAGTGAGAGATCAAAAAACAAGATCGTCGATTGTGATCACTGTGATCGAGAACATTGGGCGCCACCACCACCACCCCCATTCTACAGTTCCTTTGCCATACCTTTGATCAGAAATCATCGACGTCCACTACAACAATGGATCCGTGACAACAATCAATGGCGAAGAATAACTCGATGTCAAAAACAATGGTGGGGACCCTCTATTGAACATTAAGGAACACTCAGGAAAACCACAGTTATTGTAAAACCTATAACAATAAACGTGATTTATTCATTTTGTGTTGTTTTCACTCCAAGGGTTACCCCCATTCCAAAAATTGGACTTTGGACTTTGCGCCCGCGTTTTCTCCGCGGTTTTCACCCACCTTGAGCCCACGATCCTTTTTTCACACTCGCCAGCGGTTTCCCATTCCAAAACACGTGACTTCCGGTTCCCATGAGCCCGCGATCCTATTTTCCCCACTGGTCAGCGGTTTCCCCCACCGGAAATGACTTATGACGTCACCGGAAGTTCCTCTAGTCACGTGATCGCTCTCGACCAATCAGAAGCTAGGAAATTACCCATACGAGCCCAATGTACTACTAAGGCTTGTTTATTTCACTTTTCTCTTTGTCTTCCTGCATTGATAAGATTATTTTGGTAAACTGAAGCCCTCAGGACTTCAGTTAAGTGGTGCTAAGGGAGCGAGCGTAATTTCCAATAACCGCGATCCGCTTGTAAAGTCATAAAATAACGCGCGTCAAAATTTGTCGCGCACCGGTCTAGTCGCGCGTGGTTTAATTCTTCGCGCTGAAGTGATTCATGAAGCGCGATGAAGCTTGCTAGACACAAACAGGCCTGTAGACAAACAGGGCAAATGATTTTTTGCAAAGCGTGAGTCAAATTTTTGGCCCTTTTAAGTCGCGCGTGGCTAACCTTTCGCGCTTCAAGCTCGCTAGTCAACACACATACCGACAGCTCTTTTTTTGCGAATGCAATTCCTGCAAAGCGCGAGAATTAATTTTTGGCGCTTCTCTCGTGGCGGGCAGGTAATGCTTCGCGCTGGCCTCAACCGTTTTAAAACCGCTTGGTTTGCATAAACTATTTCAGATAACGTTTAGACAGTCCATGATAAAATTTGCTCGCGAACTCTTTGACGAATCTCTCTATTCAAAAGGTTTGAATAGAGAGCGTGGCCTAATTAGGACCCAATTGTTCACTTTCTCTCACCTTGAAATTTGCTTCACACTTCCAACCGTTTGATTGACAGCAGTGGAATCGCGAAGAGACTTGAGGTATTCCCAAAGGCAAGGTCTTCTGACCAATCACAGCCGACTTGTTCTGAACATGCAAAATTATTATGCCGTGCGTCCTAAAATCAGGCACTGTAAGTACATGTCGCAAAAGACAATAGCATTCTGGGCGATGTTCTTTCCACCCACACCACAGGTAGCCATAGCTTGAGTTATGACTGAAAATTAATAAAATTTTATGAAATAAACAGTGTTTCTTGTTTATATCTTACGTACTTGTTATCTAGGGCAAAACTTCGCTCTCCGAGCGAGAATAATCCTCTTTCTAATTTTTGTTCCTAATTAGTATCTGTAATCGCATGAGGCCAAGTAGAATTAAGGATAAATTTTCACGCGTATTTTCAAAGTTTTCACAAAATGGCCCGAGTCGCGCAGCGACGAGAGCAATTTGTGAAGACTTTGAAAATACAAGTGAAATTTATCCTTAATTCTACGAGGACTCAATGCGATTACTTGTTTATAACACAGAGGGCAAAATTTTCTGAAAACTTTCCGTGCACGTTGAAACACAATCAGCCGGCCCTCAGAATAAAAGTATCCGCTCGTAAACAATTCACCAAACAAGTATTTTAACTGTTGCTCAGCGCACAGAACAAGAACGACTGACCATTTTGTACATCTTAAGAGATAAATACAATTCTAGTCCTTTAACAAAACACACTTAAAACGCAATTGACTAAGTAAATTTTATTCACCTGAGTTGCGAAGCTTCCTCTCGATGGAAAATTATCCACCACGTTACTCCAAGGTTTTCAGTAGTTTTAAAGCAAATAACAATTTGCTGTTTCCCGTAACACATATGGGTTCACCTTTTGGAATTTCTCTTCAAGCAAACACCCGATTTCCATACCATTTTTACCAACCATCTCGGTTGAAAGTCAAACTTTGAAGCGATCCTTGTGTTGAATAACGTAAATCCGTTTTTCGTTTCAACACTCCTACAAAATGAAAATTGGCGCGCTCTCGCCCTTAACCAATCAAATGCGAGTAATTTTGGCGCTTGGCCAATCAGGAATTAGTAATTTTTCCCTCGTCCGAAAGAAAATTAAGAAAAAATGCCCGCTGTCTAAACCAATCAGCATTCGGTAATTTTGCCCTCTATGTTACAAGTATTATAATTATGAAAGGTGATACACAATTCACCCGCACCAAGCATTTAAATGATCTATATTTCTTGAAATGCACCATTTCCACTCACAATTTCCTCAAATCTGAATGAATCGATAGTTGAAAAACGACTATACTCCGGAAAGTGAAATTTTTGCAACAGCAAACCCCAAGATCGCAGCAGAAGTATGAAAGTCTCTTTAATACTTTTTTAAAGAACCAAAAACCTTCAAGAATTGTCTACAAGAAACTAATTTCGGACAAAGGGGAACAACCGTTATCATTGCAAGAGAGATGGCAGAAAGATATCGAGTCTACAGCTAATAAAAAGATGAATTGGAAGAAAGCCTACCAATTGACTCCTGCATGTGTGCACAAGAAGCTCTAAATTAGCTGATTTTAATTTCAGATTTTTACATTGACGGCTAGTGACAAACAGTTTTCTGCAAAAAGTAGGAATTAGAGAGGACGAAAGATGTACCTTTTCCCATGACAAGAAAGAAGATTTTATACACTTCTTCTGGGAATGTGAAAAGACCAAAATATTTTGGAATAGCCTTTCGATATGGCTGCAGGCGTGCCAGATTCTTTAAAATGAGAGCCATTTAGAGATGGAGACCGCCTTAGGCCTGAAGCCAGACAACTCTTATTTCAAACTTCAAATAAAGTTTTGTTGCCTAATAGCTAAGCACTACTTTGGATATGTCGTTCGAAAGAACGGTATCCAACTCAAAACAACTTCTTGATTTTTCTGAAACATATGCATCAAATGGAAAAAGACACCAAGCAATACAAAGAAATGGTAGCCATTTCTATTCTATCGTCCCTGGGTCAAGTCTCCTGAACGCCCAACCCTAAAACCTCAAATGCCTATCCGACGCATTTCAGAATATGTTTTCACCTCAAAGAAAACAGAAAATGGATATATGATTAGAAGAAGTATTTAAAAATTTCTTTTTTGGCTCTTTTTGTTGAGTTAATCTAGTGCAATTAGTTCCTGTCATTTGTTCGCGGTAGCAGTAAGTTTTAGGTATAAGTAGTGTATAGATATATGTATATATAATGCAATTTTTCTTCTTTCCTCTTTTTTCTCCTGTTTATAACGGTAACTCTGCAACTATTTTGTAACTATAATAAAAGTATTAGTTAAAAATATGCCCTGAAACAAACTCAGAAAGCAGAAAATCTCAATTATTTTGTTTAAATTTTCTCGTTGGGTGCCCCTGAAGAAAACTCAGTAACACTTGGTATGCGGCTAGTTTGAATGCATTTATCTTATGCACTTAAATTAGGCTTGTTCACTTTAAAATTTATCTCCAAACTCAGTGTAATATGAGCACAGCTTTCACTGTTTTAGAAACACTCGGTCTGAATCCAATTTAGTATCCACTATTTGGACATGTTTGAGGTAGTGTGACAGTACGTAGATCAAAGAGGCCCTGTTAGGGGGAGTCTGAATAACCCATAATCCTGGGTAAAATTTGGAAATAATCCTTATCCCAATTTTCTAAACGAGTATATCCCTAAAATAAAATTCTAAAACAGTCTACATATAGTAACCCCCTAATTACCAATTTGTGTCAAATGAATAATAAATAAATGAATGATAAAAACAAGTAGCAGCCTCGCCATTTTTAAACAGCAACTGGAAACATTTCTTTTTAAGAAAGCTTTTATTTATGAATAATTATAACTTATGTAAAGCGCTTTTGAATATATTGATATAGTATTAGCGCTATAGAAATTGATTTTTCTTCTTCTTATTATTATTATTATTACTTAGGTACTGTATGGCAGGTATGTCAAGGGTTGCATTTCCATACCCCCGCTGAAACGTGGGGTGGTTACTGAGGCTGTGTTGTTAAAAAGAGTGACGGGCCTGGGCGACTCCCACGCACATGTTTTAGTTTTAAAATGGCTTTAAAATTTAAGCGATTTGTGTCATTAAAACTTGATCCTCTTCGTAGTGTTTAAAAGAGTTATGGACCTGCGCGACTCCTACTCACGTGTTTTAGCCTTTCTTGAGTTCTGCTCGACTCATGAGTAAAAGGGAACGCCCCCTTTTGTACGATGTTAGGGGCTGTTCCTTGAAGATGTTGTTAAGCAAAGTAGTTCACTAAGTCTTGCCAGCTATGTATTGTTATGCTGTCAAAAGCATTCATTAGCATACAGCCAAATGAAATAGCACCAATGTTACGAATGTACTACGTCACTGAACACCCAGATATTTGTACAATGCATTTTGAGCTTTGTAAAGTTAATAGACTGTTAGCAGTGCCTTTCTGGATAGCAGAGGGGGAAAGCGAAGTAGCCGAGCGAAAAAGCCGAAACCTGGAGCGAACGAGAGGAGGGGGACTGGTTTTTTCGCGTTTTTTCTCCTCGCTCCAGTCTCGCCGCGCTGTTCATAGCTCGCGGCTTCTGCTCGCCCTCTCGACTATTCACAAAGAGATTGCTAGCAGTCTATAAAGTTAACATTGCTGGCAACTAGCCTACTGTGTGTGAAGAAGGTTCAACAAGTTAAAGATTGCATTGAATTAAACTCGTGTCCAGAACCCAGATCTTTCACTGTATAATTCGATACTAATCTCGTAGCCATAGGTTACACCATGACGAACGGCAAAGTGTGACTATTTCCAAAGAGATATTAGCAGCTGGTTTTTTCTCGTTTTTTCTCCTCGCTCCAGTCTCGCCGCGCTGTTCATAGCTCGCGCTCTCGGCTTCCGCTCGCCCTCTCGACTATTCACAAAGAGATTGCTGGCAGTCTATAAAGTTAACATTGCCGGCAACTAGCTTCTTGTGTGTGAAGAAGGCGCTGGCAACTAGCTTCCTGTGTGTGAAGAAGGTTCAACAAGTTAAAGATTGCATCGAATTAAACTCGTGTCCAGAACCCAGATCTTTCACTGTATAATTCGATACTAATCTCGTAGCCATAGGTTACACCATGACGAACGGCAAAGTGTGACTATTTCCAAAGAGATATTAGCAGCTGTTGTAAGAGCGAAAACCATCTGACATTTGACTTGTGTCCATGAGCTCCGCTGAGCTGTTTTGCTAGCAGCGATATCCTTAATTTCTGATTGGATAGTCGAGCTTGCATTCTCTAGCGATCATCGAGTGCGCAACAAAGTGATCGCAGAGGTTTTCAATATGCACGCGAACTGCGTTCTCACACGAGTCATTTCGCTTGCGCAATTTTGTCACTATCCTAAAGAAAAAATGCAGCGTGGGAAAATACTATTACAAGGAATGCGAATTAATGACACCTGGAATATGGACCTCGAGATTTAAGGTCTTTAATCAGAGGACTGAGACGATTAAAACATGGGCAATTTCTAGTAATTTCTAGCCTTGGGTTGGTCGTCACTAGTCTTGAGAGCCTCGACGCCTTTAGCAACGCTGCTACTGGTAGAATTCGGGCACGCGTCTTCGCTCAAGATTGCCGACTTCAAACTCTCAACCAAGGTGGCCTTTTTCCTTGCTTTACTTACCCGACTCGCCATAGTCGGATTCTTCATAAAATTCGCAGGGATTATTATCTTTCCCAAGATAATGACCACCATTCAGTGGATTGATACATATCGTTGAAATATTCGGCACAGCAGATGACTTACACAACCTGTTTAAGAATTTGAGTTTGGCTTCGGAGCATAGGACTCGCGTCTTGCGGCCATGTCATCACGCGTTCATAATGGAACGCTTAAACTACAGCGGTGCAACTCTCTGGAACAGCCTACCCTGTATTGTTAGGGAGATAAAATCACTTAATCATATTAAGATGGAATCCATCAGGAAATTGAGTAATCAGTGGACAAAACTCTTGTACCAGAATAATTTAACGGTATATCGCATTCTTTTTTATACTTTTTAAGAGCTATAGACGTAATTAGTTATCTGTAATAACACCAAAGACAATTCCTTCTGGGAGCCCGTGCAATTAAAATTAAAATTTCACAGGAATTGTGTAAACACAGGTAAAATAGATAAATTTTTATGCGTCAGATTTCATTTTGTGAAATTTGAAATTTATTTTCTCGGGCTCCCATAAGAAATTGTCTTTGGGGTTATTACAGATAACAAGTTACATTCATAGCTCTCAAAAGATGTAAAAAAGAATGCGATGTGCTTTAAATTATTCTGGTACAAGATTTTTGTCCACTGAAAATTAAAATTACTCAGTTTCCTAATGGATTCCGTCTTAAGCGATTACTAAATCTGAATTTTATAAGTTAGAGACACCGCATTCATGGAAAGCAGGTTAAGGTTATATCATAATCAGTTTAGATTAGTTGATACCGTGTGTAAATGAATGTAAATAAATAAAATAAATAAACACACCCTTGTGTGTCTGTATGTGTGCGTTGCTACGTAAATATGTCTGGGAAGTGGGGCGGTACTTGAAATTAGTTTTAGCTAGGGCGTTCCACTAAATTATTAAGGTCTAAGAAACCCTGCCCCCCTTTTATAGAGTAAAAAAGCTAGTTTGCTTCCCCATCACGAACTGTTATATTTTCTACCCCATTTCAGACGGGAAGTGAACATCGACTCTGTAATAACAAACCAAGATAGCTTAGCTGACAGATACAAAGCATTAGATACCAGTCAACAGGAAAAAAAATAAGAAACCGAACATTAAATTTTCAGACTAGCGGAACACACATGTCCCGTACACTCCTCTATTTGTAAATGACAGTGTGACACAGCATGCGATAACCAGTTTGTTTTAGGTTTTTTTTTTGAAAAACGGGAAAACCCCTAATTGATTTTTTTCCTTGCAACTCCTTTCGCCAGCACTGACAGTTATTGACTTTGGTCGATTTCTTTCGCCAGCACAGTTATTGAATTTGGTCGATTAGGCTCTGTTGGTTGAATTTTAGTGTCATTTTCTAAAAGCAAATCTCCTTGACATATTTATATCTGAACGACGTTATGAGTGCTGCATGAATAATATGCTCTTCGTTAGCCTTCCGGAGACAGTGTAGCAACTGAGGTTTTAGTCAGGGATTCACTTTGTTTGTTTTGTTCTGTTTTGTCGAAATAGCCGATTGAAGAACGAAAGGGTAACTAGACGTGTAGTAATGGAATCACCCTACACGGGTGTATTTGCCATGGTTCTATGGCCCAAGTCATTTAGCTAGTACAGTGTTCAAGGGATCGACGTTATAGTTAGGGAATATGAAAGAGCCATTGTGGAATATTTAATTATTAAGAATATTCAGTATTATTATTCAGTGTCGCAGATACTAAAAGAGGGTCACGAGTGTGGTACATTCTCCTTCAGTCTGTTATCTGGCGACTATACTGTAAATTTTTGGGCGAGCTTTAAATCGAACTCCATCGAACGGAATCGAACAGAAAATTTGTGTGAGTTGGATTAATTTTCCAAGCCAAATCGAACCAAACCGAACATCGTTCGATTTTGTTCTGAAATTGATTTTAGCAGACCAAAATCCAAAAAAAAAAGTTTTAAGTCCCGAAATCAAAGACTAGTGCTGACTGCACCTAGGCTGAAATAAGGTTATCCATTGGCAATATATTTAACGTAACAGACCTGGTTAGAGCGGGAGTTAAACTCTTCTAAGATAATGATGTAATAAGAATAAACTCAGAATATGGAAATATAAGGGACAAAACTTCAGATAGTCTTGAAGATCTCGGCTCTGAGACGTACTATTTATCATCAAGAGTTCGAAAACCGAAAGTTCGATTTTGTTCGAGTCTAAGATTTACAGATTTTTTTCGTTCGATGACCGAACAAAATCGAACTTAATCAAACGATTGAGTTCGATACACCGAACGTTCGATGTGATGCGTCAAGATTATTTCAGTATAATGAGCAATTTGAATAATTCACCAGACAGCCTTTTAGTTGCTAAACATCAAATTCCTTATTTCTACAAAACTTCTACGAACGTCGCAAGAAACTACAACAAGTTGTTCTTCCAACACGAAACATGAACTTCCAAAATTCCTTTCTGAAATTACGTTCACTATTCCACTGAGTAATGGCCTTGTTGATACCGTTACAGTTTCCTCTTTATGAACGATCGTCTTTCCATTCCATTTCTCTTTATAGTTGCTTGCGTACACAAGAATTAAAAGAGCCTGGTTCCCTTGATATTTTGGAGGAGGTTGTCTAAACTGAAGGGAAATAAACGCTATCGCCCAGATAAGAATTAAGGCTAACTTGTGGCAGAGAATCCTAAAAAATGTCTATGAAATGTAAGCGATGATTTGAACTGAAAATGACTGAAATGACTTTGAATAGTAATAAGTTATGCATGCAAGTCAGAAGTCCGTGCAAATGGGTTTGTTGTCCCCATCTCTCTCTCTCTCCTATTGGTTTGGCGGTATTATTTTAGCCGCTGCCTGGCGCTGATAGCACCTTTTGAGGTCTTTCGACAGTAAAACACCACGACGACGGTCCAAATATCGCTTAATTTCTCGTCTTAATCGCACCGAACACAGATCGCCTTTCCTATAAATCCAGCATCCCGCCTCCGCGTTCAAGTAAGAGCCTAGAAGGCTCAGCCTTTCCAAAGACAGCAGCGTTCTTTATTTTCTTCTGGCTCCTGGTATTTCTACAAGTAGCCCTTGGGGGGTTTGTGGTGCATTTTCATTCGCTTTTAGTTTGGAAAGTTTTTGTTTGCGGCAGTCCATTTGCTGTCAGCTTTTAGTTTCATCGTGCGGCAGCAGTGTATGTTTGGTTTTGCGTTTTCGAGTCAGGCTTATTTCCAGGCTTTCATACGTTATGTATTGTTTCGTTTGTTGCTTTGTATTTACAATTCATCGTGTTCCTGGCACTACGCTTTTTGTCAACGGTGCTAACAGATCAATGTACAGGTCGGTTTTGCTACTCGCGCTATAGTGTTTATAGTTTCTTCAAGTTAAACGGGATTCTGTTTTTTATATACTTTCCCTCGTCTACGTTATTTTACTTCCTTTTTACGTTCGGTGGCGATGGTCCCTTGGCCAAGGTTTCCCTCGAGGTTGTGACAGATAGGTAGCAAAGTTCATTGTCCCTCTTGGTGTTTTAGAATTTGATCAAATATTTAAGTTCTCTTTTTGCCCTTTGCTGTTTTTAGAACCGTTGATGGAATTACTAGTTGTTCTGTTTTAACTGTTTTTTTTTATATTTGCATTGTTTAGGATAAGTTTCTGATTGGCTTCGGGCCCTTGTCAGAAAGTTTAGTTGTTGAGAGCACGTTGAGTTTCGTTAGCCCGCCTACTCCATGATGATGAGCACAGCCTCGCGTTCATGTCAACCAATAGATGTTGCTCTTTCCGAGCGCCTTTGAATAACAATACTGCAAGTTGATAGTCCTGGAAACCTTCATGGACTGTAAGTAAATGACACGACAACAATATCCATTCTCCGCGATGTTAACTCTATTCAAATGACTTTGAATAGCAAAATCCTCGCAGGATCACGCGATTTTTCTCTCCAACTTTCCCCTGAAAACTTATGTTGTGATGTTCCGTATATCAGGAACAACAACAACAGCAGCAAGCTTTATTTGCATGACTATAACAAAGTATTACAATAACTAAATTAATTAAAATAACTAAAAGAGATTACAACCATTTCTTATTTTTAACCATTAAGAGAGGTAGCCATTGTAACTAGTTTGTCTCTCTGTTCAAAGCATGACGAGATGAATGAAATTAATTGAATATTTATAAAATAATCAGTACAATTCATAAGATGTGACAATAAGGTCTCATTTGATAATAGTCGTAGAAATGGGATTTTAGGTTCTATTTTAGAAAAGAACCAGTCTTTTATCGAAGAATAGTTCGGGCAATCTAGTAAAAAATGAGTTTCATCTTCAATTTTGTTACAATTGCAGAGACTACATAACCTCTCATCACGAGGTATTTTGTCGTATCTACCTGTTTCAATCCGAAGTTTATGACTGCTAATTCTCAGTTTTACTAATGATTTTCTAGATGGGTTCTTTCTTGTTAGATCTAGGTAGGCAGAAAGGCTATAATTCTTTTTGAACGTGTAATAAAAACTAAGTTTTTGCGAATGTTGAAGGGTTTGGTTGCAGTAAGAGATATATTTCTTTTTCATGAGATCTACATATTGTTTGATTTTACCTTCATTCAGTGAATTACAATTAAAGTCACAGAAATTGTAATAGTCAGTCATTTTCATGAGACTAGAGTAAAAGCTATTATGACCGTTATAATGAAGGTCAATCGATATTTTGAAAGATTGTTCGACTATAGAGCTTTCTTCCTTTTCTCGGAGGAGGTAGTTTAAGTAATTAAGTATCTTTTTATTTGTATCAATGATCAAAGGGAATTTACCCAGTTCAGCTCTACATGCAATATTGGATGCCTTGTTATGAACTTCTAAATAACGTTTACAGAATTGTAAATAAGATTTTTCAATTGCGGAGCTGTCCCACGACTGAAAATGCGATTTCGCAAAGGCATCCCAAACTTCACTATTGTAGGTTGATTGTAGGTTAAAATTGGTGAGATCATCGAGTCAAAAATTTTACGCGCAAGAGAAGGTTTCAGTTTCTTAAAATCAGTGTGCCGTCGTAGACCAAAGAAAGCATGAAGAGCTTTTTGTCGAAGGTGTTCAAGCGAAAGCGTAAAATTTCCGGAAGATGAGATGCGAGTCCCTAGGTAGGTATAGTTTTGGACAATGTCTATTATTTCACTGCCTATGTGAAAAACATAATCACACTTTTCTGTGCGACAAAAACACCGAGGCACTTGACCTAATAGTATCCAATTTCCTTACTAAGCATGCGTGCGGTGAACCAATAAAAAAGCTAGAAATTCAATTACCGAGATTGAGAATCTCTTAATATCAGTTACTTCGGCCTTTCCGGACACAAAAGAGTTTCTACAGTTCTTATTTTAAAAACAGGAAACTAAAGAAATACAAAAAGCCGAAGGCCGGGAAGGGTACATGGTAGGCATTCCATATTTATTTTCTTTCAGGCGAGTGATTCCTTTACACTTCCTTTCTGTGGCTTAGCTTTCTTGGGTTTATTTTTCGCGAATGTTTGATGATGCTCGAAAATGACACAAATGTGGTTTATGTGTTTCAGCATGATAACACAACAGCCTTGAATGATCTGACTGCAAAGCAAAATTTCTGATCTCATTACTCATATAAGTACATAACCAAAACCTAATTTAGGCCTGACAAGTATTGAACCACAGCTGAAATGTTGTTGAATTTTATTCTTAATATTCAAAACGTAAAATTATTTGATCTTCAGGACCTTAAAATCAAACTCCCGGCATCCATGGCGAGGAGTCCAATCAAAACTGCAAGTGAAAGAGACGTCACACCAGCTGCTGAGGAAACACTGGATTTTGATGACGTCACTTTAAGAGGTGAGATGAAACATGTTTGTTACCTTCCACGTCACCTTCCACAGGTTGATACTTTACTAAGCGTTACGCTTGTAGCTGTCAATAAACAAGGTTCAATTGTAGCCAAAACGTTTTATTTTTTTAGCTTATATTGTTCTCGTTGTTGTAAATTAGTGCATTTTAGAATATTTTTAATTTTTTAGGCTTTTTAATTCTTATTGTAACTTACTTTTGTTGTCGTAAACTGTAATAATGAGAACCAAAATGATTAACTTCGCCTTAGCTCTTTGGTGCTACCCTCTTTAAATATTGTTACAATGATCATGATGATGATGATGATGATGATGATGATGATAGTGATGATGATGATAGTGATGATGATGATGATGATTATATCATTCCTTGTCACACTTCAGAAAAAAAGCCGCCATTACGCAGCAAGTTATAATGGTTCACAAACGGCCGTTATTGTTGGTTTTGCCTTCATTACTTAAAGTAAACTAACCTTTTTTAGGTTTTGCAAAATTTGAACAAAGTTCTTCACTTAAAAAGATTAAAGACATTTTAAAAGACTCATAACTTTATTAATTATATTCTAAGAGTTGTAGTTTTAAGTTTATACCAGTGTGATTTCATTTTAGCAATTGCAGAGGTCTACAAGAATGAAGGAAATGATGAATACAGAAAGAAAAATTTTAGCAACGCCATTTACTTCTACACAGAAGGAATTAACGTAAAATGCAAGGATAAAGAATTGAACGCGAAACTCTACAGCAACAGAGCGACGGCACACTTTTATTTTGGTGAGAAATAATGCTTTTTTCGCAGGTTTTTAAAATTAATTCGCACATATCAGATAAACGTTAATTATGCTTCAACAATTTTTTACATCCCTTTTCATTTTCTCGTCTTTCCTTTGTCACAGAAAACTACAATGATTCACTGAGTGATGCAAGAATTGCTTCTGACTTGCAACCATGTTATGTCAAGGCAACTGAAAGAGGTGAGATTTTTCTTACTTAGTCACACAGTGACATTTGACGCAATCAATCACTAGAGATGAACATGGCATTTTAACTTTGGACGTGTTCGAACGTCTTGTGTAGGCCATAAAGATTTACGAAAACTGTAACACGATAAAATTACATTAATGCATGAATAGGGTAAACCCGTTGATTAAATCAATCTGTTGGGGCTATCATTTTTTTTGCGCGCATGTATCTCTAACATTAGAAGGGGAGATTAGTTTGTCAAGTAGCATGCTGGTGTCATCATCATCATCATCATCATCATCATCATCTGATGATGATTACATCAGATTCATCATCGTCGAAGGGCTCTCGTGATTGACTATAGACCAATAAGGAATCGACGAGTTTACCACATTCAGGGCAAACCCAGCTTATTCCAAGCTCAAAGTGGGCCCGCAGAGATATCGTTATTGTATTTTACAAGGAGAGTCATGCAGTTAAATATCTCCACTATGCCTTAATTTTTAACATGGACCAGAAATAATGTCGAACTTCCTTTTTTCATCTTGATAGGAGCAAGTGCTTGTGTTGAGTTGAAAAAGTTTGATGAAGCCATCACCTGGTGTGATAAGGGATTAGCAGTATCCTTTAGTTTTGTGTCGACTTTGATAGCCATGAACTATTATGTTATTTAGACCTGAACTCTCTAACATGAACAAGGGATGAACCCTGTTTATTTCAGTTTACTGACTTGGCCGAAGGAACCCAACGTTACAAATAGGGTCTTACACAACTGCCCTCCATTCTTGCTGGTCCTATGTCCATCGATAAGCTCCCCCCGGGAACCTGCTGGAACCTCTTGGCGGGTGATGAATGCAACCCACAACTGAACCTCTCCCACTGTAACAAGGCCCCGTAGCTCAGTTGGTAGAGGTACGTTTTGGTGGTTAGTTATTAGAGCTGATTGTCATGACGCTGAGTCCATGTGCCGGATTCCACTGGAGCATTGAACATTATCCATCTTCTCACGCTGACCGCAAACACCTAATGTCCCAGGAAAAGTCAGCCATCAATGGCCTTTCTTCGTGTTATTGGGTTTATTAACGTTGATAATGTAAGCTAAAACTGCGCGCTGTCTGATCGGCTAAAAATGCTCTATGAGAGTATAAAGCACATTTCTTATTGTTTTCAAAAAAAAAGAAAGAGATTAATTTCAAGAAAGCATTTTTGAGGTATAAGTCTCTGCAAAAAACTTTCGGTTGAATATTTGAGAATGTATACAAGTCATTTTATAAAAAGGAGGGAAAAGAAGTATAGGTGAAGAAATAAGGCTTTAGGAACTTGTTTTCTCTTAAGCTTAAATTCTACACAGCAAAGCATGTAGAAAAGGCAAACCCTAGTACAGTGGAACGATCAGTGGCGGCCATAAAACGTTGGTCTATCAACAGAACAGTGTTTAGATAACAAAATCACTGAGCCTTTGTTTGGGCCACAACAATGTGGACGTAATAACTGAAGAGGTGGTAGTATTAACGTGGTGGTTGTAAGGCGGGTTCCACTGTATTACATTGTCATTAAACACTTCAGGCATTTGTCAGTGATACGAGAGAAATGCTGACGGAAGGGAGTGCTTTCTAGCGTTTCTCAATTGTCCGTCGTGTTTTATAACAATACAATACATGGTGTTTTCTTCGTTGTTTGTTAAATTATTTTGTGCTTTCGACGTATTTCGAAACTTGACTTGTGGAAGATTAACAAGAATAACAAGAAGTTGTTGGATTTAAGAAGCAGGTCTGCCCAAGAACAAAACAAGGTGCAACATGGAATCAGAAAGAAAGCGAACGACCAGGAAGAAACTCAAGAGGTAAGTGTGACGCAAGCAACTCAATGTTGAAAACGGAACACGTTGATTCAGTCGCCAGTGAGAATTACGAAGAATTTCCGAGGAAATGGATTTATTTTTATTCATTCTAAATGAATCGAAATTTTAGTAATTGTAAAGAACCATTTCGGTCACGAATTTCTGAATGTTGAGCTATCCGAAGATTGAATAACGATTTTTGTCAAACGAGTCTCGCTCATATCGATCTTGCAAGAATTACGAGCAGTTTTCCAATGACAGGTCAAACACCCCGCACTTGGGGGACCCACTGCCGTTTAAAAGATACTAGGACATTTTTGTCCTCTGCTCTGTAACAAAAGGAGAGTCGTCGCAGGTGAGTTGATGCTTGAATGTAAGGCCCTAGCCAAACGGAGACGCAAGTCAACGCAAGTTTGGAAATGCGATCTTACGTACGCAGACTTGCGATGGGTGGCCAAACGGGCTTGCAGTTAGACGCAAGATAAACGCAAGTTGCAAAAACGTCATTTCAGTGTAGCCTTGAGCGCGCCCGTACTAAGGAAAACAACAGGGAACTTAAGCACAGATGTTCTTAAGTCACGAGCAGGCAACCAGAAGTTTAAGGTCCCCTTTTGACCCATTTTGATGCCAACACACCTCTATGACGGCAAGCCACCAGATACCAAAACAAGAGTTTTTCAGGCTTTGATGAAAAGCAGAAACAATCCAACAAAGGAAACATTCAACTTTCGGTTGATCTCCGTGGCGCAAAAACGATACTGATACCAACTTGTGTCTACTTCCGTTTGGTGGCCAAACGGTTAAAAACTTGCGTTCACTTGCGTGCAAATTTGAGCTCGATGAAACTGATGTACAAAGTTTTTAACCCAATTCAAGAACAAGTTTAGAAAAAAACAGGAGCAAAAATTTAAAATTTAAAATTAAAAACTATCTTTATGTTCGACAGAAAAATGACATCTCTCTACACAAAACTGGCTCAGATGATAAGCAGAAAACTGCAAAAATAGGCACGTTTGGTAATCTTGGCAACGCTTATCACAGACTAGGAGATTTCAAGAAAGCCATAGACTACCATGAATGTCACCTAAAAATTGCAAAAGAAGTAGGAGACCGGTCAGGAGAGGGAAAAGCGTATGGTAATCTTGGTAACGCTTATCACAGACTAGGAGATTTCAAGAAAGCCATACACTACCATGAATTTCACCTAAAAATGGCAAAAGAAGTAGGAGACAGGTCAGGAGGGGGAAACGCGTATGGAAATCTTGGTAACGCTTATTACAGTCTCGGAGATTTCAAGAAAGCTTTAGACTACCATGAACGTGACTTACAAATTGCAAAAGAAGTAGGAAACAGGTCAGGGGAGGGAAAATCGTGTGGTAATCTTGCTAACGCTTATCGCAGTCTCAGAGATTTCAAGAAAGCCATAGACTACCATGAACGTTACCTAAACATTGCAAAAGAAGCGGGAGAGCGGTCAGGAGAGGGAAGAGCGTATTGTAATCTTGGTAACGATTATCACAGTCTGGGAGATTTCAAGAAAGCCATAGACTACCATGAACGTGACCTAAAAATTGCAAAAGAAGCAGGAGACAGGTCAGGAGAGGGAAGAGCGTATGGTAATCTTGGCAACACTTATGACAGTCTCAGAGATTTCAAGAAAGCCATACACTGCCATGAACGTTACCTAAAAATTGCAAAAGAAGCAGGAGACAGGTCAGGAGAGGCGAAAGCGTATGGTAATCTTGGTAACGATTACCAGAGTCTCGGAGATTTCAAGAAAGCCATAGACTACCATGAACGTTACTTAAAAATTGCAAAAGAAGCAGGAGAGAGGTCAGGAGAGGGAAAAGCGTATTGTAATCTTGGTAACGATTATCAAAGTCTCGGAGATTTCAAGAAAGCCATAGACTACCATGAACGTCACCTAAAAATTGTAAAAGAAGCAGGAGACAGGTCAGGAGAGGGAAAAGCGTATGGTAATCTTGGTAATGCTTATCAGAGTCTTGGAGATTTCAAGAAAGCCATAGAATACCATGAACGTCACCTAAAAATTACAAGAGAAGCAGGAGACAGGTCAGGAGAGGGAAGTGCGTATGGTAATCTTGGTAACGATTATCAGAGTCTCGGAGATTTCAAGAAAGCCATAGACTACCATGAACGTCACTTAAAAATTGCAAAAAAAGTAGGAGACAGGTCAGGAGAGGGAAGTGCGTATGGTAATCTTGGTAACGTTTATGGCAGTCTCGGAGATTTCAAAAAAGCCATAGACTACAATGAACGTCACTTAATAATTGCAAAAGAAGTAGGAGACAGGTCAGGAGAGGGAAGAGCGTATTGTAATCTTGGTAACGCTTATGACAGTCTCGGAGATTTCAAGAAAGCCATAGACTACCATGAACGTGACCTAAAAATTGCAAAAGAAGCAGGAGACAGGTCAGGAGAGGGAAAAGCGTATGGTAATCTTGGTAACGCTTATCAGAGTCTCGGAGATTTCAAGAAAGCCATAGACTACCATGAACGTGACTTAAAAATTGCAAGAGAAGTAGGAGACAGGTCAGGAGAGGGAAACACGTATGGTAATCTTGGTAACGATTATCACAGTCTCGGAGATTTCAAGAAAGCCATAGACTACCATGAACGTTACCTAAAAATTGCAAAAGAAGTAGGAAACAGGTCAGGAGAGGGAAAAGCGTATGGTAATCTTGGTAATGCTTATCAGAGTCTTGGAGATTTCAAGAAAGCCACAGACTACCATGAACGTCACTTAAAATTTGCAAAAGAAGTAGGAGACAGGTCAGGAGAGGGAAGTGCGTATGGTAATCTTGGTAACGTTTATGGCAGTCTTGGAGATTTCAAGAAAGCCATAGACTACCATGAACGTTACCTAAAAATTGCAAAAGAAGCAGGAGACAGGTCAGGAGAGGGAAAAGCGTATGGTAATCTTGGTAACGCTTATCAGAGTCTCGGAGATTTCAAGAAAGCCATAGACTACCATGAACGTCACTTAAAAATTGCAAAAAAAGTAGGAGACAGGTCAGGAGAGGGAAGTGCGTATGGTAATCTTGGTAACGTTTATGGCAGTCTCGGAGATTTCAAAAAAGCCATAGACTACAATGAACGTCACTTAATAATTGCAAAAGAAGTAGGAGACAGGTCAGGAGAGGGAAGAGCGTATTGTAATCTTGGTAACGCTTATGACAGTCTCGGAGATTTCAAGAAAGCCATAGACTACCATGAACGTGACCTAAAAATTGCAAAAGAAGCAGGAGACAGGTCAGGAGAGGGAAAAGCGTATGGTAATCTTGGTAACGCTTATCAGAGTCTCGGAGATTTCAAGAAAGCCATAGACTACCATGAACGTGACTTAAAAATTGCAAGAGAAGTAGGAGACAGGTCAGGAGAGGGAAACACGTATGGTAATCTTGGTAACGATTATCACAGTCTCGGAGATTTCAAGAAAGCCATAGACTACCATGAACGTTACCTAAAAATTGCAAAAGAAGTAGGAAACAGGTCAGGAGAGGGAAAAGCGTATGGTAATCTTGGTAATGCTTATCAGAGTCTTGGAGATTTCAAGAAAGCCACAGACTACCATGAACGTCACTTAAAATTTGCAAAAGAAGTAGGAGACAGGTCAGGAGAGGGAAGTGCGTATGGTAATCTTGGTAACGTTTATGGCAGTCTTGGAGATTTCAAGAAAGCCATAGACTACCATGAACGTTACCTAAAAATTGCAAAAGAAGCAGGAGACAGGTCAGGAGAGGGAAAAGCGTATGGTAATCTTGGTAACGCTTATCAGAGTCTCGGAGATTTCAAGAAAGCCATAGACTACCATGAACGTCACTTAAAAATTGCAAAAGAAGTAGGAGACAGGTCAGGAGAGGGAACTGCGTCTGGTAATCTTGGTAACGATTATCACGGTCTCGGAGATTTCAAGAAAGCCATAGACTACCATGAACGTTACCTAAAAATTGCAAAAGAAGCAGGAGACAGGTCAGGAGAGGGAAAAGCGTATGGCAATCTTGGTAACGCTTATCAGAGTCTCGGAGATTTCAAGAAAGCCATAGACTACCATGAACGTGACTTAAAAATTGCAAAAAAGGTAGTAGGAAACGGGTCGGGGGAGGGAAAAGCGTACGGCAATCTTGGTAACGCTTATGACAGTCTCGGAGATTTCAAGAAAGCCATAGACTACCACGAACGTTACCTAAAAATTGCAAAAGAAGTAGGAGACAGGTCAGGAGAAGGCAAAGCGTATGGTAATCTTGGTAACGCGTATCGCAGTCTTGGAGATTTCAAGAAAGCCAAATGCTATTATGAATGTGCCCTGAAAATTGGAAAAGAAGTGGGAGACGACATAACCATTGCTACCTCGTTTCAAAACCTTGGTGTTGCCTTTGAATCTCTGGGATCTTTTGCCGAGGCTATTGATTGTTATCATCACAGTGTAGCAACATTTAATGACGTTAGGAGTCGTCTTAAATTTAATGATGAGTTAAAAATTAGCTTACGCAATTTGCACCAGTTGGTATACGTAAGCTTATGGCGTCTGTTGGTAAAGCAAGGAAAGTTTTCAGAAGGGCTGATTTCTGCTGAACGAGCACGTGCACAGGCTCTGAATGATCTTATAGAGTTGAAGTATTGTCCTGTAAAGCAGCAAACAGAGTCAGGATCAGGGACCAAAACTATGCAAAACGTATTAAGTTGCCTTCCGTCAAATACAGTTTTCATAGCGATTGAAGAACAAGAAGTAATTTTCTGGGTTTGCCACAAAGAAAACGATCTTAAGTTAAGAAGAAAACAGATCAGCGGTGTTGGTTCCTACACTTTTCTTCAGTCTTTGATGCAGGCTACGTGCCAGGAAGTTGGCACAAGAAGTGATATCAAATGTGAAGATCGTTCCTTGGATACGGCAAGAGATGAAAAACTTGCGTATGAGAGATCCCCTCCAGACGAGAAACAAAACCAGTCCTTACCATTTGAGAAAAGTGCTTTAAGGACATGGTATGACATCATCATAGAACCTCTCCAAGACTTGTTGCTTGACAGTGAACTTGTATTCATCCCCGAGGGTCCAGTGTGTCTGGCTCCATTTGCTGCTTTCATAGACTCGAATTCAAAGTACCTTTGTGAGTCTTTCAGAATTCGAGTGACTCCCTCCCTAACCTGTTTAAAGTTGATTTCTGAATGTCCAGCCGATTACCACAGTAACAGTGGGGCGCTTCTCGTGGGTGATCCGTGGGTACAAGATGTTACATATCAAGGAAAAAAGCTACCACAGCTGCCATTCGCCAGAGAAGAAGTGCAGATGATTGGACAAATACTTCACATTGAGCCCCTCATTGGAGCAAAGGCAACAAAGGATGAAGTGTTGAAACAACTTTCTTCGGTTGCTTTGGTACACATTGCAGCTCATGGGCGGATGGAAACAGGGGAAATTGCCTTGACACCAAATCCACTACCTGCATCCAAGGTACCTGCAGAGGAAGACTTCATTTTAACAATGACAGATGTATTAAGTGTTCAGGTGAGAGCAAGGCTGGTTGTGTTAAGTTGCTGTCACAGTGCTCGTGGGGAGATTAAGGCTGAGGGTGTTGTTGGCATTGCACGGGCATTTTTGGGCGCTGGTGCTCGGTCTGTTCTTGTGTCATTGTGGGCGATTGACGATGAAGCCACTCTCCAATTCATGAAAACTTTCTACCGTTACCTAGTGAAAGGAAATAGTGCTAGTGAATCTCTGAACCAAGCCATGAAGTGCATGAGAGAATCTGACAAGTTTAGTGCGGTGAAGTACTGGACTCCGTTTGTACTTATTGGTGATGACGTCACACTGGAGTTTGGTGAACACAAATAATTGGTTACCACTGTAAGTAGACACGATAAGGGTTGAAATGTTCATAATGAAGACCAGGGCCCTATTAGGAAAAGTCACGAGATTTGGTGATTATTCGTCTAGCCCTTTAAAATTATAATTCTTTAAAGTCAGCGCGGGCACAATGTGCCCCCACCCCCCAGGCTAATAGGGTTAAATTTTGAACAAGCTTGTTTAGAAACTTTGCTCTTCACACTTTGCAGAAGTGTTAAATACGTATTTAACCATTTAAGAGTACCAACGCGTTGTGAAATACGTTGCAAGAAAATTTAGAGTACATAGATATAACGTATCGTGCAAATGGCAAAGTTATTTGCGAGACAACTACCTGTCTAAGAAATTAGTTACCCTCAGCTATCCCCCATGCAACTCGTAGAGCAGTATGTTCCGAGACAAGTCTTGTGTATCTTTTGGAGACAAGTTGCAAGACCTCCTACCCTTGTTTCTTGTGTTATTTTAGCTAATAAATATGAGAAAAGAATGACGCTTTCTAACGGGCGTGTAAACTTGGGAGAGGCAAGCTGAAGATTTGAAGTTTGTCCGTGTAATTTTAAAGGAGAACTGATTGCGTAAAAAACCGCGCTACATCGTAACTGCGTCATGCATTTGCTAGAGAAAATGAAGCGGCGTAAGTTATGAAAAATCTCATTCTGTTTGATAATTACAAGGAGTTTTCAATTGGTGTTGAAAATTGCCGTTTTAGTTTTTTCCTTTAGCTACAATAGAAGTAGTGTGTCTAGAATGACGGCCTGAGTATCACACAAGCAGCTCTCTTGATGGATGAACCTTCATGTTAGACAAGGAAATCTTTTGCACTTTTAAAGAGACTGTAAATATTATGACACTTTTTTAAAAGTAATGTTAGGTTTTGACCGTTGTACGAGGAAATAGTTATCAGGGATAAGAAGTCTACCAGGTTTGTTCAATTTCACGTAGTATTGCCAGTTACGGCTATAGATCTCTGTTTTATCGGTCATGCACTATTTTGTTGATTCCGGTTGTTCTTAAACTGGAATGCATGCTATGAAAGGGACCTGTCTTCTCCTACTTTCGGCGATTTGAAGTTGATTTTTACATGTGGGAGCTTGAAAGTAGATGCAAAGTTTAACTATGTACTTGTACTGAAAAATTTTAGCTGCTCTATGTCAAAGCGTTTTTAAATAACTGTAACGAATAATATTCCATACTGTTAGTTCATGAACAATAATTAAAGGATGAACTTGAGTTTCGTCGGTTTACTTTAGTGTAAACATATAAATAAATACTGCTCATGCACGTTGTAAAAATTTTCTTTTCCATCCGCTACCTAACTCTTGAAACCCAAATGTTGTGCCAAAAAAGTATATTCCTCTTTAACATTACCCGCTTTAAAGCAATAAATAAATTTAAAAAAACCTCGAAAAATTATTCACGTTTTCAAGCTCTTGACCTATTCACTTTTGAGTGACAAGGAAGACAAAAAAGTCCTGATCTTTCCTGGAAAGCCCCCTTTTATAGCACGCTTTCGTATTGAAGTTGTCAGTAATACGTATTTTTCATAGCAGAGAATCACAGTTACTCTTAATATTGTTGGTTAGAATTGTTGGAGATGGTCGTTGATAGAACACATAATGTCTCTAAACAAAGCATTTAATTTAGAAGTTTCGTGATCATAGTAAAATAGAATTTCTGCGTGGAGAAAAACTTTGGCTACTGCTTGGAAGTTTGCTCGCTTTATAGTTGAATTTATTGTTTGGCGTAACTAGCAGTACGTGCTTGACAACGTTCGTTTAATGATAGAAAAAATAACAAGCCATGTGTTTAGCGATACCAGCTTTCTTAACCGAGCACATTTAAAATGGTTAAAAACTGTTTTGTGTTGACACTGCAGTGTATTCCAGAAAAGGCGACTAAGAAATTATGACTGTTTTTTGCTGAAAGTGGCCCTAAGTTGCTACAAATGTAGCACTAGGTTCATTGATGGGTAAATTTGTTCCCACTATGTTATTTAGTGATCTTTTAGTTAAGTTGTTTACAATTACTATTATAATGCTTGCTACGTAACAATGAAAATTGTTTTCAGGAAAAAGTAACTAGTTGTATGAGACGACAAGACGAACATGCAAGGTCAAATGTGGGGGAAAATGGTAAATGCCACATTTGCACCATTGTTTGCCGTCAGCGTTTCACTGTCAGGCAAAAGTGGCCATTACCGTCTTGGATCCGCATGTACAGCGTGTTTGAACAAAACTTTCAGATTTGTAATCACATTAATTCTTTGCTCCAAGCCAGGTGTCAGTGGCACGGTATTAGGAGAAATAACTAAGGTAACATTATAAGTCTGTGTTTTTCTGATTTTGGTTTGTTTCGTTTTAATAGCATGATTGCCAAATATCTGTTGTTTGGTTGGCCGCAAAAAGCGTGTATTGCATGTGTTCGAATCTTTTTCCATTTGCAAGGTTTTCATTCATAAGGAGATCTTCCAACCGTAATGAGAAAAAGGAATTGCTTAGGAATTGTAGAAGATTGGAGTTATTTTAACCCTCGGCGAAAGATCAAACGGAAGTCACGCTTGTAAACTTACTAGTTATTTTATTTTATTTTATTTTTTGTTTTTTTTTTGTTTTACAGCGTTGAATTTGTGTTTTCTTTTCTTTCGCTTCTTTTAAGTTAGAAAATCGTGTATTCATTTTCAGTTTACAGCGCAAGTGTTGTAAATAGTACGCTCAGCCTGATTCTAATAAACACGTTAAGTCTCGCTGTCCGTCTCCTACTTCTCTGTGTTTTTTTAGGCGAACTCCAGTACACGAGCAGCCACGTTGACCTGGCAAACAAAAGTACAAACACTCTGTTTCCGCGGTACTTGGAAGGCGAAAACCTGTGATTTGACACGCAGAACATTGAACAAACCTGATGGCGAAGCGCCTTCGATTCCAGGCCGAAAGCCTGCAAGAGCGGTGGCCCACACTCATGAATGAAATGTATCAATAGAACGCATCTCAATTTTGATGGTCATGACTACGCGTGCGTACGACGTCATAACACACTTCACGTAAAAGCATCACGTGCCACCGCAAGTCAAGTGATATTCAAGTAGACGCCTCCCTAACCCCACATCTTGGGAGGTGAACCCAAGATACTTAGATACAATTTCTATTTTTGGACAACACGGATTTCCGCGGATGTTAGCCTGCAATTTTCTGTTCAAAGTGAGCAATGCTACACGGGTGGCGCAGTGGGGTCTTTGTACGGAAGCATTACTGACCTATATGCGTCCGCATCTTTGCCAGCGTCTTGATACTTGTTTCGAGTCAATAATACGTGAGGGCAGCGGTTTCCTTTGGGGAGGGGCGGGTTGAGAGTAGGGTTAAGAGGGGTGTGGTTCTCAGTCCTCTATCAGGCCACTTGGTTAGCGGTTTGGTGTCCTGGCAACCAAAGTGCAGTTCAAATTAACTGGCAAGATAAGCGTTCTTGTAGTGTTTGGGCATTCATAGCAATCAAAAGAACTACAATAACGTCACTTCCGGTTTTAAGGGCCTTGAAATTTGAATCAGTTCAGAAATCTTCTGGCTGACAGTTACTTCATTTTCAACCCACACTCAACGTGAAAAGTTTACGTTTACAGAAACGGTGTTAAGCTCTGCCTTCAAGTGAAAGTTTCTAGATCTGCATTGGTACGTTTTCTGCTTTTATCCACTCGACCATATTTTATAGTCAAAGCCGGTCAGGCGTTCCCGTCGTTAACGGACTAATGAATTCATTGATGGAAAATTGATTCCGTTCGTTCATTGAATAATCCATTCGTGAAATGAATAATCAAATATTCAAATTGAGGCTCGATTCAATAATCGAATGTTGTTTTGATTAATGAACAAACGCCTTGCTATATAGTTCTCCTGAAATGCCACATTTCAAGTTTATATTTAGTATAAAGTGCAAGATGAGATTGTAAAATAACGCAAAGGTTGCATGTCACACCAGACAACAAAGATCAATCGATCGATCAAACTGGTAAGCTTTTGCAAATATTCACAAGCATTCTTTAACCGAAACGGCAAATATCAAAAGGGACAATAAATCGTATGTACCAACGCCGGTAGAAAAAGTAACAACATTCTATGCTAATGGCGTGTTTATGGAAAATTAGAATACTAAAATAACTTACCTGTTTTTCATTCAAGTCCGCCATGTTTGCCGGCCGCACTCCCTTCCATATATGGTATAGCTTTTGTTCATTAATCCAATCAACATTCCATTATTGAATCGAAGCTCAATTTGAATATTGGATTATTCATTTCACGAATGGATTATTCAATCAACGAACGGAATCAATAAGGCATTAACGAATTCATTAGTCCGTTAACGACGAGAACGCCTCAGCGGCTTTGACTGTAAAGAAAGAACTCTAACTACCTCTGAAGAACAAAAATCTGTGTTTGAGACTTTCAAATTTTAAAAAGCTACCAAAACAAAACAAAAAATAAATAAATAAATAAATAAATAATATTACAGCATATATTTTCAGCTCTGGCAGGCTGTCACAGGAGCCTGCGAAGTGTGTGAAGCGATTATAGCTAGCACGTTTCAGGTTTTTCTTTTCATTCAATGTTCATGCTGTATCTTCACCAAGCTACACGTTTCTTGTTTTCTTGGTTTTCCAGTGCTCTGCTGCAACGACAGTTTATAAAAAATTCTGGTACTTGATTGTTCATTGACTGTTTACTGCATGTGTTTTACATGTGCTCATCGTTCAAAAATATCAGTAATACATGGCCTCCGCTAATAAACCAACAGAAACACACATACATATTTTGGCTAGTTGCCATAGATGTTTCGTGAGGACCATGATAGCAAATGATTTTTGGCCTCTCGAGAATTCTTAAGAATTCGTTATATTCCTGCAGTAAGGTACTCAAGCAAGGGGAACATATCTAGTGAATTTCATCCAATGTTCTCAAGGGCATGCAATCTTAGTTTACAGTCTTCCGATGTCTGCAGCCAAAGACTGATTTTAAAACTAAGTTTCAACGCGCTTATCATTTATGCAACTCGATATCTCAGTGTTTGACAAATTCGAAGCCATTTTAAAGGGGCATAGTCACGAGGATTTCGAAGTTTTCTGGTCAAAACTGTGCTAAAATTATCGGTAGCTATCTTTATCCATGCCCAAAATTGTGCTTGAACATTTAAAGGAACATATTAACGTAATTTCGTAATTTCATTAAGAGAAAACAAACCATGACCTTTTAATATCGATTTTATGACAACACGCTGAAAGAATTTGAAAAGTTTAGCCTAATTTTTTCAAATTGCAATCCATTTCCATCCGTGCCATCCGTGGCAACAGACGACAGAAAATAGTTCCCGTGAAGTAAAACAGTCTTTGGTAACAAAACTACACCATTATTTGTGGGCGTTCATCGATGTGAGGACATATTTCTGATTTTTAAAGTGGACTAAAATAGCGTGACCATGCCCCTTTAAAATGTCCTTGGAATTGGTCCAATCGTCCTGAGCCTATTTCTCGAGAACGTTCTGCTTTAGTTAAAACTCGTAACACAAGGTCATAACTTGAATTCTTCGTTATGACACAGGAACAAGATTTTCATTGCGTGGCCGATCAACTTCAATTATTGATGTATCCGCGAAATGTCCGAGGCCAAACCCGAGGCCAAACCCGGAGTACTATTGAAATAAAAAGAGTGGGTATTTAATTAGATAACCAACCTGTAAGCTACATTGCGGGGAATCTGCCATCCACTCGGCTCCTTTAACAAAGCCTTGGAAAATAAGAACTGCAGTTGAAAATGCTCCAATGAAGTCAACCCAGACTAATGCTCCCACGAACACAACAGGCGGGTTCTTACCATTGAAGAAATCTCTGCCAAGAGTGAAGAGCGCCAAACTACAGCCAAACAGGGCACTGGCTAGTAACACGACTCCGATAATAATGTTTGCTGCCTTGTCCGTTGTTTGCTCAGCCGAACTGATTGTTATTGAACTTTGAGTAACGTTTAAAATGACCATTATTCCTATTTAAATTTTATCTCTTGTAGAAACTGCATACTATCTACTTCAGAATTTTGACTTGCGTCGCTATCTTCGTCGCAACATGCAGTGAATATTCACTCGTAGAATCGAAGAATGACGAAAAATGCCACACAAATACAAGTGACTTATCACTGAGTATAGTTGCATATAGTTTAGTTTCAATTCGCAGTCCTTAGTTACCGACGTACACAGGAACCCTGGAAACTTTTCTTTCTCAGTTCTGAATCAAAGAATAGTTAATCAAACCGATTCTTTCTGGCGAAAGTGGTGTCGTAGCCTTTCACTCAGTTTTCAGTAGCGTAGAGCTCAGTACGAGAGAAAATACACATCCAATCACGAAAACGTTAACTGATGTTCTCGATATAAATATACTTCGGACTTATTTGGGACTCGAGTTTGTCACACTTCTGCGATAGCTTCACCGCCATTAAGACATAAAATGTACAAAATGATGCATTTCAGTTTTGGGGGTACATAAGGCATTTATGAACAGGTCAGCTGTGTTGATTCTACTACCCAATCATACGATAACCATATTGCTGTATTGAATGTTTGAGATATTAGCTGATAACATCTTCATTTCGGTAAAATTTTAAACCTGCAACCTTTCAACTTCTCTTAGACCTTCATCTCGGAAGAGTGACAGTCAAAAAAAATCTCCTTTTATTTTTCACTACTCAAACAGAACTAAAGAAAGGAATTGCTCTATAAGTTTAATTTGAATTGTCCCAGTTTAGAACTTCATACCGCATTTTGCAATTCAAGATTTCCCGTGCAGGAAAAACACATTTCACAAAATCTGCAATTAAGTAAATGTTAGCATAGAAACTATCGATAAGAGTTAAATTAGGACTGGAAAAAAATGATTTACGTTTTGTCTTCAAAACACCAGCTGTAGTAAAATTAAAACCATATCTTCGGAGACAAACGACATTGTTTGTTCATTCTTGACAGCTCGTTATCAATGTACACACAAACAGGCAATACGGAACAAAAAACTTCGACACTACAAAAACTGAATATATTAACACTTCAGGCATTTTAACTGCAAGACATATTGACATCAGATGCAACAAGTAAAATTAAAATGTAAAAAATTATAAATTGCCGGTTTTTTGCAGACCGCTCTGTCATTACATACTGAAAAAATTGAAACTTTTCTTTCTTTTGACGTTTTTGTGACTTGGAGAGATAAATTGGCTTGTAGTCACTATCTGTCTTTTCATTGGCTAAGAGCCTACAGTTAATTCTGGGAATCGGCGCAACCTACAGATTATTCACTAATCTGCTAGCAGATTAGTGAATAATCTGTAGGTTACGCGAGCAATGCATGATTTCCAAGAGCGATGTGGGAGGCATCTGAAAGCGAAGTAAATTCATGGCTCGTCGATTCGCTTCTTCAACCGAGCAAGAAATTGAAAAATTGCTGAAACAAAAAACTCGGAAAACAAAAGAAGGCTGACAAAAATTGCGAAGGAACTGTTCCACGAGTACCTGAGAGGAAAAAAGCGTTCAGAAGCCGGAAGACAAGAAGGACACAAATGTAAAAAATGATTTGCCGTTATTTTGTTTACCTGTAAAACAATGTATAATAAAACAATTATTAGATTCGGTTTTTGCGATATCCGGAATAATCAAGGTCTCGGTAAGTGTTAGCAGCCTCAGCCTCCGGCTTCGGCTGATAACAGTTACCTCGACCTTGATTATTCCGGATATCGCAAAAACCTCATCCAATAATTGTTTAAGGTGATTCCATTGAAAAAGAAGTTGTAATGAGAATTTGTTGAAACTTTGCACAGTTATTAATTACACCTAGTACATCGAAAAAATAAAATAAAAAGAGGGGGTCACCATGTCTGATTTCACGCTACAGGGCTGTAGTATATAGGTACCTTGCTAGCTATCGACAGCAATATTAAAAAGCCTTTCCTTGTACCAGAGACACCCACTACTTAAAGAAAGTTATCACTAGCAATAAAATTTAAGCATTATTCTTGTGATAGTAAAACAATGTAACATTAAAAGGCCTTAAAGGTGCCTTAAAAATAAAAGTAATGAAATAATAAGCAAATCGAGCACATGCACGCTTCCAGTGAAATGCCTAAAATCAGATGGTAATAATGAATTAATCAGAATATTTGAAAATTGAGTAATGAAAAATTCTTAAAATTTGGATATATCATGCAGAGTCGTGTTTTCTTCAAATAAATGAAATAAAAAAGAGGGGTCACCGAGTTCGTTTTGGAGAAAACGACAACTCATTTCTCTCAACAGCTCAGTTTTCATAGAAAACCTACCAAGTTTCGAACGCGCGCGCGCTCGTGCGCGCGCTAATCACGCAAAAATTGATGCGCAGAAAGGATGCGCAATGCAATTGAATGGAATCACCTTAAGGTGGCCCCCTATAGTTTTATCACCGCGCGCGCGCTGATGATGCGAGCTGTAGTAATCTGCGCGCGCTCACATAAAATCGTAGGTTTTTCCTGATATTTTATGACGTCAGCATAGCCAAAAAAAGTAAAACTAAAGGTAAACTTTCTCGCGTTTCCTTCGGTGATTTTTTTTTTAAATTTGCACATTTTGAGATACTAACGGTACCTTTCACATATAATTTGTTGGAAAAACTCTGTCAGAGCAATTCAGTTTAGTATATGTAATCGCATGAGGCCAAGTAGAATTAAGGATAAATTTTCACGCGTATTTTTCTGCGCGACTCGGGCAAGTTGTGAAAACTTTGAAAATACAAGTGAAAATTTATCCTTAATTCTACGAGGACTCAATGCGATTACTTGTTTATAACACAGAGGGCAAAATTTTCGGAAAACTTTCCATGCACGTTGAAACACACTCAACCGGCCCTCAGAAAAAAAGTACCCGCTCGTAAACAATTCACCAAACAAGCAGTTTAACTGTTACTCAGCGCACAGAACAAGAAAGACTGACCATTATGTACATCTTAAGAGATAAATACAATTCTAGTAAATTGACAACCTTAAAACTCAATCAACTAAGTAAGTTTAAATTTTATTCACCTGAGTTGCGAAGCTTCCTCTGGCTGGAAAAATTATCGACCACGTCGCTTCAAAGTTTTCAGTAGTTTTAAAACAAATAACCATTTGCTGTTTCCCGTAACACATATAGGTTCACCTTTTGGAATTTCTCTTCAAGCAAACACCCGATTTCCATACCATTTTTACCAACCAACCCAGTTAAAAGTCAAACTTTGAAGCGATCCTTGTGTTGAACAACTCAAAATCTGTTTTTCGTTTCAAGACGCCTACAAAATGCAAATGGTGCGCTCTCGCCCTCAGCCAATCAAATGCGAGTAGTTTCGGCGCTTGGCCAATCAGGAATTAGTAATTTTGCCCTCGTCCGAAAGAAAATTAAGAAAAAATGCCCTCTGTCTCAACCAATCAGCATTCAGTAATTTTACCCTCTATGTTATAAATGGTTAAAGAAAGAAATCACGTGATATCGGTAAATCCGTCTGAACGACCCCATATTTTTTCCCCTGCAAAATGTTAGTCAAAATCATCTTCACAAAATAGGAAAGTTTAAAAAAATTTCACCGAGGGAAAATCAAAATAGTTAAGAAAAAACAGGAATTAATGGGAAATATCTGTCATTCTTAAGATACTTTGTTGCCATGACAACGCCTATGCCTAAGAAGCAAGACCTCAAAAATAAGTGTAATTATGTTGGTAACCTCACTGGTAAAATTCAGGAACAAATATTGCAAGACAATAGAGAACTAGGGCTTCTTTTGCAAGCCTTGCCAGTTCGTATAGTCACTTTTGTAGGAACTCCAGGGAGCCACCTTAAAACTACATTGAAATGAGAGAAAATAAATGAGGACAAAGTGTACAAAATCTTGAAAGCATTTTTAAGTGTTTTCTTTCAGGTGCTATTAGCGAGCTCACAACATGATTTTGTGAGCTATCAAGTCCTGCTTCTCCTCAGGATTTCGTTGTTTTCCTATTTAGTGAACCTTTTTAGCACTTTTATAACATAGAGAGCAAAATTACTAATTCCTGATTGGCCAAACGCCAAAATTACTCGCATTTGATTGGCTGAGCGCGAGAGCGCGTCATTTCCATTTTGTAGGCGTTTTGAAACGAAAAACGGATTTTGAGTTGTTCAACACAAGGATCGCTTCAAAGTTTGACTTTTAACCGGGTTGCATGGCTGGTAAAAATGGTATGGAAATTGAGTGTTTGCTTGAAGAGAAATTCCAAAAGGTGAACGTATATGTGTTAAGGGAAACAGCAAATGGTTATTAGTTTTAAAACTACTGAAAACTGTGGAGCGACGTGGTCGATAATTTTTCCAGCGAGAGGAAGCTTCGCAACTCAGGTGAATAAAATTTACTTTGGTAATTGAGTTTTAAGTGTCTTTTGTCAATGAACTAGAATTGTATTTATCTCTCAAGATGTTTATAATGGTCAGTCTTTCTTGTTCTCTGCGCTGAGCAACAGTTACACTGCCTGTTTGGTGAATTGTTTACGAGCGGGTATTCTGAGGGCCGGCTGATTGTGTTCCAACATGAATGGAAAGTTTTCCGAAAATTTTGCCCTCTGTGTTATAAACAAGTAATCGCATTGAGTCCTCGTAGAATTAAGGATAAATTTCACTTTTTTTTCAAAGTTTTCACAAGTTTCCCTCGTCGCTGCGCGACTCGGGCAATTTTGTGAAAACTTTGAAAATACGCATGAAAATTTATTCTAATTTCTACTCGCCCTCATGCGATTACATATACTAATGTGTCCAAATTGATATTATAACAAGTATTGATGAAACATGTAAATTCGGGCCGGGAATCTACAGCAACATGTTTCTGATATCGTAGAAACGTTTGTCAGTTACTAAAGGCATTTTTTCGTTACGGACAAAATTATCGGCTGCAGCAAGTAGGGCGTTGCCCAGAGGTATTTTAATACCTCTGGGCACCGACCAAAGATTATAGAAAGATCCTCATTTGCGTAATTTTTTGTCCTATTTCTACAGTCCTGCCAAATTGAAATATAAGTGAAAGCAAGTAGGAATTTACTTAGAGACATCAAACAAACGTACTTTATTTTCCCCACCCATTCCTTCGGCTCTGCCGCCGAGTAGTGTGCACGGAAACCCAACTAAGTGAACCTGCTTGCGAGGAACTTGCAGTAACTTCCGGTGAATTGTAAACACTGATCCATAGTGAGCTCAACTTAGTGTTCGCATACGTCAGTGAGGCTGCATTAAAATTGTTCCTGTGTAACGTTCTTGTATTTGAGTCAATTTGCATTCGGTTTGCAGGGGGCGATTTGCATCGTGATCAAAGTGTATGCAATTCATCGCCAAGTACAAGCAAAGTAGTGGCCAAGCATGCATTTTGCTAACTTGCACTGATATTATACTTGCATCTTCGTTTGACGAAGACTCATAAGACCGTGGTGCGCGAGCAAATTCCTGTCGCAGGTTACTCCCCTTCTCATCCATCCATTTACGAGCACGCCCACTAAACTGTTGCACAAAGAAAATTTCTTGTCATTGCCAGACTACCAACGAAAGTTTATCGCTAGTTGCGTACTAATTCCTTATGTAACTCGTCCCTTTGCAACATGTGTTGGAACGGAATATTGCCGGGCTACGAGTTAAGGAAATACCAAGTAGCCCTCTACTTTTCTCAGCGTTGCTAGATACGTCGTGAAGAGTATAATAAGTATACTGATAAGTGCAAAATATAATCAAATGTATTAAGTAAAAATATAAAATAAAATATAAGTAAGTGAAAGTAATTGCAGTTTTGTGTCACAATGCTCTCGTCAGCAATACATTGCATACAAGTTGCAAAAATTTGTCTTATGTAACAGCACTACGGTTCTTATTTTGCTCGCTTTCCAAGATCTTAAAAGGAAAATACACTGATATACATCTATAAACAAGTTTCTTTTGCAATGATTGTTTCCTTTGCACACTCTGAGAGCTCAACAACTTCTTTCGATTTTCCTTTGGATATTGAATTAGTCTGGAAATAGGGGACAATGAATAAAATACACGAAGATACTGTCGTGATCCCTCCGGCACAAAAGAACGCCACGGCATAACTCTCAGATCTGTCGTATATCCACCCTGCAATCGAAGGTCCTGTGGTCTCTGGAATAGACAGAAAACAGTACAAAGACCCAAGTGCGGGCGCTAGTTTGCTATCTCCTACCAAGTCTTGAGCAATCACTGGCACTGAAATCACATAAATCCCCTCTAGAAATCCGTACATGAATGCAAAGGTTGCAAGCCATTCATAATTGGTTGCTATAGGAACGAGTGTTGTTGAAACACTTATAAACAAAAGTGCCAATTGTAGCACAGTTATGCGGTTAACTCTTGGGTGGTCCATTAATTTGCCGAAAAGTGGACGAGCAACCATTGAGCCAAACGCTAAAAAGCTGACCAGGAAAGCTGCTTTGATGGAATCGACACCAGAATCCTCGGCGAGTCGAACCTGGTAATGAAACAGAAGTACGTTTATTTAATGGATTAAATAAAGATTTCCAATTTACAGGTCTTGGTGCTAATAGTACCAAAGTAATTTGCGTTTCATACATGATTGGTTTTCAGTGTTTGTAGCTGATACTGAATTTACTGGAACAAGTTTGAAATCTTTAAATTCAGTTCAATCTTTCAGCTAAGTCATTTCATAGTCTCCTATTTCTATCAGGGCCGGGATAGTTGAGCGAACGCACATACTGAAGACAGGACTGACATGCGGGCGAGAAGGAGGACGTGATTTTGTGCTATTTGTGCCGGAACGGCTTCGGCAAGTTTCAGACGTTTAAGATTTTGGCATTTTTGCTGTAGAAAGCCACGCAAAAAGGGCAAAATGCTCCAACATTTGTAATATTGTAATGCTGATACTATTGCTTGATACTATTAGGACCTATTAGTGCCATATTGCCGTTTGTACCCGTAAATCGGAAACCTCTATTGGAGAGGTAAAGTGCATTTTACCGCGACCAATTCTGACATTGAAAGTGAAGAATAAAAATACGCCACCAGCGTCGTCGTACCAGGGTCAAAGTGTACGAGACTTTTGACAGTACGTTGCTACAAGGAAGGTACCTCTGAGAAGAGATCTTGATGCAACTGGACTAAACTTGCAGCATACTTTTGTTACCTCTAGGACCCGCCTCACGACCTCCCATTAGTACGACTACCTTGTTACTACGTTCAATTTTTTTTGGCCAGAAGGATAGCTCACGCAGTCTTTTTGTTATCTGGAATTTAACAAATGGCAAACGTTCAGCGCGCAACCATCGAGTCATGGATGCACGCGGGAAGAGGCGTAAGACAGTGTAAGAGAGGAGCGATTTAGACCACATTTGGTCACATTAAAAGGTTTCTCTGTACACATAATTCATTTATTTCGCCGTTTCAAGCCTTCAACTTACCAAATGTACGTAAGGTACCAAGTACGCAGGCATAAACACGCACAGGGAACCCACCAACGTCACGAAGCCTTTATTCTTGAATACTGACCAATCAAAATTGGTTTTTCTTCTTCCATTGTTTAACTTTGGTTGGTCAAGCTCAGGTGTCGAAGGGATCAATTTTATTGAGAATCCACAAAGCACTAGAACAAGCTGCAATCCAGCTAACACTCGAAAGGTTTTTGTTAAACCCATACTAATCACAAGTTCCTGAATGACTGAACTTAAAACAACAGAACCTACTGGCGCTCCAAGAAAGACGATTCCATTAGCTAATCCGATTCGCGCCCGAAAAAACCTCGGAAGCACAAACAGGGCCGAGCAGTAACAAAGACATGACCCGGACCCCCAGACTAGGCCATAAGTTATATAGAGCGGATAAATATTTCCCGCAAACGAAGATGAAAACAAACCGATTGTGCAAACAAATCCACCAAATGTGATGATGTTGGAGAATCCAAATCGGTTACCAAGAACAGCGGGAACCATTCCAAAGGCATGCGCAGTACCAGATGCCAAAGCAGTCACCCAAGCTGTTAAGAAGATAAACATTCACAATAGCAAATAAATTATTAAACTCACCAAATGATATAAATGTTACTTACTTCGTGCAAATAACCGAAAATCGCCAATTCGCAAAAAAGCAGAGGTCGATCCTAAACGTACCAAAAGTCAAAAGTAGGGTAGCTAAATGTGTGCAAACGAGCTCAATCATTACCGGAAACAGTAAACTTTGCATGGACCACCGTAACAAAATAAAAGTACCGGATCCTGTGGTAAAGGATCTAACCAGCAAAAAATAAAGAACCAAGTACGATAAAAAAGCAATGCTGATTCAACGGTAGGGAAACTGTATATTTACCAATATTTCAAAAGGCACAGCCTTTCTTCTTCAGGGTCTTACAGAGAATGACTCTAAGGGCAAAAACGTTACAATTTAAACTAAGGGTATAAAATGTGATACTAAAATAACAACTAAAGCAGCTTGTATTACAACGTTAAAAAACTGGCGTAAAAAATAAAAACGTTACGATTTGAAATTTATATTTAAAGAAGCTAATATTACAACGGTAAAAAACTGGCGAAAAAACTAAAAACGTTGCCATTTAAAATTTGAAAAATATACAACATAAGTAGGATACGTGATACTATAATAACATAAGCTTAAGTGATAGGGATAACGTACCGCGTTAAACTCTAAATACATTTCAATAAGAAATAAGAAAGTGGAAAATACCAAACAAATACCCCCCCCCCAAAAAAAAAAATTACAACTGAAAATACAAACAAACACGGAGGATTAAAAACCGGAAAAAGTGTCATGTTTCATCTCTCCTATTTAAACCTAGTGGTTCTAAGGTTTGACCTCTATCGATGAGGTATGCCTCTCTAGCTTTACGTACACTGTCACGGTTAGATTTAATAAGTTCAAGAGGAATAAGTTGCATGTCATTAGCATTATGGTCGTTAGAAAGAAAATGTTCTGAGACTGCAGTAGGTTTAGAAATGTTAGTTCGTTTGTCAACAGGTCTACGATGTTCGTTGAAGCGGTCCTTGAGTCGTCGTTTGGTTTCTCCTATGTATTGTTTGTGACAACGATTGCATTGTACCATGTAAATAACGTTTTTAGAGTTACAGTCAATGTGATGATGAATGGGTCTTGTTTCGCCCGTAGAATAAAATGTGTAGCTAGTGAGTCCGTCTGTTATATAGTTGCATGTCAAGCAGTTGTGTCCGCATCGAAACGAGCCACGGGGTTGGTTACTTTGGTTAGGGTTACGAAGTTTGGCGCTAACTAATAAACTACTAAGATTGTTACTGCGGCGGAAAGCAACGAGGGGAGCAGCATTAAAAACGTTGGCGCAGTAGACGACCTCAAGACCTTCACTACGTACCTTAACAACATTCACCCTACCATCCAATTTACGTCTGACTATTCTTTCACATCCATACCATTTCTTGACGTCAACGTGTCTCTCATTAACGGTAAACTCACGACTGACCTTGACACTAAACCTACCGACAAACATCAATACTTGCTACAATCTTCATGTCATCCTAAACACACTAAGAGAGCTATTCCATTCAGCTTAGCTCTTAGACTCCGCCGTATTTGTTCTTCTGACGACACTTTCACGAAACGAACTACTGAACTCAAAACTTACCTTAACAAACGGGGGTACAACCTGTCCTTCCTTGACCAAGAAATACGACGTGTTCATAACATCACACGTACCGAATCACTCGCTTCCAAAGACACTTCTCAAACAAACCAACCCAAACGGGTACCCCTTGTTATCACATATAATCCAGCCCTTCGTTCTGTATCATCCATTATTCACAAACACCTTAACATCTTGTCCTCATCTCCCCGCTGCGCCAACGTTTTTAATGCTGCTCCCCTCGTTGCTTTCTGCCGCAGTAACAATCTTAGTAGTTTATTAGTTAGCGCCAAACTTCGTAACCCTAACCAAAGTAATCGGACACAACTGCTTGACATGCAACTATATAACAGACGGACTCACTAGCTACACATTTTATTCTACGGGCGAAACAAGACCCATTCATCATCACATTGACTGTAACTCTAAAAACGTTATTTACATGGTACAATGCAATCGTAATGTCACAAACAATACATAGGAGAAACCAAACGACGACTCAAGGACCGCTTCAACGAACATCGTAGACCTGTTGACAAACGAACTAACATTTCTAAACCTACTGCAGTCTCAGAACATTTTCTTTCTAACGACCATAATGCTAATGACATGCAACTTATTCCTCTTGAACTTATTAAATCTAACCGTGACAGTGTACGTAAAGCTAGAGAGGCATACCTCATCGATAGAGGTCAAACCTTAGAACCACTAGGTTTAAATAGGAGAGATGAAACATGACACTTTTTCCGGTTTTTCATCCTCCGTGTTTGTTTGTATTTTCAGTTGTAATTTTTTTTTTTGGGGGGGGGGTGGTATTTGTTTGGTATTTTCCACTTTCTTATTTCTTATTGAAATGTATTTAGAGTTTAACGCGGTACGTTATCCCTATCACTTAAGCTTATGTTATTATAGTATCACGTATCCTACTTATGTTGTATATTTTTCAAATTTTGAATGGCAACGTTTTTAGTTTTTTCGCCAGTTTTTTACCGTTGTAATATTAGCTTCTTTAAATATAAATTTCAAATCGTAACGTTTTTATTTTTTACGCCAGTTTTTTAACGTTGTAATACAAGCTGCTTTAGTTGTTATTTTAGTATCACATTTTATACCCTTAGTTTAAATTGTAACGTTTTTGCCCTTAGAGTCATTCTCTGTAAGACCCTGAAGAAGAAAGGCTGTGCCTTTTGAAATATTGGTAAATATACAGTTTCCCTACCGTTGAATCAGCATTGCTTTTTTATCGTACTCAATCATTACCGCATTTACTTGACTACTAAACGCCTTTTACAATAGTAAATGTAAGACGCCCCCCCCCCTTCCCACCCCTACGGTCTCCTAAACCCCGGGATTAGGCATTTGTTGTTTTTTATGAGAGCTATTATGCTATTTTTGTCTGCCCTATAGGCCACTTAGCGCGAAGGACAATGATAATGATGATGATTGAGCTATGTGCAGAGAAAACAAAACTGTGTCTTATGAAAGATTGAGATGCGTCCATCAGTCCAAGTCTTTTTACACAGGGCACAAACCTCTGGTTACTTACCCACTGCATCTCGTGCATGAAAATCAGTGCTACATTCACGTGCGAACAAGGTAGCAGATACTGCACTGTATCATGTGTAATTAACTAGTGCAATAGGGAATGGACAGTGCAAATAAATAAGGGACTTTAGAATGGTGGATTTGCCACAACTCAACCACCTTCTTCACTACGGCGATCCGCCATTATTTTTCTTGGTGGATCAAAGGGTGGACCGGCAAAAGGCAACAAGGTTTCGCGGGAATGCTCACTCTAAAAATAGCCGAAGGTGTAAATACGCTGTTGCCCAAATGCCGGGAGATGTAGACTCCATTTTATATCCAATTTTCTTTTAATTTCTACTTTCCACTATTGCCGTAAGGAGCAGTTTCCCGTTTATATTTGTTACGAGTTATATTTCATGGAAATGGGTTTTTAACAGATCCGGCACTCCTTATGGGTTTGAGAAGAATTGAGGTCTGAGGTCTTTGTTGGCTCAATTTGAGTTTTGAATTTTCCATGACTTATCCTGACCCAATCCCCGCTCCGCCTCGCATATCCCCTGGGTTACCATGACCACGTTCTTGTCGCTCGAGAACAAAAAACTCCCAGTCACTGGCAGTGCCTTTTTACCTTATTGAATGGTCAAATTTCATTTTTTTCGAGGTCCATGGAATGTCCTATAGACCGGTCAAATTCTCAACAGTCATAAAACAGGGCACAAAAATGCAAACCAGAAGGGGCACAAACTCGCAGACATCGAACTTATACCACTCGAACACATTTATTTAATTCTAAAAGAGGGTCCACACGTAGAGCTCGTGAATTATTCTACGTAGAAAAGGCCAAAACCATGTACCACATAATACAAATTAAACTGAGAAGACGAGTATTGACTTTTTACACTTCTCTACTTTTATTATCCCATTCATAATTAATAGAAGAATCTGGTTATGAAGCTCAGCGAAGTCCTTTGTTTTATGTTTTTGTTACCGTTTTTAGCCTTGACGGTGCACAAACAACAATAGGTTTTGAATTTTGCATGAGCAACTAACCAATAAGAATGTCACTGTTAAGTTATTCAGCCATAGTGTGCGAACGTAAAACAAAAGATCGTGCACTGTCGTAGTACTTTCAACATAGATTGCAGCACCTTTGTTAAGGCCTTTGAAACTTGCAAAGTTTCATATCCAGTCCCTCGAGTAACTATGTCCCATTATCACACATACTAGTAATAGTTGACACTATAGCTGCCCCCGCTGTTGAGTTTTTGCGAATGCATTTATTGATCTTGAAGGTTTCCTTTTTTTCTTGATTTACTTAGAAACTCTCCTGAGTGGTATATGATTTTCCGTAGTATAATTTAAGTTTGAGATTTTTTCTGCAGAAGCAAGGCAAGTTTAGGTTAGCACTCACTCCAGTGCTAGGAGGTTTCATGACATTACGGAATCGCGCCTATGAAAACACGTCGATCGCTAACGCAAATGAACTCTATTTTTTCTGTCATCGATGGAACTTCTTTGTGTTTTGGTATTGTTTAGGTGCAATTTAGTGGAACGTGTCAGTTGAATGAGGGTGCCAATGGGGTTAGTAGTTAACTGACAATTGGCCAAAAAAATAAGAGTTAACTGATATTTGGCCAAAAAATTAGTCGTTAACTGATAAATGGAAAGTTAACAGTTAACTGACATTTTATTTATTATATTAAATACTACTGTTGATGTTTTAAAAGCAACAAAGATTTTCCTAACAGCGAAGCTATTTCGTGACATTTGCCTGTCACGCTGCATGACCTGGTAACATATTAACTGTTATTTGACCCCTTCTGATGCAAAGGCGCCAGCCACGAGGCCGAGGGAGCGTTAACTTGACCTCTCCATGATGGCTTCGAGTGGCGTGGTCAAGGTTATTCTAAGTTTTTATCGAGATGATGATAAAGGGTCGGCATTCGAACCACGCAGAATTTGACTTGGCAAAAAAACAATTCAATGGACGTAGTTAACAAACATTTGACAGATTTTATGGGAATAAAACAACAAGCGGAAACGTTTGGACTCGATGCGTTTGACTTGAAGTTGTTCCGATTAGAGAAGATCGACGGGAAAGCTCAAAATTATGCAATCGTTACAAACGCTCAACTGGGAATGGAGCTACCCTTTCTAATGGGAAGTGCGACAAGTGAGCTAAATGGTATGTATTTTGTTTGGTCTTGCACTGTTGAGAATTTTAAAATTGTCCAGCATGACCTCGTTTGGCCTGATAATTGATTACAGGTCGACAATACACAAGCCCTTTGGTTACATTATTATTTTTATGTCTGAAGTTCATGTCATCCAGAAAAAAGTCAATTGGACCAACAAACAACCGATTATTGTTACACAAAAACCAAGAACTTCTTCAAGTGAAACTGCTGTTGGGAAGAAAAGAAAGAGGAGAAAGGAAGCAGAAGAAGATCAAGAAATGATAAAAAAACTAGACACTAGACACCGAGGGAAGTGCAGTCAGAAATGAGAACTCACAGTATGAGAGACAGAAAGATGTTTTGGCGCTCTTAAATGAAGGTAATCTATATATGCGTGATTAATTCTCTTATAAATTTATACCCGAATTCTGTTTCCCATGACGTCAATGATGAGACATTCAAATTCTAGCTTATATAACCTACGAAATTGTTTTTACCATAATGTGCTAACCCGTGACAAAAGCCTTGAAATGAAGTTTTACGTTTGTTTTGCTTTTGAATTATTAGGGAGTTAAATTATGTCACGGTAGATTTCACGCTATTTCGGAAAAGCCGAGAAAATAGGCAAAATCAATCAATTTGAAAGGGTTTTTTCATTCTAATTGTTTATACGTTAGTACCTTATAAAAGTTTCAGTGAATTCTTGACAATCGTTTGTGATCAGCACTTTGCCATGTTTGAGACTTATGTCCACTACGTCGGAGTCCCTAAGGACCCCCTAAAGTAGGACACTAACATGGGCCGCTTCATATATGTTTACCAAATAATGTCTTTTGTTCGTCTTGTTCGTTCGCCATAACTCTTGAATAAAAACGGGTTTCTGCTTGGCAATTTGACCACGATGTGTATTTTTTTACGCTCTACAAGCTCATTTGAAACATTTAAATTTGATATATCGCGTTGATGTGACGTGCAAGTCGATAATTCCTGTTTTATTATTATTATTTCAGAACTTGGTAAAATGCATGGTTGTTCTGTAATAAATGAAATAAAATTCAAATGTGGCATTTGTTCGAAGCCTCATGTCATAAGTGGTACAGGAAAAGCTATACAAGGAAAAATTAAATACCACAGAAATGGTATGTATATTCGTCTTATTCCTGTGGGTAGTCTGGTAGTTTACAATGCGTAATTTCGGAATATTCAATATAACGATAACAGCTTATAGTGATTAACCAATCACTTTTAGCCTTAAAGGGACTGTGTCACGGCTGAGTTAAATTTATTTTATTACGTTTTGCCAAAAACTCGGCATGAAACATAATGTTTGCACAGAAATTACTTCTATGGATCTAAATGACAAAACCACAGCTTCATTACAACCAAATGTGTCTCCCGGGCGTTATAATTTAAAAATACAAGCAAACAAGATTAACTTTGAAAACTGTTCAGCCCAACAGTATTTCAAAAACGCATATCGCAATCTGCTTCAATCTTCGTCACTTTTGGCCATCTGTACCTCCTTTTGTATTTGCTGTGTTATTGACATGTTTCTTTACAGTTTTAAGCGGTTATTTTCAATATTTCACCGAATTTGATGACCATTTCCTATGGCTAAATCTGGCCAAAATCCGTGACACAGTCCCTTTAAAGCACTACAGGACCAGTAAATGTACACTAAGCATATGATTACATTTAGGGGGCTCAATTTTGAAATGATTCTAGTGTTTTGTTTATTGAGTTCGTGTCATTAATTTTCAGCTCATTTTGATAAATGCCTTAAGAGAAGAAACGACGCTTTAGGAAGCAGCCAAAAGAAGATGCCGGACGTTTTTACTGGTTCCTTGATTTGGACAGTGAATTAAGCAATTTGGTGTTACTGCGTACTTTACGTGACGATGCTCATACCGAAATCAGAAAAAAACTCCGAAAATTACTCTCTCTTGAATGTGTACGTAATAAAGACAGGATGGCTGTGGAACCAGTAGTTCGTCTCACACGACCTGAAGTACTTGAAGTGTTAAAGCAAATACTTGTCGCTCATACAATAGTGCCAGAAAAGTACAGATTCTGGAAGAGTAACCAGACCGGTGTTTGCCCTCGACCGATAGCAATCACTTATGGACCACAAGGAACTCTCCTAGTGCTTGATTATGATTTTGAGTCTTCTACAGCCAAACTTGTAACAGTTCGTCTCCACCAGCCTGCTGACGTGTCAATTAAAAAAGAGGGATATAACGATGCACGAGATATATGCTACAACAATGGCATTGCATTTGTTCCAGAAAGAGGTAGTGGAGTTATCTCCTTTGTTGACTTCGGAGGTAGCGTGACGGTTAAAGTGGATGCACTTAAAAAGCGGGCGGACGTAATAAGTCATCTCGAAAAGAACGACCTACCACTGAACGGCACTGTACCAATTCTACGCGAAAGACTGCGAAACCATCTGGCAAAAGTCGCCAAGAAGATAAGACAGTTGAACCATGTTCAGTTACAACCAGCACTTACCAAACCATCAGTTATCTGTTCCGCGAATCAAGATATATTGTTGTGTGCTGATGATGAAATGAGCTTCAATTTGTGAAGAGGAACAAATGGTCCAGAGGGTACAGTTTCCAAGAAAGCCCAAGATTCTCTCGTCCTATTACGCAAAGGGATGAACAGGCTGACTGAAAATATCAGTTCTATAAATCCTTCATTCGTTGACCAAGTTGAGCTTTCAACACTTCTGACAACGCAGGTGGAAAACCTACACGCTGTTACACACTTCAAGCATGAAACATCCAGTGTTTTAAACTACGCCCAAGACTTTGGAACCATAGTGAAAGAATCGCTCAAAAGAACTACGAAGTGGGCTGCAAATATTACACCCACGACAAGTCGTATTATCCCGTGCCTGATACTTCAATGTCTTTGTCAGCAATCTCAACTATGTCTCTCCCAGCGGTGCAAACAGTGACGAAAGAAGATGAAGTCGTGATGAGGGACTGGATGGAGAACTTTCGACCTGTTCGACAACGAACTGTAAGAAGCGAAACCACCAAAGATAAAGCAGGATCTTTACCGCTAGCTGTCTACTCTCAGCCGAAGCTAAAAGGACACTCCTATGTCGAGTGTTATAGGGAGCATGCAACTTCTGACGACTCATCTACGCCTGCCGAGGAGGAGCTGCAAGCGGTTAGTTTAACTTTCGTTAATGACTTTGATGTACCTGAAGTACAGATACAGGACATACAGCAAACTGATGAGTACGAGACTGATTCAGACTCGGTAAGTGACGAAGAAAGTGAATTAGAAAGCAGTTAGCAAGACATGCATGACCAGGAAGAGCAGTACGTGCATTTGTACGTCTGGATCTATAGTACGTAAAGTCGCACAAGAGCCAAGAAGGCCCACACGGCCGGAGCTTATCCCGGTTTCCGTAGCATGAAGCAACTGAGTGTATTGCTACTCCCCGCTGAATGGGATGCTAGTCCTTCGCAGGGTTACCCCCAGCAGTATGTCGCCGGTACCCATTTATACACGTGGGTGAAGAGAGACAATGTGGGGTAAAGTTTCTTGTCTAAGGAAACAACACGATGGCAGGGACTGGGCCTTGAACCACCGACCATCAGATCCAACGCGTTAACCACTACACCACCAGGCCCCCACCTGGATCTATGAGGTCAGTAATATTTGAAAGTTGTACGACGTAAAACCTAATGCTGGATTACAGCGAAAGTCGATATACAGCTTCACTTCGGTTTATTTTTCTGTTCCTTCTAAATCACTGTAGGGGCGAAGTTTATGTGAATTCGTGCAGTTTATTTCTTGATTTGAGTAAGGTCCACCCCCAAAGATGATTGACGTACTGAAGTGAAGCAATATTCGGGTTATGATGCAATGATTTTTGCTGTAAGAAAAGGAAAGTTAGTAGCTAACTACAATTAGTAGTTAACTGACAATTGGCCAAAAAATTAGCAGTTAACTGACAACTGGGTACCCCCATTAGTACCCTCTTGAATGAGGGACAGTAGAAGAACAATAAGCAGCAAAAAAATAAACATGAGGCTAATTGCGCAGCCCGCGTGCTTTAAAATATAAACAGTAATGTGTGGTAAAATTAAACGATTTGTTCGTCCTATATTGCTGGAATAAAACCTTTATTCTTTCGATAATCTAAGTTCTTTATTAGAAGAAACATTGGAGAGTCACGTGATGCTTCTGAGCTGAACACACGCTTGTTTCGGCGCTCCGCAAAATCATTCTCTTATACAGAGTAAACTGAGGATAGACGATCATTTTAAAGCTTCTTTACTCACTTAGCAATGTCTAACACTGACAAAAGCAAGACGGAGAAAAAAAAAGGCTTCGAATAAGCAGTTCCACGTCAGCCGAAGACGACGAGGAAGGCGCCGCCATTGCTCATCTGCTTGAAAGAATCACGAAAATTGAGCAACAGGCAGTTAAACGAGAGGCCCATATTGCCCAGCTGGAAACCCAACTAACTGAAGCTAATTCGGAGATAAAGCAGCTTAAGTCCAGCATTAACGACCTTCAACGCTCGCTCGAATTCACCCAGAAAGATCAGGCAGACGCCTTCGATCGCTTAGCAGAGTGTGAGCAAGAGCAAGCCCTCCACGATGACGAGCTCATCAGGCAGGAAATCTACAGCCGTAGATGGAACATGATTTTTTATAAAGTTCCCGAACGACCTGACGAAGACTGCACTACTGTTATCCGCAGCGTGCTTACAAACGACCTCAAAATCGATCGTGAGGATGTCGAGCAATTCAAATTTTGTGGCGTACACCGACTTGGAAAGCAAAGTCGAGGTCGACCAAGACCTATAATAGCTCGGTTCACATGTCGAAGCGACCGTGACAAAGTATGGAAATTCCGCCGCAACCTAAAAGATTCCCAAGTCAACATCGGTGAAGATCTTCCTAAGAGGGTGCAAGACATCAGGAAAAAGATCCTTGTCCTTGTCCCCAATAAATCCTAGAAACAAAGCGTCAGTTATTGGTGACAAGCTTATTGTAAACGGCAAACATTATTTACACTACAACATTCCCAAACGATGGCTTTGCACTGAGTCATCAAACAATTCCAGCGAGGAGCCGCCAGAAGATGCTGAAGAAATCCCAAACAGTGCACCTTGATGATCATGTCAGTGAGTAATTAGTAAATTTACGTCTTAAGACAAAAATCTTTGATACACAGAGATTGATCTTTATTTTATAAACTAACATGACCATCACGCATACACTTGCTATCTTGCGTTCAGGCCACAAGAGCCTATTTTATTTTATTTTTCTTTATTTCTGTAAACGTCATTAAATTTATGTTCGTAACCGGTTTATTTAGACTTTCTGTATACAGGTTTCTTATTTTCGCACTTGTATTTCATACGCGTCAAATATATGCAAATTCTTCCAAATTCTTCTTTACAAAAGGTTTTTTGCCAAAAGTTGCTAACAAATATTTTAGTTCCATAGGGAGAAAGCTGTCAAAATTACACTTGCTTTGTTCTGTGTTATATGCTGTACTTTTCTTCAATCAGCGCTTTCAATTTAAAGGGTATCACTATCAATGTAAGAGGTCTTAATAAATCGATAAAAAGGCGCGCGCTTTTCAGATGGCTGCATAAACAGAACAAAGACTTCACATTCCTTCAAGAAACATACAGCTCTAGGGATACTGCAAAAATCTGGGAAGCGGAATGGGGAGGGAAAGTGTTGTTTAATCACGGGACCAACCACAGCAAAGGTGTTATGATTCTGTTAAACCCTAAGTTAGACTGTAAGATTGAGAAAATCGGTCAAGACAAAAACGGTAGATTCGTTATCGCAAAATTAACAATTGATGATTCCCATCTCGTTTTAGTTAATATCTACTCTCCCAATGATATAAATCAACAAGTTCACTTCTTTAAAGAGCTACAAGATCAACTTCAGGAATACCCGCATGAAAACTTAATTATTGGCGGTGACTTTAACTGCGCTTTAACGCAGCGAGATAAAGAAGGTGGGAACCCTGTCACAAGAAAGCTTTCAGTTATCAACGAAATAAATAAGCTATGTGAGCTATATAACCTTTGCGACATTTGGCGCTCTCTAAACCCTGACGCGAGGCAATTCACGTGGAGAGACAAGTCCTTTAAAGTGCAATGTCGTCTAGATTACTTTTTGATTTCTAATGAACTGTGTAACTACGCGTCGGACTGCTGTATCAATTTTGCTCCTAACACAGACCACTCCGCCGTGCAAATTAATCTTATTGCTGAGGAATTTAAACAAAATAAAGGACCTGGTTTTTGGAAATTCAATTCTTCTCTGCTTGAAGACAATCGATATGTTTCCCAATTACGTGAAAACATTCTAGAATTTAAAAGTAAATATGAAACTGTCGAGGATCTGGGTTTACGTTGGGACCTTATTAAAATGGAGATCAGAGGATTCACCGTTAAATACGCCAAAATTAAAGCTCGGAGAAGTCGGGATGAAGAAAAAATCCTTCAAAATAAAATAAACGAACTAATCACGAGGGCGGAAAAAAACAGAAACAACAGGCAAATCCTTTGTGAGCTCAACTCTACCAAAGCTCGTCTAGAAAAGATAATGGCACATAAAACACGGGGAGCGATTCTCAGAAGCCGAACCAGATGGCACGAACATGGTGAACGCAATAATAAATATTTTAATAGTCTTGAAAAAAGAAATTACTCAAGAAAATCTGTTACCAAACTGAAGCTAAATGACGGTTCTTTCACAACAAATCAATTCGACATTTTAGAGGAACAAAAGAAATTTTATGAAACACTCTATCAATCGCAAGTATCCGACTCTCAGGACGCACAAGAGAGTGACGTCTTTTTTAACCTTAACAGCACTCCCACTTTGTCCGAGGACGAACAAGCTTTGTGTGAAGGGCTTATAACACAAAGAGAAGCGCTAAATGCTCTGAAAGATTTCTCTGTGGATAAAACGCCCGGTACAGACGGGCTCCCCGCCGAATTTTTGAGATACTTCTGGCCTGAATTGCAAAGCTCAATCGTTGGTAGCTTTAATTACGCTTTTCAAAACGGCTCCCTATCGATATCTCAAAGGCGTGGAATAATTTCTCTTATTCCGAAAAAGAACAAAGATAAAACTATCCTTGAAAATCTTAGGCCAATTTCTCTGTTAAATGTTGATTATAGAATTCTTACTAAAATTTTGGCGAAGCGTCTAGAAAAGGTTTTACCCAAATTGATAAATCCAGACCAAACAGGCTACGTGAAAGGGTGATATATTGGCGAAAACATTCGATTAATACAAGATCTGATGTTTTACACCGAGAAAGAAAATCTGCCAGGAATTGCCGTCTTTCTCGATTTTCGCAAGGCTTTTGACACCATTGAATGGCATTACTTAGAAAAAGCTCTTACCCACTTTAATTTCGGGCCTAACTTTTTACATTGGTTCAAGATTCTTCATACTGACATCTCTAGCTGCGTTCTAAACAACGGACACGCTTCACGCTTTTTTTCCATAAAACGCGGTGTGAGACAGGGCTGTCCACTATCTGGACTGTTGTTCGTTATCGGCCTTGAACTTCTTGCAAGAGCTGTCAAACGCCACGCGCTTATTAAAGGAATCACAATTGGAAATAAAGAAATAAAAATCAGTATGTATGCTGATGACACTACTGTCTTTGTTAACGACACCGATTCAATCTTGCATCTACTAAATATGCTAGAGAAATTTAGACCTATTTCTGGCTTGCAAGTTAATACCTCTAAAACTGAAGCTTTGTGGCTAGGCTGCTGGAAAGACAGACGTGACACCCCTTTCAATTTTAAGTGGCCAGAAGACCCCATTTGCGCGCTAGGTGTTTTCTTCTCGTATAACACGCTTAAAGCTGATAAGTTAAATTTTGATGACAAGTTACGAAGCATGGAAAAAATATTGAACATTTGGAAATGCAGAAGACTCACGCTAATTGGAAAGATTAACATCGTGAAGACGTTAGCTTTGTCCAAATTAATTTTTAATTCTTCCAATTTATATTTGCCGCCGCATGTTATTGATGCAGCCAACAAAATGATTTTTGACTTTATCTGGGAAGGCAAACCTCCGAAAATAAAAAAATCCACAATCATTGGAGAGAAAGCTAACGGTGACCTTAAAATGATAGATTTTGGTTTAATGGAAATTGCCCTAAAAATTGCCTGGATTCAAAGAATATGTCAAAACTCTGACGCTGCTTGGAAGGTCATACCAGAGTACGCTTTGAGCCATCTTGGCGGCTTTGCCTTTTTATTAGACTGCCGTTACGACTTAAATTTACTCCAGCTACACGACCTACCTCCTTTTTATCATTCTGTGTTAAAGTACTGGCAGGACTATAGACCTATGTTTTCTGAAGATATGACACAGGCTCAGAACGAAATAATCTGGAATAACAGCAATATATTAATAAACAAAAGCACAATTTTTTTCAAACATTGGTATCGTAGCGGAATCATACGCATCCAGGACCTACTTGACGTTGACTTCACCTTCCTATCACTCGACAAATTTCAACGGAAATTCCACCTGCAAGTCCCTTTTACCACATATTATGGGCTAATAAATGCCATCTCCTCTAGTTGGAGACGTAAGCTAAAATCCACAAATTCTTCCACCTCGAGTGGAAATAGTTCCCAGGAATCCTCGCCCAAGAATATCACTACTCATTCTGCTTATGCGGCCATCCTAGACCATTTCTTCCAAGCGCCCACAGCTGAAACAAGAATTTTGCGTTACGGTTTTTCTAAAGAAAGCTTAACCAATGTCTACAAGCTGCCTTTCTTAATAACACGAGAAGTTAATTTACAAATGTTTCAGTACAAAATCATACATAACATCCTTCCTACGAGATGTTCCCTGTTTCGTGCAAAGTTGTCGGAGTCCGACACTTGTCGGTTATGCTATGCACTCCCAGAAACACTTCCCCATATGCTTTTCCAGTGTACTGTAATCTCTACTTTTTGGCATGCTTTCCAAAATTGGTGGTTTGAAAAAACCCTTCAAACTTTCGATCTGAGCGAACGCAATGTTATATATGGATGGTACAATAACACGCAATTTAAGGACACTTTAAATTATGTTGCCCTCGTTGCTAAATATTTTATCTTTTGCTGCATTCAGGACAACGCCTCAGTGATTTTTGACAGCTTCCCTGCTTTCTTAAAGAGCAAGATCAATACCCTCCAACAAATTGCTCTCAAAAACAAACAGCTGGAACACTTCAACAATAAGTGGAAGAATTTAATCTGATTTTCTTAATTTCCTTTTTTTTTCTGCTTCTTTTTCTTTTTACGCACTGTTCATCCATGTACTACGAGGATATTTGTACTTATCATTGCACATTGTATTACTTTGCTCTATTTAATAAAAATTAATTTAAAAAAAAATTAGAAGAAACATTGTAGTGGAAAGTTCATGGGGAAATTGCACTAAAATGCGTGAGAGCAACTTCCCGCAAGACGGAAATAATTTGCATATAGGCAATGTAAAGTATCACGAACGTAACTTTTGATACAAAGTGCGCTTTCTCGGACACATTTCTTTTACATTACAACCGAAATTTTTAACAGAGACAATCAACTGCATGAATTGAATTCGAAATCGCAAAAGCGGCTATTTTTGTCAATGTACTGAAATTTCATCACGTCGCCCAAAATATCTCGAATTGTATTAACCTGGAAAGTTATAAATAATGAGGTCGAGGCTCAGCTTGCAAGCATTAGAAAACTGAAAAACTAGACTTAGAAATTTCACAATAAATTCACTGTTTTCATGAGCTATTTCTGAGGGAAAGTGCTAGAGTTGTTGTGTTTCCAAGCGACCTAATACAATCTTGTAACGCAATTTTAAAAACTAGTTGGAATCTGGTTACCGGTTACCGGTTACCGTTTACCGTTTTCACATTTTCAGTTACCGGTTACCGATTTCTCATTTGGTATCTAAATTACCGTTCTTCGGTCCAATTTAAAAAAAAATCCGTATGGGAGGAATTGACAGGCATTTGCCTAATTCAGATACAGGAAACAAAGTGCTAGAACAAAAACAAAATGTATATTTTGCATTTGTTGTTAAAAATAGCTTTTCTTGTCACGTTTTGTTCGTTGTTCAAGGTTTGCGAAGTTTGTAGCGTTATAACTTAGAGAAAATTAGGTTAAAAATTCGGTTCTTTGCAGGCGTGATGTTACACTCGTTGTTGCAGTCATCGCAATATCTCACTCGCCGATCGCAACACATGCTCAAGGTATATCAACTTACAAAGTATGGAGGACGCATCTTTTTACCCAAACGATGTGCCATTTTCAAAACGTTATTAACTTTCTATACCGACAACGAAAGTAAACAGAAATAAACAAGCAGGCACAGAACTAGGTGTACTATACATCGCAACTTTCACAATATCCATCGAAACAGCAATTTTAACAAAATAACACCGGTACTCCGGGCCGAAGAAAACCCACTTCTGGTTTACCAGCTCCGATAATCGACTTTGTGGCTTAATAACTTTCCACTCCTTGAGAATATCACTGCAAAATTAACAGTATTGTTAGCTAATAAGGTCATCTACTCATCGCAACTCACCAACAGGCCATCGCCACAAATGTCAATTACATATCAGGCAACAAAATATGGCCGGCTTAACATTTCACTCACCACATGCCACTTTCAAAACGATATAACTTTCTATGCAGACATTGAAATGAAATGCAACTTCACAAGCAAACACAGAAATAAGTGTACTATCCATCGCAAGTATGTAGACATCCATCGCAACAACAGTAATCGATTTATTAGGGTACATAACACCCGGGGTATCCAATCGATGAAATCGATAATCGATGACAATCGATATCAATCGATACATATATCTTATTAGACGGTTTAGTGTGTAGTATCGTGGGATATTTTTACGAGTCGCGCCGTATTTTGGCGAGCCCGTAGGGCGAGTCAAAATACAAGAGACGAGTAAAAATATCCCACGATACTACACAGTCAACCGTCTAATAAGGGATTTATTATTCAACTTAGCTACAAAATGGAAAAGTGGTTTATAAACTGTCTGAGTTGCGTGACAAACTAACGTGACTTCTGAGCAGCGAGTGAGCGCGCCAGCGGGGTCAGGTTTCGCGCGCTTGACGTGAGGTTGTTGTTGATTGGTCAAAAACCAAAACTTGTCAAACCTGTCAATTGAGCGAAGCGTCGGGATTTTATTTCAAACTTGCAAGGAAAACAAAGATGGAACAAGGCAAAACTGAATTATTTTCGGGTTTACAGTTAGATGAACAACAATGTTCTTGGTCACCGAGTAAAACTACGAAAAGAAAGAACTCGACAGAACAAACAGAACTCGAAAGTCAAGTCAAACAAAGTTAAACAGCACTTCAAGCTCAGTCATCTTCGTCCGAATCACTAGCCACGGGTCGTTTTGGAAGAGATAGCGGTGGAGATTTCTGACCGACAACAATTATGCATTTGTTGAAGACAGCTCCTGAGGAAAGATGGGTTCTGTTTCCTGACTTTGACAAACAAATGACATAAAAGATTGTTAAGTTCCTCGGCGGGAATTTCTTCAATGGCCCTTGTTTCTGTAACAGACTTGAGGTCAGTTTTTGTCAATTCTGTTGTATTTTAATACGTTTAGATTTTCTTCAATAAATAAAGAAACTTCACTGTCGTCTAGGTCATTGCTTGTCTCTAGGATCTCGTTTTCGTTAAAAACCTCAAAATTTGGTAAGCATTCATTGTTTTCGTCCGGAAAACGACTGTTTCGGCCATTTTTTCATCGTTCACCTTGTAAGCCTAATGCCTGACGCGGCATTTGTAGAAAACCTGTCAAACTGGTCTTCTGGGGTACAAATACTTAACAATTATCCTGCGAAATCGCGCGGAATATCTCCTGATACTTAGCCGACGAGGCCGTAGGCCGAGTTGGCTAAATCAGGGGATATTCCGCAAGATTGAGCAGGTTAATTGTTTTATTATTCAACAAATTCCCAACGACTCCCATTTTCAGAACGAGAAAGACTACGGCTCTATGATAAAAACGCTAAAAGCTAGCAACACATAAAGCTTAAATAAAAATCAAAACAGAACTTCAAGAAATCGAAGTTTACTGCCGTTCACTTAAAAAGACTTATTTACAAACTCATGTTTGGAAATGACAAGACAAAGGAAAAAAAATACTGCTACCTTACCGAGAATAAGTCCTCTTCCTGTGAATTAAAATCTTTTCAACTTTAGACTTTACAACTTTCCGTGAGCAAGTCTGCTGCTTCGTTCACAAAAGCATTTTCTTGGTTGAGTTCTCACTATGAAAATTCCAAGTCAACCTCTGGATATCTTTGTGGGCTGAAGCAAATACTTGTTGACTTTTTGAGAGCATTTAATCGTGGAAAGTTTCTTCCGGGAGTTGAAATTTCCGGAGAACACTGCTAAAACTGCCTCGCTTTTCAAAATGGCCTCCAAACAAGCAATGAAAGAAAATCTGCAGTGCACTTCCAAATATGGTCCTTTACGTATATCGCAGGATATCTGTCATGTACGGATGACAGATATTGAGGGCTTCCTTACCATATATGGGCATAGTGACAATTTGTTGAATAATAACGTGGGATATTTGTACTCGTTTTGGGTGTTATTTGTACTCTACTGAATGCAGTTGAATAATAACAATCGATATCAATTAATCGATTGATATTGATAATCGATGACCAATCGATGGCGAAGATTCGTGTGGTTATCGATTGGTATCGATTTTCAATACCAATCGATACGTTAATTGATATCGATTGGTATCGATTGGTTGCAAATTTCGTCACGTTTCAAAATGTGAAAGCTGACGGAATCGGCACATAAATATCACATCTTTGTACGCAGTAATTGCAAACACATTTCAATTTAATGTCTTTAACGTTAATAGGAGAACAATACTCTCAGAAACAGGAACGTTTGAAGTTTAAAAACGTTATCCAAAGTGGAAAACTATTAATACGTGCAGACATGGGTCAATACTACAGACTTCAAAATACGGAAAGTGGTTGCATTGTGCCTGCACAGAAAAATTCTGGTAACAGAAGTTGAACTTTGGCAAACAATGAAATTGCCAACAACAGCAGCATGAGTTGTTGCAAAATAATGAATAAAGCAGCAATACCTAGCCTGATAATAACGAACCTAATCATACTTAAAACAAAGAACACATACATACAAACTAAAAAAACTATGAGGGCGCCTATTGTGTCTAAAAGAAATAAAATATACAGCAAAAGATAATAAAGACGTTCCTTTTTTTCATCATAGTAGTAAGGGATGGGCCATTTTAGTTTTAGTGTTTTCCTGCTTGATTTTGTAGTATTTTCTGAACCGCTATCACAATCCTGGGTGGCATCGATTGTGACGGATCTTGCCTCTTTGACTTTTCTCACCAACTCTGCCTTTTTTTCGTTTTTGCGATACGTCACGTTCAATTCATCGAGTACCTCGCGCAGCAGTGTTACCGTCATGTCATCGGCGCTGCCTTCCTTTCTTAGCTCTCGCTCTTTTTTTTTGAGTATTTCTTCTCTCGCCTCCCTTCTTTGTCCATTTCTTTCAGTGCCGGCACCTGCTCGACAACCTGAGACAAATCAACATGTATTGGCCATTTTCCGTCGTCAACGGCACCCACTACTTTCAATATCGACCTGACACTGCACCATTTGAAGTTTTCAGTAGTTGACAACTCCCGCTGATCTTCCTTTACTTTCTTAAAATCTAAGACTCTCACACACATAGTGATTTTCTCCTTGGCTTTTGTATCTGTTCGCCAAACACAGGATAGTGTGACTGTAGAGATGGAGAGCGGATGATTCTTATAATGTGACCCACGTGCAAACCCTCTGATGGTAACCACATAGCAACTATATCATACAAATACGTCCCAGTTGCTACTCGTTGTGGGTTAACAAACTCAAATGCCTTTGCATAAACGTCACTCCGCGCCGAATCTATCCAACGAGCAAGTCGTGATGCCGACGGCCTGTATACCTTCCCTTCCTGCAGCGACAGAAATTCCGCCATATGAAAGTATTGGCCCTCATATCTGACATAGTTTGGTCTCTTTGAATAGTCAATGCCATGCTCGGCACTTCTTGTTTTGGCAGGATTTTTAAGCCGCTGAGGTAAAGGCCGGAGCTCCGTAATTTCATCATGAAGGGAATGTTTATCTGACGACAATGCCGTGAGTTTATCGAGAAACTGTTCTTTGATCTCTGAATGCTTTGGACAAATAAGAGTGTATGCTTCCCTTTCCTCTTCTGTTTTGAACTTTAGCGAAAGACATACTTCATGATACCAGCTGTGGCATGATGGAAAGCTACATTCCATCCATAAAGTTTTACGTGGACGCTTAAAGCTAGGCTCTCTATACTTGCACCCGTTTGAGGAGTAGAGGGCACAATGTTTTGGGCTGTCATCTTCGTCGTCTTCACTATCACTTTCCATTTCTGCTTGATTCTGGTTAGATAGAGAGGCTGTTACTGCTAGGTTAACTAAAGCATGTGTTTGGCCATCCTCCTCTATCGCTTCAAGTAATACCCCGTTATCCAAGTCCAGCAACTCCTCATCTGTAATAACCTTGTTTTCATCTGGCTCTAGACTATCAAAGATAGCAAATGTGTCGAACCGCGGTGCATTAATACACACTATGTCTTCACCTTCTTGCTTAAGCACATTTCCTCTAATAAGTGCAGGTACCATACCGAGCAACTCAAGGGTTTTTATTACTTCTTTCTCCGCCATATCCATCCCAGCCTTTATTTCTTCGTCAATACTTTCTGGCCAACATGGGATCGACGATGAATTTTCAAATTGGTTTGTACCATTCGATTTTAGCTCCTCAAGCTTCTGAATCCTGCCTGCAAGATCTAGCATTTCTTGCATACACAAATTCGACTTCCCACGACAGAAGCCTCGCAGTCTGGAAAACAATTCTTCGCAGCTGTTGGACCCAAATGTCCATGGTTGAAACGGTTGTTCAGGAAAAAAAATGGAAAATATTTTCATTGACAAAATTATGGAATGTCCTGAAAGTATTGCGTCGTCGAAGGTCTGTGAGGAAATAAAATGATTGTCAACACTGTAACCTGAAAGTTGTAGCCAAGCTTTCCAATATCTTAAGAAAACAACAGGAGCCCATGCAAGTCTAGTTCTCTCTTTGATACTAATATCGCGCTCGGTATAACTGCGTAATATACACTGTCCCATTTTCCAGTAGACTCTGGTTGCAATTGTCTCTTCATCTTTCCATTCCTTCATACAGATGCGTACTTCGTCTTGTAAAATTCTGAGGGCAGCATCAACATTTTGTTTATCCTTGGCAAAGACGTCACTTTTCCACAGTCCAGATCGAATCCTGTTCATTTCATATGTCTTCATTAAATGTTCGATTTGGATAACACCTTTTCCAAGAACCAGAACGCGTCTCACGTTGAGAATCTGATTTCTCCATTTTTTTATGAGATGTCGCCAGTCTGGAAACATCAGCGTGGGAATTGGTTTACCGACATCCATTTCTCTTAAGTCTTCCACCACAGAATTGAATTGAAATGATTCGTTATCTATAATAATGACATCATTACGTTCACCATGACCTTTCTTGAATGTTTCAACGTAATATTTTCGAACTTTGGAATCTCCATCAGCTCCAAGCCCGATAACCATCATATCGTTACGCCCACCCCATAATATAACCTGATTAATCCAGTGTCTCACGAGTGCATGGTCCTGTCCTTTGTACACAGGTGAAACAGCTAAGACAAACGCAGGAATGTGCTCCTGTAAGGGTGTTAACATAAATGCGTTAGCTTGCTTGGCTTTTTTGAAATCTTTATTGTTTACTATATCGATAATCTCCTGCGCTGTTGAAACAACCACTTCATTTTCCGTTGCCAACCCGACAATGCGGTTTCCCCGCACTCGTAAGGTAGGGATAATTGCTGTTGCGTCTACTGCCAGAGCAAACACTCCATGATAGCCAATCGTTCGATAGAAGTGTGCTGCCCGCTCTAATGTGCACTCTTGTAACGTCATTGGTATAGCATAGCTGGATCTTGCACTGCGATACATTGTCTGAAGACTGGGCCCACTCAGCTTTTCTGTAACAATCTTGGCAAGAGCTGGACCTCCATAGTCTAGAATTGTTGCGAAAAGCGATTTCGTTTCATCATTCCAACGCTTAACATTTTTTCTCGATTTTCAACTAAGTTTTTCAAAATCGATGCAAGAATAGAGCAGTCGTCACTTGGATTATCCAACAAAGATGCTACTTTGATTGCAATGTCAGGAACAAACCGGTTTACATCGCTTTTTGTGACAAGGGTTTTTAATTCCTCTATAACCATATCCTTATCCCTCAACTGAACCTGAAGTTCACGGATTTTGCCATGATAAACTTCATGAAGGGCATACTCCTCAACCGTGTACTGTAGCAAGGATTGGATAGTTGTCATGCTTATTGCCATGTTTGGGGTTGTGTTTGTCATATCCAAAAGGTTCTTGCAGAAACGCATAGATTTTTCTTCCAACTCATACATACTCATCCTCAACTCGCCTACCACATCAGATATCAAATTGGTTGTTGAGACGGAAGATGTAAACACTACTTCTTTTACAGACTTCATCATTTGTATTTCTCGTTCTCCAAACTTGAGATTGTTTTCAATTACTATCTTCTCTACGGGAATATGAGATTGTTGAGTTTCTTCCAATTTAGCTCGCTTTGACATAACAGGTGCGGTACTTGATGCCACAATAGATCTCCCAAGTCTGGAGCCAAATTCTCTTTCTGTTTGATCTTTCGTTTCCTTTACAATCTGATAAATAAGAACAATCAGATAATAAATTTTCAATGGTAGGTACAGCCCTTCATTTTGTTACCACACTTCTTTATTTAAACGAGCACTCATAACATTTCTTACATTTCTTTTTTGTCCTTCAAATACAATAACTTTTTCCTTTATGTAATGTAAATTTATGTTTTTAGTATTGTATTATATGCCTACCCCTAGTTTACTCACCTTGTCGATATTTTCTTCTGCTATTAGAGATGATAATAGCGAGGACTGTGAAGAGCTGGAAGGAACACTTGAAACACTGCTGGAAGCTGTACTGCTCTTAACACCAGAAATTCCTTTTGATTTCGAAGTAAAGAAATCCGTCATCAATTTAGAACCTGTTGACAAAATGTAAGCTACATTTATCATATCAGACATTGACCACACACTGACCAAACACATACTTTACTTTTTTAAACCTCTCTTGGAAGCGTTGCGTAACCCTTTTCCCCAGTCCTAAACCCGACTTTATCCGAAACCCCTTCTCTCCTGCTGGGGGAACACACTTACATTTGTAAATACCTTGTCAACGCCTTGTTTTTTTTTTTTTTTTTTTTTTAATAGTTTTTAATTACAACACGTACACTTTCACAAAAGAATTGCTTACAATACAAATTATTTGGCGTACTTACAATACAATTACACTCACAATACTATTACTTACGCTATTTACAATGTAATTACATACACATATTAAGCAAAATTTAACGTATACATTTATGCACCAATCATCACTTATGCTAACAGAATTACAATAGCTGTAACATGTCGTCATTCCCTATTGTTCGAGTATTGTTTTCCTACATTAGTTGAATCTTGAATTAATGTGTAAGGCAGAGGCGTCTTTTCTACTACTCATTAGTTTCGATCTTGTATTTTCTCGTCAACTTGTTTATAAAATCTGGGACGAGCAGGGCGTCTTCCTTCAATTTACATTTATAGATATAATTCCGTAGAAATAATAGAGTATAGTTAAGCTTTTTAACCAGATCCTCTCTCGTATTACGTATTCCGAACAGAATTTCTTTCATTCCTAGATTAAAATTGCATTTGTTGACCTCATTAAACCATTGAACTATGTTTTTGATAAACTGTTGTGTAAACTGGCAATAAATATATGTGTGGTCTATAGAGTCTGGTTCGCCACAGTATAAGCACTCCTCGTCAGTCTTTATTCCATATCTACAAAATTCTTTCCTAGTCACTATTATTCTATGCAAAAATTTGAAGTTAAATTCTCTTAGTTTCATCTCTTTAGAAATGCTCTTAACTGAGGTATAGACTGACTGCCAACTATCTTTATTCATAGGTATCTTCTCATTCCATCTTTTGGCACCAGTTTGTTCTTCTGTGTAAGACTTTTTGATAAAAAGCCAATAGAAATCTCTTGATTTCATTTTAGCCAAATTTAAAATTATTCCGGGTTCCAAGGCAAAAGAAGATGGATCAAATTCAAACTCCCTTGGCTCCAAAGATAGTTTCATACTTAATGCTTTAGCGGCAAGATTCTTAGGGGTGGCGTGAACGACTTGGTAAAACTGTAAAAAATTTGTCCTTGTTAAGCCAAATTTGTTTTGAAAGGTGTCAAAGGATATAAAACGGCCATCGCTATCCATAAGGTCACTGATGGTGCGAATACCTTTCGAGAACCATTCTTTGTTAAAGAATGGTTTCCCTCCAATCAAAATTTGCTTATTATTGAACAGAACTGTATCGCGCTTACTTGACGAGTCGCTGTTGTACAATGTTTTTAGGTCGCTTAAATGCATGAGAATTTCTTTATAAAATTTTGGGAGGTTTTCGAAGTACTTTACATCATAGTTGCAATTAAGAATAAATTCTAGTCCTCCGTATTGCGCGAAGAAGTGAATAGGAACACTTTTCCAGTTTTGATGTCCAGTGCATAGGAGTCTTGAAATCCAAGCTAGCCTTAGTGCCTTAATCATAATTTCGAAATCCGTCATACGTAGTGGCCGGACGAAATGCCAAAAAATTACTCAAAAGCGAACGGTTGAACACTTTTAATTTACTGAATCATCTTCGAACGTTACACTTTCACGATCGCGGACGAATTCTGCCGAAAAAACTTACACCTCAAAAAATATATCACCTTATGCAGATTCGTTAGTTGAATCGAATTGCTATTGTTCAAAAAACTTGTGAAAAAATCTTAATTGCAAAGTCTTTTGTTCATTTTCCCCCTTCTTGACAGGGTGTAACACTGTCAATGTTCCTGTGAACTTAATTACTAAACAGACTTTCAACACGGTCACTGTTCCGGTGAATGTATTAAATAGACTTTCATCCTTAAATGGACTCCAGTGGAACGCATTTTGAAATCGGTCTTACGATGGTCTCCTTGCCTACTTGAAGCTTCACCACTCGAACATGTCCATCCTGGCCTGGGAAAACTTCCAGTACTTTTGCAAGGGGCCAATGAGCTCTGGGACTTTCGGGTGAGATGGCGAGGACAACATCTCCAATTTTCAGATCCGGCCGGATTTCGTTCCATTTTTGACGGGCGTTCAACAATGGAAGCCACTCCTTTAACCGTCTCTTCCAACAATGAGAAATCAGTTCTTGAACTCTTCTCCACCTTTTCTTCGGGTTGAAAACAATTTCATCAACGGATTCTGGTGCAGATAAGCCTCCTGCTTGTCCGTGGAGGAAATGGTTAGGTGTCAATGGAGTGGCATCTTTAGAGTCAGCGGACTGATACGTAAGAGGGCGAGAATTTAGTAGAGCTTCGACTCCTATAAACGTCGTCATTAATTCTTCTTGCTGAGCATCACGGACAATTCGAATTTCAGCATTTTGCAGCTCCTCGGGAGAAAGAGATCCTTTCCGGCGTTCTTGACGAGATCTGCAGTTGGCAACGAACCTTAGGACCCACGCTACAACTCTTGTAAGTTTCAACCAACTGGACCAATTCGAAGGGTGGAGTCTCCACTTGCAATCTTCAGACCCGGGACGTACAACAAAGTTCACCGATGGTGCTGAGATGAATTTCGTCTTAGACTCGGTTTTCACGTCCAAACCTTCTGCAATTTTGGCCTTCGGCCACTCGGACTCGTGCTTTGAAAGAAAATCAGGACCTCTCCACCAAAGTGTGCTTTCATTCAGACGGGTAGCTCTGAGACCACGAGAACATAAATCAGCGGGATTCTCTTTAGATTCGACATAATGCCATTGCTCTGGGTTAGATTGCCTTTGAATCTCTCTGATCCTGTTTGCAACGAATGGGCGGTACTGCTTGCCTTTGCCACGGATCCAAAACAGGACATTCATACTGTCGGTCCAGAATCGAGCTTGAGCAATCGGAATATTAAAGGCAGCAACGATCGATAGTGTTAAATGGAGACCTAAAATGGCCGCCATAAGTTCTAATCTAGGAGTACTCATCGGGGATAGAGGACCAACTCTTGTTTTGGAAGCGACGATACGAGCGCCATAGCAACCTTGAGCGTACTCACTTCTAAGATAACTCACTGCTCCATATGCTTCACTTGAGGCGTCAACAAATGTTTGAACAGAAATCGACTTTTCTAGCTTAGACTCTTGAAGGCATCTCGGGACGTTGATTTCCTGTAAGTTCTCTAACTCAGAGAGCCAATCTCTTGCTCTAATTGAAAGTTCACGATCAGTGGGCTCGTCGCAATTTAGACCCTTTGCCCACATGTCCTGCAAGAGGATCTTTGCGCGTATCGTAAACGGACTCGCGAGACCAAGTGGATCGAACACTCCAGCCACTTTGCTCAGAATAATTCGCTTGGTTAGTTTATCTTCTTCTGTTGGTTTCTTGACTTGAAAGGTTAGGACGTCTTGCTGCGCTCGCCATAAGACACCAAGGGTCTTTGTTGCTGGTAAGCTGTCGTTAAGATCGATCTCGTAGGCTCGAAGCTCCTTTGGAATCGCTGCAAGTACTTCGGACGAATTACTCAGCCATTTTCTAGCTTTCATTCCAGCTTTTGCCCACAGTTCTTGGAGCTCTCGGACCAGCTGTATTGCTGAATCATTGTCTCTTACAGAATCCAACGAATCATCCATGTACGTAGACTTGCTCACTGTGTCAGCTGCTAATGGGAATTCTTCTTGATGAATTCTGGCGTTCTCCTGCGAGACGTATTGTGCGCGAAACGGGGCTGACGCGTCTCCAAACACCACACGTTCAAATTCGTAGACATCAGGCTTTCGATTAACTTCCAAATTCCTCCAAAGAAATCTGAACTTTGGACGATCTTCTGGTGGGATGCGGATCTGTAAGTACATCTCACTTACGTCACAAGCAATAGCAACAGGAAAACGGTGGAATCGAAGGAGCACGTCAAACAAACTGTTTTGAAGTTTAGGTCCTGGATAAATTTCATCATTCAGGGACGTTCCGTGAAACTTGGCACTGGCATCGAATACGATTCTTGTCTTTGTTGTCAGTCTTTCAGAACGGCAGACCGGAAAATGGGGGAGGTACCAGACATCATGCGGCTGTCCCTCAGACTCGTTAACCTTCCGAATGTAACCCTTTTCAACGTAAGAGGCGATGATGTGCTTGTATTCATCTCCCACCGAAGACTGTCGTAACAGGCGCTTCTCTGTGTTTCCAAGGCGACTGCAGGCCATTTCGTAATTATTCGGCAGGGCTGGACTAGCCGACTTCCAAGGAACGGCGACTTGATAACGCTCCCCATCCTGGATGAGAGAGTGGCACACCTTCTCAAACGCAATTTTCTCTTCTCTAGTCATCATTTCCGGCTTGGACTGCTGGATGCCAAGAGTTTCTATTTCCCAGAACCGCTTTAAGGAATCGTTGATTTCGTCAAACACCTGAGGTCTGCAGAAAAAGGTACAAGCTAGATTTGTTCGTGGGTTTCTAGCAGTGGTTCTTTTTTCGGGGTGGCCAACACAAGACCATCCTAAAGGTCCTAATCTTGCTATCGGTTCTCCTGGGTTTCCTCTTACGTCACATTTCGAGAAATGCAGGTCAATCTGGTCTTGTCCGATCAGAACATCAACTATCGGGTCAGCAGCTGGGTCTGAAAACTTACAGACACTTAAGTGAGGCCAACGATCTTGGTACTTTTGCCAATCGACGATCTTGTAACTTCCAGTCACTCGACGAGGACAAGTCAGCGCTTTAAAGGGTACCTTGACGTTTGCATCACAGCTCTCCAGGATTAAACTGACAGGCATTGAGTCGAAAGTCTCCACATTTTCGTTGAGAACATTTACTGTAACTTTCTGGTACGTCGCAGACAGACCGAGGGCTCCGGCTACCTCCTCGTTCACATAAGAAACGGTACTTGCATCATCTAGCACAGCGTTGACTTTAATCTTCTTCCCTTTGGCTGACAGCCACACTGGTACAGTACGAAGTGATACGAATTCCTGGTACTGTGCAGAGGTCAAGGTAGTAATGTGCGAATGCTCATCGGTTGCTTGTTCTGTGTTCCCTTCAGTGACGTCACTTGTAACGGTTGTTAAGGTCCTTGAAGATGGTGAAGAAGGATGTGATACACTTTCAGCGTTAGAAGAAACTTCCCGGTTTCCAAATTCTTCAGATGGATGAAGTAATCTGTGATGACTTCTTCTGCAGCCGTTTTCTCCACATTCTCCCGCTCTGACGCAGTCCTTCCCTTGGTGACTGTTACATAAACAACGAAAACATAGTCTCTTGTCTTTAGCGATTCTCCATCTCTCATCGACATTTGCATCTTTAAACTGCTGACACGACCATATCCCATGATTACCTTGACAAAGATAGCATTTTCGCTGAAATTCAGACGCTTCTTTTCGTCTTCCTCTAAACGCGGTAAAGGTACGATTCTTTCTACGGTCGTCTTCTTTGTGCTTTGCTTTAGCTCCGAGCCCCTCAATACTTTCCAGAGCTTTAACTTGGTACTCCGATTCTTCTGTAATCCAATCTCGAAGTGTTTCCAGTGATTCTAGACGATGGTTCTCTGATGCCCAGCGAAAATATCTTGACAACATGGTCTTCGGAATTTTCTCCACAACAAGAGAGAAGAGGAGACTGCCAGGCTCCAACTCACTCGAACGATTATGTTCACGAAGGGTTACGATAATGCTTACGAGAATGTCAGCGAATTTCTCGAGTTCCTGAATGCTTCCCTCCTGGAGCGGTTTAATTTTCTTTACATCTTCGAGATAATTCTGAAGTTGTCTTCTTTCTCCTCCAAATCGACGTTTCAATGTATTTTTTGCCTCTTTGTAGGCTTCTTCGGAGAACCCGAGCTTCGAAATTGCTTCTTCTGCTTTTCCTTCGAGACAGCTCTTCAATAGTATCATCTTATATTTAGCTGGTTCATCTGTCTCATCTACGATGCTTTCGAAAGTCGCCCAAAAATATTCAAATTTAGTTTTATCACCGTTAAATTTTGGGAGTCTGATCCTCTCCAAATTTCTGTCCACGCGGCTAACCGGTAACTCGTGCGTTTTCTTTGGTTTTGGAACTTTTTCATCTTCAAAATCGATTTCTGACGAAGCAGAGCCGATCGGAGCTTTCTTTGTTCGCGAGGCCAGAAAGTCTTTGACTCTCGAAATTTCTTTGTCTGTGTCCTTAGCGACTTTATCTATCTCCTCCTCGGTGCGCGCCAAATTTTGCTTGTCGCCATTCTTCTCGTACATAACAACTAAGTCTTCCAACAGTTTTATTACATCCAACATCTTCTCTTCTGTGTCTTCTAGAGTAGTTAATATGGCGTCTATATTTACTGATTCTTCTGCCATTAGTCTCACCAGTCGTGAGTACAGCTTTGTAAGTTGCATCTTGTTGATTCGCTTTTGCTTTTTCAGATCCTCCAGCGTGACCCCGCATGCTTCGGCGTTAACCTGTTCTCCACTATCCGTTTCTTGTTCTCCCTCTTGCATTTTCTTGAAATCTTCGACGAACGACACGAACCTCGCTCTGCTACCAATTTGGCCGGACGAAATGCCAAAAAATTACTCAAAAGCGAACGGTTGAACACTTTTAATTTACTGAATCATCTTCGAACGTTACACTTTCACGATCGCGGACGAATTCTGCCGAAAAAACTTACACCTCAAAAAATATATCACCTTATGCAGATTCGTTAGTTGAATCGAATTGCTATTGTTCAAAAAACTTGTGAAAAAATCTTAATTGCAAAGTCTTTTGTTCACGTAGTCCACCTGTTCCAAAATCCTGATAAAGTCCTGTTCTCTTTATTTTATCTTTTTTCTTCTTCCAAAGAAAACTAAACAATTTTTGTTTGACGGTTGAAGAGACATAATCTGGGACCTCAACATTTGATATGGAATAGACGAGTTGTGATATCCCCAAAGATTTCAAGATCAATACCCTCCCAAACAAAGTTAAATCTCTCGCTCTCCAAGTATCCAGTTTTAAATGTAGCTTTTGAATTTTGCGGTCAAAATTATAAAAGTTGTTTCCTTTTTTATCGTACGACAGGTGTAGACCTAGAAATCGAGTAGGGCCCCTGGCAAGTTTTAAGCCCAGCGGTTTCTCTTTTCTGTCTGCCCAAGTACCGAGCCACATAGCTTGCGTTTTTTCTTTATTCAACCTAAGACCGGAGATGTTACCGAAATCATCTAGAATTTGTAACACATTATCGGCTGAAGCTAGATCAGAACATATGAGATTGGTGTCATCCGCGAACTGACTCAGCTTGAGTTCATTGCCAAAAAGGCAAATTCCTTTTACGTTAGTACTTTGGCGGATTTTGTTAGCCATAAGCTCAGCAGACAAAACAAACAGAAAAGGTGACAAAGGGCATCCTTGCCTAACTCCTCTAGAGGGCTTAATCCAGTTTGTGGCAAAACCATTGTTTAGGATTGTGCTTTCTATGTTATTGTAAAATATCTCAACCCATCTTCTTAAACTTTCTCCAAAATTGAACATTTGTAGCGTGTATTGTATAAGCGGCCATTCCAAGGTATCAAAGGCTTTGCGAAAGTCTAGTGCTAACAGTAAGCCTGAGCTTTTCTCGATTTTGGTTTGTTCCATTAAGTCCGTATGGATTATTTGGGGAAGCATAGGTTCAATTCTTTTAGCTATGGCTTTAGACGCTATTTTATAGTCTACATTTAACAAGGTTATCGGGCGCCAGTTTTTCAAATATAACAAAGACGAGTCCTCTTTTGGCAATAGCGTTATTACACCTCTTCGCTGTGAGACTGACATTTGACCTTTTTCATAAGCAGAGTTCAAACTATCTACTAGGTCTGTACCCAAGATGTCAAAAAATTCATTGTAAAATTCGGCCGTAAATCCATCTTCTCCTGGCGATTTCCCGTTACTGAAAGATGACAATGCCTCTTTGCATTCTTCGAGTGTAAGAGGGCCTTCCAGCTGTGCACGGTCATCATCAGTAAGTCTTGGGATGTGGATGTTTTGGGTGAACTGACAGAATTCGTTTGACGTTGCAGATACTTCAGAAGAATACAGGTTTTGATAATATTGCCCAATCTCTGCCATAATTTGAGTTTTATCAATTATAAGGTTTTCATTCTCCGTTTCAAGTTCCGATATTACCTTTTTGTTATAGTTTCTTCTTTCTAAGTTGAAAAAGTACTTGGTAGGCCGCTCCCCCTGTTCTACCCATCGGCATTTTGATCGAAACATCGCTGCCCGCCCTCTATGATCGTAAATTTCCTCTAGTTCCTTTTTAAGACTGTCATAGTTTTTTAGTTCTTTTTCAATACCTTGCAGGTTGTTGCTATTGCAAATAACGGTGTCTAATTCCTCTAACAATCTTTTTATTTCCTTTTCTCGTGTGTTTGTAAGCTTAGATCTTTCTTTTGAAAAAGATACGGTGGCTGATCTAATTTCCATTTTCATTACCTACCAGAAAAGTTGTTTATCTGAGATGTTATTATGTTTTTCCCGGAGAAGTGGGTATCTTTCCCTAACCATTTCCTTATATTCAGTGTTCTGTAATAGGGCATTGTTGAATTTCCAAAAGCCCGGTCCGCGAGGTGTAGGTTCTGGACAGGACAAAACTAACAAGATTGTGTTGTGATCTGGGGCAATTGACGGCAAAATGTCCGATTTCTTGACGTGGGCCTTTAAGCCACTTGCTATGAGAAAGTAATCAATTCTGGATTTTACCCCCAAAGATTTTGAGCAATAAGAGAATTTTTTAAGGTTGGGATGTCGTTTTCTCTGTATATCTATAAGATCAAACATTTCCATCATAATCAAAAGCATATTTCGAGAATTGGTTGGTTTCCATTTCGCGCCACCACTTTTGTCTATTTTGGACAAAGTGCAATTCCAGTCACCTCCAAGAATTAGTGTGGTTAACTCAGATCTTGGATGAATTGAACCTGCTCCGCCAAGTTGTTAGGGGCATATATGTTGCACAGAGAAAGTTTAGTATTGTTAAATTGTATTGTAATTAGCACTATTCTTCCACTATTATCTTTAAACGAATAGTCTACCTTAGTTTTCATCGAAGGATCTCTTAAAACACAGACACCTCTGCTTCGATTACTCCCATGAGAGAATATGATCTCTCCTCCCCATTCATTTTTCCAAACATTCTCATCAGTAATTTCAGAATAAGTTTCTTGTAGAAAAAAAAAGACGCTTTTTCGTCCTTTAGATAAGAAAAAATGCCTCGCCTTTTGGTTGCTTCCCTAATTCCCCTCACATTAAGTGACAAAATTTTACAACTATTGTTACTGCTCATAGTACAGTATACAGCAAGTGATTATGGTAATTATCTAAGTTTACACGAGCAAAAAGTATAACCGAAATAGCAATAAAGTTACTGGAAACAAACAAACAAACAAACAAAAAAAACAGCAAACAACACTGAACAAAATAAAATCGACTTTTGGAGTAGTACCTTCTTTCAGTACCCAGTAAATCCTTTCCCGGTTGACAAAAGAAAAGCTAGGTGAAAATAACTATGTCTTGCAGGCTGATTAAGTGCATAACTGAAATTTTTCTGACAATTCAAATCAGAGACATTCGAGGTCGTTATGATCGAAAATTCTAATTGGTGTTCCTCCAGGCGACGTTTTGACAAACACTTTTCCATCAAGAGTCCATACACTTACAAGCATACCCTGTCTTCTTTTCTCGTTGGCTTTTTTCACTAATCCTTTCCTATACGATGTTAGGTTCTCATTAATAAATATTTTCTTTCCTTCCACTCGTGCTGCAGAAGACGCCGTCGGGAAAAGGTCTGACAACTTAATATTCTTTAGGCCAGTTCTCCTCTTGTAAAGTCTTGACTTAGCTTTATGACTAGTAAATTTAACTATGATCGGTTTCTCACCTTGGCTGTGGAGCTTGTGTGATATATCAATGTCCTCCGGGCCTATTTCAACATCAAGTGCCTCTGCTACTTTAATTACTGCTTCTTCTGTGGAGCTGTAGACACTTTCAGGAATTCCATGTATCTCTAAGGACTGTTTTCTGGTATATTGCTCCAACTTGTCCTGAAGATCATACAGTTCCTCTATTTCTGCCTCCCGTTCCTCCGCTTTAGCTCTGACATCTTCGAGTTCCTTTTGCAATCGATCGTTTACAGTCTTTACCATCTTGAGCTCCGTTTTAGTGGCATCCAACTCTCTCTTCTGAGATTCTATGCTGCTTCGGAGTGAAATTATTTCTTCAGCAAATTGATTGTTCCTGCGTTGGATGTCAGAAACTGTTATTTGAATTTCTACTAACATACTTTTAATTTCATGCAGACTGGGTTCTTCGGCGTCGCCCATTGTTTCTTCAACTTCGTCTGCAGCGTCCGCTGTGGCCATGTTCCGCTCTTCGTGAAGTCGCTTTGAAGTCGTTATATCTGTTTCCGTGGAACCTCGATCGCCTCTTTTATTCTTTCGTCCCATTGAAACAGCCTCAAACCATGTTTAAAATTGGTGGGGAAGGATTCTAACACTCTGCTTCAAAATTCGTGCCGCCTTCGGCTGAGTCCACGCATGCTCTTCCGTTGCCAACGCCTTGTTAATAAAGATGGATTCTACAGAAAGCTTTCTCGTATAATTATATATAATATATATATTTAGTCTCTTTATTCGGTGTTAGTGGGCGAATGTGCCTCGAACCACAACATTGAACCGATGTTGTGATTGTAAATTACTCGTCATTACTACTCGGGATGCAAAACGCGTCTGTTTTACGTCAATATGTCACGTTACTGTTCGGGATATTACTCAATCGAATTCCTTTGTCACAGTCGATTGTCAGGCTATTTGGTACTGTTAGAAGACTGTAAAGGTTGTGCTACAATACTTTGTTTTGGAAATGGCCGAAGGAGAGAGCATGCAAAAGGTGATCCTGGTGATTTGTTCGTGTAACCAGTGCATGCATTAATAAATATTAATACTAGTGGGTTTTTGTTTTTAAGTTCACAGTTCTAATTCCCACCCAAGAGGCTGATGCTTTTCGAGAATTCATCAGTGAACACAATGGACAATTTATCGTTGGTAAGTTAATACAATCGGTCTTAATTGATTCACAAGATTCTTGTTTTGGCTTATTATAGATTTTCATCTACAGATCCCGAAGCCGAGACTGTTGAGACTGCGGATGAACCGGGAGACGAAACAACCTCGGAAAAGCCAGCTGAAATCGCGAGCAGAATCCGCGCGTGGCTTAATAAAAACAGAGTGCCAGTTTCCCTATTCGCAAGAGAGATTATACATCGATCACAAGGGACGACATCCACATTATTGAATAAACCACCCGAACAAATGCCAAAAGGAGCCGGGGGAGAACCGTGGCTTTCAATGGGAAAATTCCTTAACTCCCCCTCGCAACAAGCTACGCTTGTTAACGCGAGAAAAGGTATTTTTGGGATTTTTATGCTGTTATGCAATTTTTTAAAAAAATGTGTCATTCGAGTGCAAATTATTTACTATAACTGATTGCTTTCTTACAGCAACGAACAAACCAAGCTCCAGCAGCCAACCGGCGGAAAGCAGTGTCAAGCCAAAAGCCCGAAAGTGTTTTGATAAAGGCGAACTTGCTGCCTTGGACACTGTGTTCGAGGCATCAAGTGGCCTCCCATCAAGGAAAACAATGGAGAGGCTTGCGAATTCGCTTGGCCTTGATAACGATCAGGTAGGACTTACCTTTAGGTTTGGTATTTTTTACGTTGTTTTCATCATCTAAGAGCCACCCTGCCTTCATTTGATGTAACTTTTCTCTTGTGTGCCGTTTAAGAACCCAAATAGCGTTCGAGTTTTTGCCACATTTCAGAGAAACACCGCACGTTTGACATGTCAAATTTGTCTCAAAATTGTCAATCGAGGAAATCGGTTTAAAACCTAATGACTTGAGCTCATCATTTAGCGTAGAGACTTTCGTATGAGGTGCACAAAATGCCGTGAAAAGAAATGAGACTAGTATTAGGAAGAACACAAGGCCAGACATGATGGTCGGTTGGTGCTCTTCAACTAGAAATGAAATTTCCCAGGGTGTTGTTCTTTAAAGTGCCAAGATCCTTTGTGCGAATTAATCAGATTATGGGTGATTTGCAGCAATCTGTAATTTTGCCTATGATAAGTATAATTAGCCTTCCTGTAATGTCTTGGTTTCGCGGGTGGCTTTATAAGTCCGATTTTTAAACACAATATTTTCAGTTTAATTTGCGTCTTCTAGTGTATGAAGTTTTTTTCAAATCAATCATCCATTTACCGAGTTATTTAATACCGGAAACTCAAACAATGCCTTCTATTCAACAGATATCAAACTGGTTCCAAAACCACCGCCGTCTCCAGAAGGATGGTAGTTATAAACCAGGCCAATACATGGCTATTGAGTCTAACCCCGGGTCAAGCGCGACAAAAGAGTGACTGGACAATTAAAAAAGACATGTTGGAAGTTTCAAATCCAGTTTTAATGACTGATTAAAGCTCTAAATTGATTGCACATGATTTTATTGTCGTAATTTCCCGGCTAATTAGTTCGTTTAGATGAAAAATGTTCCGTTTGTCAAATTCCCAGTTGTATAAGTAAATTAGGAACATCCGGTGAGCTTTGACGGAGGATTTCGTTTGGGACTTCACTCAGCTGGACTCAACTTTACTTGACAGCCACACGTCTCAACTTTTCGTTTTACCTCTCGAGCTTGACGTTCTGGAAGCCGAACCTGAACATTGACAGGGACATTTATACCCCCTCCACGTCGCCATCGTCCTTTAGGATCGTCAACTGGAGGTCCTGTCACAGCAGTCACAGTTCTAGCAAAAGGATCAAATACAATAATACATATATGAGAACAGTAGGCGGAGATAACAATCAATGTGTTTTTATATAATTCGGGATATTTCATATTCGTTTGCCCGGATTGTTTGTCACAGTTTTAATAAAAACGTTACACTTACACAGAAATATTTGCATGTACAAGTGGCCAAAGAGGATCCACAAGCTCGGATTGTAGGTGGCCGAGCTGTCCACGATGGTTAACTACTTTAAACGTGTTTCCGCGATCTCCCCTCTTCTTGTTAGCAGTAAACACTTCACCAACATTCACCTCAAAACGGCAAAGATGATAGCCTTTGACGACGCATCTTATACTCAGTAGAGCCTCTTCCTGGACTTCTTGCGTAGACATAATGAAACGGAAAGGCAATGACGGACAAGTGAGTAATTCGAGTACACGCGCGTGCAGCGGTGTTTGTTCTTTGCGTTGAGAAGACTGGGTCGGAATTTTTTACCAATTTCGTCACCAGGGCTTCCTAAAAATGCCGGATGATCGGACAGGTAGCGTACGTGACGTCTGTTCGAGTTTAATGTGCCAATCGATACCAATCGATGCCAATCGATACCAATCGATGGACGGTTTTTGTGTGGTTATCGATTGATCATCGATTGACCGATACCAATCGATACCAATTAACTAATTTTATCGATTGATATCGGTTGATCGATTGGTTTTCCGATCATCGATTTCCATCGATTGGATACCCCGGGATAACAGCACTGTTGCTTTGCCTGGAAATGACTACTTCCGGTTCTGCCATCCGGATGCCAATTTTGTGGTTTAATAACTTTTTGATTCCGACCAAATATTACACCGAGAAGATCACCATCGCGAGTTAATAAGGTGTCTCACTCATCGCAATCATCTTAAAGGTAATCACAACGTACTTCAAATACATATCAGCCAACAAAATATGGCCGCCATAACGTTTGCCTCTCCACTTGCCATTTTCAAAAAGTTATAACTTTCTATACAGATATTGAAACGAAATGCAACATACACAAGCACGCACATAACTAAGTGTGCTACCCATCGCAAGTGAGGAGATATCTATCGCAACAACAATAATTGATTTATTAAGGTACATAATAACACCTTCACACTGGTCGAAAGTATCCCACTTCCGGTTCACCTACTATGGTAATATACTTTGTAGCTTAATAACTTTACACTCCTTGAGAATATTACTGCAATTTTAACAGTATCGTTAGCGAATAAGGTCTTTTACTCATCGCAACCCTGCAACAGATCATCACAACAAATATCAGATACATATCAGCCAAAAAAATATGGCCGCCATAACGTTTGACTCGCTACTTGCCATTTTCAAAAAATTACAACTTTCTATACAGATATTGGAACGAAATGCAACATACACAAGCACGCACATAACTAAGTGTGCTACCCATCGCAAGTGAGGAGATATCTATCGCAACAGCAATAATCGATTTATTAAAGTACATAATAACACCTTCACACTGGTCAAAAGCATCCCACTTCCGGCTCACCAACTGTGGTATATAATGTACTTTGTAGCTTACTAACTTTTCACTCCTTGACAATATCACTGCAAAGTTAACAGTGTTGTCAGTCAATAAGGTTCTCTATTCATCGCAACCATGTAACAGATTATCGCATCAAATGTCTAGTATATATCAGCCAACAAAGTAAGGCCAGTGTTTCGTTTGACTCGCCGTGTGTCAAGTTCGAAACGTTATATCTGTTTCTATGCAGATATTGAAATGGACTACAACTAAACATACGAAGGCGTGACTAGATGTGCCACCCATCGCAAGTGGCGGGTTTCCGTCGCAATAGCAATAAGCGATTTATCAAGCTACATACTAAAACTGTTGCTCTTCCTGAATTGCAAATGACTACTTCCTGTTCTGCTATGTGGATGTCGACTTCGTGGTTTAATAACTTTTGAATCCGACCAAATATCGACCCACCTGTCACACCTGTCTGAAAGATCATCGCAGCGTAAACCATCAAATAAATCGGTTTGCTAAATATGGCAGACTCACGTTTGACTCGCAACAGCAATGATTGATTTATCATGTCAATGTCTCAAAAGAAAGTTTAAAAAAGTTTTAGAAATTGGCACCAGCAATAAAGACAGTTATTAACTAAGGTAATTACATGTTCGTTCGCGTGCTTCGCACAAACAAATTTAATTGACTTCCGGTTGCCTTTTTGGAATCCAACTTTACTAATTAATAACTTTTGATTCGAAATGCATGTAAACCTTTAATCAACACAGTTGTAAGACTAAAAGGTGTTCTATTCATCGCAAGAGTCTAAAGCACCATCGCAACATGTGGCAAAGGTGTATCACCTTACAAAATATGGCCGACGCAACCTTTGACACTTCATGTTAACTGAAATTAAAAACCATAGACTAGCTTGCGCATAACGAAGTGTACTAATCGTCGCATCTTCCACAATAATGATCGCAACAGCTGTGAGGCATTTATTTAATAACGTAATGACGCCTTGCTTCGTTCAAATCCAATCGACTTCCGGTTTGGCTCTTTGGAAGCCAAAACTTTTTGTGTTAATGTCAATAGATTTTTGTCTGAGGTAGCGATGATCTTACATGACTGGGATGAATTAATTAGTTGTTATGAAGTTTTAGGTGATATTTGGTCGCGGTCAGAAGTTATTAATCCACAAAGTCGGCATTCACAAAGCAGAACCGGAAGTAGTCATTTTCGGGCAGAGCAACATTATTATAATGTAGTTTGACAAATCGCTTACTCCTGTTGAGATGAGAATCCTACCAATTGCGTTGGGTAGTATATGTTGCAGTGAGTTGCTTGTTCCGCTGTATTTTAATTCAATTTCTCTCTAGAAAGTTGTAACGGTTAATGGCACATGGAGAGGCAAATGTAACGAAGGCCATATTTAGCAAAGCGACTCATTTTATGGTTGTGGTTACGATGATCTGTTTGATGACTGTGATGAATGAAACACCTTGTAAACTGGCAATGGTGAGCTTCTCGGTGTAATATTTTCGTCGAAATCAAAAAGTATTAAACAACAAAATCGGTATTCGAAAAGTAGATAGGCATAGCAACAGTGTTGTTATGAACCCTAATAAATTGATTATTGCTGTTGCGATGGATATCTCCACACTTGCGATGGATAGTACACTTATTTATGTGTTTTCTTGTGTAGTTGCATTTCATTTCAATGTCTGCATAGAAAGTTATAACTTTTTGAAAATGGCATGTGGTGAGTGAAATGGTAAGCCGGTCATATTTTGTTGGAGAGTTGCGATGGATAGAGGACTTTATTAGCTAACGATACTGTTAATTTTACAGTGATATTCTCAAGGAGTGTAAAGTTATTAAGCTACAAAGTATATTACCATAGTAGGTGAACCGGAAGTGGGATACTTTCGACCAGTATGAAGGTGTTATTATGTACCTAAATAAATCGATTATTGCTGTTGCAATAGATATCTCCTCACTTGCGATAGGTAGCACACTTAGTTATGTGCGTGCTTGTGTGTGTTGCATTTCGTTTCAATATCTGTATAGAAAGTTATAACTTTTTGATGGCGGCCATATTTTGTTGGCTGATATGTACTTGAAGAACGTTGCGATGATCTTGTGGGTGATTGCGATGAGTGATACACCTTGTTATCTCGCGATGTTGAGTTTTTCGGTGTAATATTTGGTCGGAGTCAAAAGTTATTAAACCACAAAATCGGCATCCGAGTAGCAGAACCGGAAGTAGTCATTTACCGGCATAGCAACAGTGCTGTTATGTACCCTAATGGATCGACTACTGTTGTTGCGATGGATATCTACACACTTGCGATGGGTAGTACACTTAGTTAAGTGCTCGCTGGTATAGTTGCATTTCATATCAATGTCTGCATTGAAAGTTATAACTTTTTTGAAAATGGCATGTGGTGAGTGAAATGTTAAGCCGGCCATGTTTTGTTGCCTGATATATATCTGATATTTGTTGTGATGATCTGTTGGAGGGTTGCGATGAGTAGAGGACCTTATTAGCTAACGATACTGTGAATTTTGCAGTAATATTTTCAAGCAGTGTAAAGTTATTACACTACCATAGTAGGTAAACCGGAAGTGGGATACTTTCGACCAGTGTGAAGGTGTTATTATGTACCTTAATAAATCGATTATTGTTGTTGCGATAGATATCTCCTCACTTGCGATGGGTAGCACACTTAGTTATGTGCGTGCTTGTGTATGTTGCATTTCGTTTTAATATCTGCATAGAAAGTTATAACTTTCTGAAAATGGCAAGTGGCGAGTCAAACGTTATGGCGGCCGTATTTTGTTGGCTGATATGTATTTGAAGTACGTTGTGATTACCTTTAAGATGATTGCGATGAGTGAGACACCTTATTAACTCGCGATGGTGATCTTCTCGGTGTAATATTTGGTTGGAATCAAAAAGTTATTAAACCACAAAATCGGCATCCGGGTGGCAGAACCGGAAGTAGTCATTTCCAGGCAAAGCAACTGTGTTGTTATGTACCCTAATAAATCGATTAATGTTGTTGCGATGGATATCTACATACTTGCGATGGGTAGTACACTTATTTCTGTGTTTGCTTGTAAAGTTGCATTTCATTTCAATGTCTGCATAGAAAGTTATCTTTTTGAAAATGGCATGTGGTGAGTGAAATGTTGAGCTGGCCATATTTTGTTGCCTGATATATAATTGACATTTGTGGCGATGGCCTGTTGGTGAGTTGTGATGAGTAGAAGACCTTATTAGCTAACAATACTGTTAATTTTGCAGTGATATTCTCAAGGAGTGGAAAGTTATTAAGCCACAAAGTCGATTGCCGGAGCTGGTAAACCGGAAGTGGGTTTTTTTCGGCCCGGAGTACCGGTGTTATTTTGTTAAAATTGCTGTTGCGATAGATATTCTGAAAGTTGCGATGTATAGTACACCTAGTTCTGTGCCTGCTTATATATTTCTGTTTAATTTCATTGCCGGTATAGAAAGTTATAACGTTTTGAAAATGGCACATCGTTTGGGTAAAAAGATGCGTCCTCCATACTTTGTAAGCTGATATACCTTGAGCATGTGTTGTGATCGGTGAGTGAAATATTGCGAAGACTACGACAACGAGTGTAACATCATGCCTGCAAAGAACCGAATTTTTACCCTAATTTTGTCTAAGTTATAACGCTACAAACTTCGCAAACCTTGCACAATGAACAAAACGTGACAAGAAAAACTATTTTTAACAACAAATGCAAAATCTACATTTCGTTTTTGTTCTAGCACTTTCTTCGCTTATCTGAGTTACCAAATGCCTGTCAATTCCTCCCATACGGATTTTTTTTTAATTGGACCGAAGAATGGTAACTTAGATACCAAATGAGAAATCGGTAACCGGTAACTGAAAATGTGAAATCGGTAACCGGTAACCGGTAACCAGTTAAAAACATAACTGATGTCTGTAGGGTCTACTGGTGTTGAGATTCTCTCGTTCGCAAAGCAATGCTTGGTTGTTTGAGGACCGAGTCTTTCAGTCCCTGAAAGTGATTTGTGATACATCTTTTCCAATAAGTGATTTGTGCGTGCCTGACAAATAGTCTCACGCAGCGCTTCTCGATCCAAAATTTCTTAGGTTAAACTCGAACTTTTACTTTCGTGGTCAGATAATTTACGTTGGCTCTCTACGGGAATAAAATGCGACAAACGCAAATAAAAACTACGGTTTCTCTCCGCCTTCAAAACAGCTGCTCTGCGGGATTTATATACTAAACTCACGTGTGGTAACGAAGCGCTCGCAGTACTGACCGACGGCAAAAACAACCCACGCATTTTCTATAACTACCGTGCACCCCCTAGATAGAGATTTTTGATTTACTGCCGGACACCATCACATTACCCATATATTCCCTTCGGCCATTTACTGATGCTACCTCACCATTACCTATTTATTCCGTTCGGGGTTTAGTGATGAAACGTCATCATTACCCACCGATTCCTTGCGCGCCCTATTCTGGCAAATCAAGATTTGATCTGGTATATATACCTACTGTATATTTTGACTGTAAGTACTTTACTTCACTTTACTTTATATACGCGCGACCGAAAAGGACGCCTCCTCGGGATTTTGCCTCTAGGCAAAATCCCTGCGGCAATCATCCGTTTGAGTTGTATCATAAGTCTAACCCACATACTGTAACCGACTTTCCGTATATTTATAAAATCCCCCGAAGACTGACTGACTGTCCGTAATACCGGGAAAACAATTGTCTAGTCGTTTTTTTTTTGTTTGCTGCTTTTTTTTTTTTTTTTCATCATAGTTGATTCTAACGTAACAACGCTTATTCCCGACAGGAACGTCCCGCACGTAACATTTACACAAATCAATAAAGTTCATCGCATCGTCTCCGCGATGCTTACTTGTGTAAAAGATGCGCACCCTGTTTTGATTCGATGGGTACTGTGCAAACGCTTCTCCGTTCTGTGACCAATATTTGTGTCCAAAAAAGGCATGCAAAGCCGAGTTCGCATGAAACTGGTCCAAGCATTGTTAAATGTGTAAATACAGGCAGCCCAAATTCACCGGTATGAATTCTGTGTTCGTGATGATTTTGTGAGACTCTTGTCTCACTGGTCAACGCGTTAAGTTTTTGTCTCGCAGTCCGTGGTCGATAAACGTGCGCGCCAGGCTAAATAAACACCTGTTATGCTCGTCTACCGTGTTGACAGATATCGGAGATGTGCACTCTATCAAGGTTCACTGACAATAGACCTGTCAACTGCGCTTCCGGGAACTTACAGTTAGTGCCGGCTGAACGGAGAGAAAGTCCTGAATTTTCGATCCTTTTAAGCCTGCATTTCTAAGTTTCAACGATATTTCGGCTTCTCAAGAGATTGGTCTTTTTGAGTGCGCTGATTTTCGATGATTTCGTTTTGTTTTGTTTTTTTGTTTTTTTCTTTAATTGTTCCCATCTCCTTTTCGCGCAGTATAGACTATCACAGCTTGAAGCGAACCCGTATACATTTAATACCACCCCTAATTTAGCTAATTTCTTACCGGTTTGCCGTCGGTTAGCATTGTATTCGTCTAGTAACGCTGCGAATATTATCCCAGCACAGTTATTTTGGCCAGCGATGACACACTGAATTAGAAATCCCACGACACACGCGATCCATGAATATCCTCCGTCCATACGACCTTTTTTTGTGGGTTAACTGATCTTACGATTTTGTTATTCTGCACTTCACAGAAGTCGCTTTCGTACTGCCATGTAATGACTTTCGATTGTCTCCGTTTGGTGTCGACGGCTAAACGCTGGTTCATGCCAATAATCTTTGGTTATCATTCATTATTCGCCTGACATTCACCGTGTATCTATGTCAGTAATATTTTCGTTTTACGCTGTTTTCGGTCGAACAATGGAACGCGTGATTGCACGTGACAGGCTGTTTGAACACGTGGCGTCGCGACACATGACCAAGGGACAAACCACTTTCGATGGCCAATGGTGGAGGGAGGCGGGGGGGGGGGGAGGGGGGCGGGGGGAGACTGGACATTTTTTCCGGCCAATTTTTTTTCATTGTGTATTTTCTGTGTATACAATTTTTTCTTCTGCAAAAAGTTAAAAAAAGAGGGTTGGGGGGAGACAAGAAAAAGAAAGAATTGCAGATTAAAAAATACTTGCCTCCTGGAATTTTAGGAAGTTTAATTTTGCCCTTACCATACAAACGTCTGTAAAATTTACAAACTTTGCGGAATTATGTCTTCACTATTATAAAAGACATGACTCTCAAACTTGACCATTTTACTAATTTTGAGGTGATCTTTTCAGCAGTGTCAATGAATTATTGCTACCCGGCTCTATATATAAAATTACCGTGAAAGAGGTCTATAGTCTGCCATTCTTTATATACATTTTCCTGTTGTGAGCAAAATAATGCTTTCTGATTTTTGACAACAAACACCGTACCGTTGGATTAGGGGCGGGGGACAGGGGGGTTTAAACCTCCAGCTTCCCGTACCCTTTAGTCCCAGTTTCTGCCCTATATTTGTTGGCTTCCCCTCTTTGCATTTTTTCGATTGCCAAATGTTGCCCAATGTTCCTTATTTTTTCCCCTTTTTCTCCTGCTTCCCTCCACCTTGGGAATCCCGCTTCCCACCATCTCTTCTCCCGCCTCCCGTACACCTCCCGCCCCCTTTTCTCCTGGTCTCCCGCCCCCCTGTTCCCCCCCCCCTTGGATGTGCTCACAAAATACATTTTTCCCACTTGTTGGATCTTTTAGTTGATAAATGCTAAAACCTTAAGCAAAATTCAGTCGTAATGTTTCGTACCGTTTTATGTACCATTACAGAAAATTTAATACTGACACCTAAAACTTTATATACTGTCATTACTATTCCAAATGCTACACCTGGAGTGAAGACTAATTACTACCACAGACTCAATGAATGACATGAATGGGGGTAAACAGATGTTTATTCAAAGCACAAAGGATGTCATAGGAAAGGATCATCATAAACAGGTGGACACCTAAAAGGTCTTATCATGATACACATGTTACAAGCACATTAACAACAAAAATCCTTCACAATCGCATCTCTCGCACTGCATCTCTCGTCTGGTACTCTTCAGGCAGAACAAAATTCAAAAGTCCGATTCCTATCAAAATATGTGATTATTAATTCATACATATTTCACACCTAATTGTTCCAGTGTTGCTTCAAACAAGCTTTTGAATTTGAATTACTGAAAATAACTGGCAATGCTTTTCTCTCACGAATGTTGAAAGCCCTGAACTGGGTTGTTTGATGCACTCCCCCCAGGGGGGGTACCCCTTATGTGGCCTTAATGGGGACATACGGCCCGATAGAGTATGGTCTTCAGAGGGTTTTGTCTTGAGCGAGGGTATCATTTTCATCAATTAATTTTTGTCTTTAACAGGGTATTGTTACACGACCTTATGTTTTTGTTATCTACAGAAACCTCACCAGTTTGCCAAATTATGTACAGCATCTTGAGATAAGAAACAGTCTCTGGGTAGTCCATTCTAGCCATAAAGAGGGTACAATGTTGGGTTAAATGTCTTAGACAGGTTACAAAAAATCTAAATCAGTAGCAAAATCGGAGATTTTTTCGTCTTAAACAGGGCCAGGGTTTATACGCCCGTGCCACACCTCCCTACCTGAGCATCTGCTGAGTGCCCCCCCCCCCCTGGGTACACCCATACATACAGAGACATTAGGAAGCACAGCTGTGCACCACTCACATCTAACAGGTGGTGAACCTGTGAACAATATCCATACACTGTACATACAGAGACATTAGGAAGCACAGCTGTGCACCACTCACATCTAACAGGTGGTGAACCTGTGAACAATATCCATACACTGTACATACAGAGACATTAGGAAGCACAGCTGTGCACCACTCACATCTAACAGGTGGTGAACCTGTGAACAATATCCATACACTGTACATACAGAGACATTAGGAAGCACAGCTGTGCACCACTCACATCTAACAGGTGGTGAACCTGTGAACAATATCCATACACTGTACATACAGAGACATTAGGAAGCACAGCTGTGCACCGCTCAAATCTAACAGGTGGTGAACCTGTGAACAATATCCATACACTGTACATACAGAGACATTAGGAAGCACAGCTGTGCACCGCTCACATCTAACAGGTGGTGAACCTGTGAACAATATCCATACACTGTACATACAGAGACATTAGGAAGCACAGTTGTGCACCACTCAACCTACAGCTGATGATGGGACATGAGCTCACTATGTACAAGAAGATAATTTATTGAAATCGGAAAACCTTCTCCTGAAATATAATAACAACATTAGCTTTCATTTACTAAAACCCTATCAATCTTAATCCTTAAGTAAGCAAGCAAGCAAGCAATAGGTAAGTAAGCAGTGCATGCATCCCTGTTCAAGAGCCTAACCTCAAGCCTGACAAAGATATGGACTTCAGTGATCCCACCTCTATATTCTCCTACATATAACTAATTTTAATATCGCACAGATCTCTATTTATCCTATGATAATTTAATTTTAATGTGAAATGTTTTGTTGTACTGTCAGCTTCTATGAAATGAACACCAAGGTCTGAGGGAGATAGAGTAAAATCCTGGAATACACCAGAAACTGCCCGTACGAAAATTTGCGGCCTGACCGAGCGAGATTCGAGCCCGATTCAGGCCATAAAGTCATTTTTAAGGCGAAAACTGAGCGAGACAAAGCGAGACAACGATTTTGTCTCGCTTGTGCGACCGAACGAGACATTTGTCTGGCTGTTTTATCGTCGATAATATAGCGTGAAAGAACGTGATAAAGAGTAAACCGAAAATATTAGCTTTGATCGATCGCAACCGTAGGGCCACAGTACCGAGACATTTGTCAGGCCCTGTTATCGGCCATAATATACCTGATATTTTGGATCACCACTGTCACGTAGTACGTATCAACGGCACGCAACATTTACAGGTTAACAGTTGTACGATGTTGGAATCATTCTGTTTTCGATATTAATATTATTCTTTTCTTCCGCACGAGACTCTGTCAGGCTGTCACAAAAGTTGTCATTTCAGCAAAAAGGGCGACGTGGTCGTAAACTCACGCAGGAGTGAATCGACTATAAAACCTCAGAGCTGTGGATTGCTCAGGAGTCATGTTACATGAGCACGTGATCAGTCGGCAGGCTTTTCGCTTGCACGCAAGAGATCAAAATTACTTTAAAGGGTAAGCAGTCGTCTTCTAACACTCTTGATTTGGAAACTCCATCGCGTATCTTTCAAGTTATTCCCTTGAAAAGATGTTTATTTTAAGGGGAGACCGCCAGATGACCGAGCCACTCGGAATCCCTACGTCATTGGCCGTAAAATGATCCCAATGGAATGCATCAAACAGTCGTTATTTGGCGGTCGATAGGTTTATACGTTTCAAAATTCATCATTTTGTCCATTGCGAAGTTCAGCTAGCCTTGAAAATCTGGAAGCACACCTTTTAAATGTGAACTGGAAAACTTCCAAGAAGAAAGTTACCAAGAAAAGAAGTTGAGGTTGGAGACGCACACAAAGCACCAAAAAATCTCTGTTATAAAGTTGTATGGATGCGACGTGGAGATTCATTTATGGGAATGTATGCTTCCATGTATGTTTCGTACTTTAGCTACTAATTTTCAAGATGGTTCATGGATTTACCGTTTGATTGATTTTAAAAGCAAAGGGATGCAAAAAGTGTTCTCTCAAACTGGTTTGCATCAGGAATATACTACGATTTTCATTAGATCTTCAGAGAATTGGTCTTATACACTACTGCTAGAAAAGTTCGTTGCATACCAGGCACGATTTACGACTACGTTTTCAGTGCAAGGTTTCCTGTAAGGCCCTTACAACCTTACAGCCTTTTACGTGTTAAGTAGAGATATAAGACGTTATTTCTTTTCTTAACGCAAGCGACACAAAAAGGTGACAATACACACCAGACCTCTTCTTGATTAACCGTTGCCATGGCAACCACCCTTTCGTACGCTGCTGTTTGTAGCCCCCTTTTTTTTGGGGGGGGGGTGGGAGGGGTGGGTGGGAATGAAAGCCAGTTGAAGTCCAGTGAAATATCAGAGCAGGAGTGGTTGGCACCTTGGTCGTTTTTATTCTTGGAGATCTCAGCCTTACAGGCCTTACAGGCCTTACAACCTTACAGCCTTACAACCTTACAACCTTACAACCTTACAGCCTTACAGCCTTACAGGCCTTACAACCTTACAACCTTACAACCTTACAGCCTTACAGCCTTACAGGCCTTACAACCTGACAACCTTACAACCTTACAGCCTTACAGCCTTACAGGCCTTACAACCTTACAACCTTACAGCCTTACAGCCTTACAGCCTTACAACCTTACAACCTTACAACCTTACAGCCTTACAGCCTTACAGGCCTTACAGCCTTACAGCCTTACAACCTTACAACCTTACAGCCTTACAGCCTTACAGGCCTTACAACCTTACAACCTTACAACCTTACAGCCTTACAGCCTTACAGGCCTTACAGCCTTACAACCTTACAACCTTACAGCCTTACAGCCTTACAGGCCTTACAACCTTACAGGCCTTACGGCCTTACAACCTTACAGGCCTTACAGGCCTTAAAGGCCTTACAACCTTACAGCCATACAGCCTTACAGCCTTACAACCCTACAGCCTTACAACCTTACAGGCCTTACAGCTTTACAGGCCTTAAAGGCCTTACAGGCCTTACAGCCTTACAGCCTTACAGCCTTGCAGACGCACAGGCCTTACAACCTTACAGGCCTTACAACCCTACAGGCCTTACAACCTTACAGGCATACAGCCTTACAGGCCTTACAACCTTACAACCTTACAGGCCTTACAGCCTTACAGCCTTACAGCCCTACGGCCTTACAACCTTACAACCTTACAACCTTACAGCCTTACAACCTTACAGGCCGTACAGCCTTACAACCTTGCAGGCCTTACAACCTTACAGGCCTTACAACCTTGGAGGCCTTACAGCCTTACAACCTTACAGCCTTACAGCCTTGCAGACGTACAGGCCTTACAACCTTACAGGCCTTACGGCCTTACAACCTTACAGGCCTTACAACCCTACAGGCCTTACAACCTTACAGGCATACAGCCTTACAGGCCTTTCAGCCTTACAACCTTACAGCCTTACAGCCTTACAACCTTACAGGCCTTACAGCCTTACAGGCCTTACAACCTTACAGCCTTACAGCCTTACAACCTTACAGGCCTTACAGCCTTACAGCCTTACAGGCCTTACAGGCCTTACAGGCCTTACAGCCTTACAGCCTTACAGCCTTACAACCTTACAGGCCTTATAGCCTTACAGGCCTTACAGCCTTACAGGCCTTACAGCCTTACAACCTTACAGCCTTACAGCCTTACAGCCTTACGGCCTTACAACCTTACAACCTTACAGCCTTACAACCTTACAGGCCGTACAGCCTTACAACCTTGCAGGCCTTACAACCTTACAGGCCTTACAACCTTGGAGGCCTTACAACCTTACAGCCTTACAGCCTTACAACCTTACAGGCCTTACAGCCTTACGGCCTTACAACCTTACAGGCCTTACAGCCTTACAACCTTACAGGCCTTACAGCCTTACGGCCTTACAGCCTTACAGCCTTACAACCTTACAGGCCTTACAGCCTTACGGCCTTACAACCTTACAGGCCTTACAGCCTTACAACCTTACCGGCCTTACAACCTTACAGCCTTGCAACCTTACAGCCTTACAGTCTTACAACCTTACAGCCTTACGGCCTTACAACCTTAAAGCACCGATAAAGAGGAAAAACGCCCATTTCGTCAAGTACGTTTTAAAAGGACATTGCTTATGTCATACAAGAACATGTCAGCCAGTACTAAGGATCTATAACTAAGATGTATTTGTCGGTTATGCTTTGAGCAATTTTAATTTTTCGGTACAATGAGTTAAGCACTATTCAGGATTTTCATTACTCGCGGCAGGGTTAGCTCAGTCGGTAGAGCGCTGACCTACAACGCAGGAGGTCGCATGTTCAAATTCCGGGGCAGGACCAACACTCAGGGTCTTAAAATAACTGAGAAATGAAGGTACTGCCTTTGCCCTGCAAATGGCTATAGCTTCGCGTGACTCGGATGTCCTCCAAGAAATTACAATCCCGTCTCTTGTAAGAGACGTAGAAACAGTGTCCCCAGTTAGTACTTTCTTGCTAAATGCATTGACATTTAAATGAAGTCGAGTATAGCTGAAGGTTCTTGTTCCTCGCACTGTAAAGTTATTATCCAGTTGTCTTATTTACTTTATGTGCGCTGTAGATTGGAATAACACGATACTTGTTTAAGACCATGTGGTGTAAGGTTCTTAAGGCCTGTAAATTAAATTAATATTGTCCTTCGTTGTTAATCCAGACCATCTGTGGTTCAAAATTGACTTAGCTCCATTCGGTGTGTTCTGAAAATGGTATTATTCAAGTAAACAATGCAACAAAACGTTACAGAAATAGCGTAGCTGGTCAGAACGTAGGTAAACTTTTAAGCGGAGCAGTCAGTTAAAGCATTTAGTGAAGACGATGACACAATCCCATCATTTCTTAAAGCATGAACATCTTAAACGTGTTACAAAACCGAGAACACCGAAAAATTAGCTGTTGGTATACCTTTGCGACTTTTTTAATGTTGTTAAGCACACACAAGGAACTCTCAGGAGTACAGTGTCCTCTTGACGGAGTCCTCTAAATAAGGTTCGTTGTACGTACAATTCTCACATCAGGCATCTAAGCAACTCAAGCTCATTATGATGTTAAGACGGAATCCATTAGGAAATTGAGTAATCAGTGGACAAAAACCTTGTACCAGAATAATTTAAAGCATATCGCATTCTTTTTTACACTTTTTAAGAGCTATAGACGTAATTAGTTATCTGTAATAACACCAAAGACAATTTCTTATGGGAGCCCGAAAAAATTAATTTTCAAATTCCACAGGAATTGTGTAAACACGGGTAAAACAGGTAAATTTTTATGCATAAGATTTCATTTTGTGAAATTTGAAATTTATTTTCTCGGGCTCCCATAAGAAATTGTCTTTGGGGTTATTACAGATAGCAAATTACATCCATAGCTCTCAAAAAATGCAAAAAAGAATGCGATATGCTTTAAATTATTCTGATACAAGGTTTTTGTCCACTGAAAATTAAAATTACTCAATTTCCTAATGGATTCCGTCTTAATATCCTCCTGTCTTTTATTAGTCACTGCAAAAATAGGACGATGTACAATGAAAAGGAACTGGTGTTTATTGCCATAAAGAAATGCCTTGAAGAGGCCATACAGTTTAATTTGGACAATCTGGCAGCAGTGTTCAATGTTCGATATGCATTACATTTGTCAAGGACGTACGCATATCTATACAATTATCAACTGAAAGAAATCACCTACGACAGATACTCTCAAGTAGTTTAAGACCTGGGTCTAAAGTCTGTTCGGAAAATATGGTTGACAGTTAATATCTTAGGCTAGATTTCCTAGACCAGGTTGAAATTTTCCCCAAACGTTAATCTTGACTTCTTCTTCTGCCTTAACGCATAAGTGTGGTTACGTGCTCAAAATGTTAAAATTTAATAAATCGGCGATATGGTGGTAATTTAACATCTTTAACCTTCTACGTTTGGAATGATTGTCACTGAGTTTCAAAATTACAGTTATAGATAATCAAAGGTTGAATTTTGGACTTAAAACTGACCTTTGCCCTCACAAATTTTTTTTCAAGAGTAATGGACGATCATTCCAAACGTGAAGGGCTGGAAATTTTTATTCTGCATCAGAAAAGCGTTTTATAATTATTTTATGTTTTCTCTTAAACCCGTAACCAACTCGTTAAATATTTGACATTCGGTCTACAATAGGTTTTTTTTTCTTTCTACGGACCGGAGGAACCCCTTATTAAACAAATATCGACAACAGTTATCTTCTACTGCTGCGAATCGTCTACAAAGTTTGGCACTCTGGACATAAGTATGTCTTGTCCCGGGCTGCTTCGCATCTGCAGTGCACCCACTGGCCACATTGTGGCTGGGTGCACTGCTGCCAATCAGCCCCTCCTCCTACTTTATGGCAGAGAGGGCACATTTCTTTGTCCTTTCTTCTTTGGGTTTTCCGGCTTTTACTGCCGCCAAGCTCACCTGCCTGGACTGACACTTGTAGCATTTCACGACCAACTACAAATAAAAATTAAAGAACTTCAGCATATCATGTAGCCGGCCGTACTCAGGGGTGGGTAATGGGGTCGCTTTCAAGTCGAAACAGAAATCGATTAAGAAGGTCTGACTTTTAATTTCATTTTTAAAGTCAATGCAAAGCAGATGCTTCTTTGTGTGAATTCAGGACTTGTGTAAAAATAAACAAGCATTAAATAAAGAAATCCGATTAAGGTCCTAGGAAAAGGTACAAACTTGCTCCCCACCATACCAACGTCCACAACATTTCGCGACTTTGCAAAGCCATATCTTTGTTAGTTTTCAGTAGAACACTCGCAAACTTAGCACGTTTGCTAATTTCAAGGCGCCCTTTCCACCAGCTTAACCCTTGCTCACACTCCAATGTTTGAAACGTAATCTTCAAACCACGTAATATTGTATTCTTTTTCGTATGGCATAACATCGATATGAATAATAATGGTACTTACTTTCAACAATATCCAAAGAGCTGCTTTTACTGCAAGCTTGTTCTGCAAGAAAGAAACACATAAGAAAAAATGACAACTTTTTATGCCCAGCTTCCATTAACGGAAGAGCAGTGCAAAATTGATTTGGTTTTATTAACTGACTAAGTTAATAGGGTAAATTATCACCGTAAAAATATTCAAAAGCTGGCGTTTTATTCAAGCGCGTTTTAAGTGTCATAGTAGTTTGTATCCGTCATGCGATAAAAAAAATGGTTTTCTCTCTGTCTTGGTTTCAAAGAATTTACCTTCGTAGCTGTTGTGATCTCAAACTTTACTAAATATCTTAGTCTCACCTTTTACCTCCTTCAGCTCGTTTTTCAAGCCAAGGATTATCCTATCTCTTTCTTTCACTGCTTGCTCGAAACTTTCTTTCTCTTCTTTTTCTTTTCTGGCTCTCGCCTTAAGTTGAGAGTTTTCCTTCTCAAGCCTTTCCATTTCAGTGTTGTAGTCTTTCTTCAGCATCTCCATTTCTTGCTGCAGTCTCTTGTTTTCTTTTAGAAGGTGATCTATATCTGTATGTAATGCACAGAAATGGATTGTCATGGCAGAACGTTAATTAGTTAATCAGATGTCAGTCATCTCATGCCTTGTAAATGGACAGCTCAATGATCAAGGTGTCTGCTATACAGTCTACTTTGCTAATTTTTTTTTCCCCATCCTCTATTTTTAATAGCGATTATTTTATTTGTCTGCTCTTTTCACCACTTTTTTTTTTATTTTTTTTTTATTTTTTTTTTTATTTATTTATTTTTTAATTGTCATTTTAACATCTTTACATACACACATCGACTGCGATTACTGACTACGTTGCATACGTTACACTACAAACATTGCATTACATCACTGTCATAGATAAAGATAAACAACCTATACACACTAAAACGAAAAAAAAATAAAATAAAATAAATAAAAAATGAAATAAGATAAAATTAATTTAATAATTAATTAAATCTAAATTTTTCTAGCGGTACAGTATCTTTTTGATACATTAAATATTAAGCAAAGGCTTCCACTTCCCTTCGTGTATGTTAAGTCTGTTGTTCTTTTTAGCTATTGCTCGTTCAATAGATTCTGTATACCTTAATTTAGCTATAAGATGAGACAGTAATGGTACATAGTTTTTCAGACGGTTTTGATAGATAATCTGTTTGCCAGCAATGATTATATGATTTAAAAGGAGCCAGTGAGGCCTCTTTTGTATAAGACCAAAAATGATGTCGCAATCATTTAGAGAGAGTCAATGTCAATGTGTAAAGACTTAACCCAAAGAACAACAGACTTCCAGAAAGCTATAGTAAATTCACAACTACATAATAGATGCTCGAGGGATTCATCTGAAATTTTACAAAAGGTGCAAAGAGGTGAGTCGACTAACCTCATTTTGTATAGTGTTTCGTTAGTAAAGATTATTCGATTAAGTACTTTATATTGAAAAGTTCTTGTTTTGGTGTCTAGGGTGACAAGGTGCGGAATGAGATAGATTGTATCCCAATCAAGATTGCAAGTAGAAAATCGAGTAGTATATTTGACTCGTGCAGAGGGATAGACCTGAATAGTCTCTATCTGTTTCCAGTACAGTTTTGAGGATGTAATTGAGTCAAGGCTCAGAGTATCGTCCTTCAAATTAAGAGTGAATTTAAGGGCAGTGTTTTGAGAGATAGATGGATCATCAGCTTCATCATTGGATTTAATGAGTTTTTTCCATGCAAAAGGGAGCGATTTATAAAGACCTATAAGTAGAAGATAGTCGTTGGGATTTAGTCCATTTACTTTAAAAAAATTCCAAGGTTTGAGATTTCCATTTTTTGTCAATATGCTTCCAAGGGATATTATACCGTTAGAAGATATTTTCTTGCAGAATACGGGCTTTCCGTCAATGCGAAGGAATTGGTTGTTCCATAATACTTGTTCTAGGACATGTTTGCGAGTTGAAACAGATAAGGTTGATAGTTTGCACCAGACTGTGAAACACTCTTTATAGAAATTTGGAAGATAGCTAGGTAAATCAGCAACACTAAAATTACAATGCAAAAGAAATTTGCCCCCGTAGTCCTTCAGAAAAAAAGACAGGATGTGCTTCCAAGGGGAAATATAGTCCTGAGAATATTTTTTAAGACACATAATGCGATGTGTGTCGATTAATGTTTCAATGTGAGGCATTCTTAAGCCACCGTTTTTGTAATCGCTGATAATAGCGAGACGTTTGATTTTATCCGTTCCTTTCCAAATAAATTTATAAATAACGGAGTTAGCCTGTTTTATGATATCTTTAGAGAGACAGATGAGAGAAGCACGAAACATAAATTTGGGTATGACGAAGGATTTCACGACCTGGATTTTCCCATATAGGGTGAGGTTCCTCCATTTCCACCCCTTCAGAGTTTTCGATATCGATTTCAATACAGCATCGAAATTTAGTTCTTGACGTTTGCGCCAGTTGTAAGTAAAATGCACCCCTAGAATCTTGATTGGTTTATTAACTTTCTCTATATCGATATACGGAGGGTTCTCGTGATTGCTCCCCAACCATAAAGCTTCGGTCTTCTCCGCATTTAGTTTCAGACCTGAGCAAATTCCAAAGCCGTCTAGAATTATAGAAAGGCGTTGAAAGGAGTTGATTCCTTGTAAGAATGTAGTTAAGTCATCAGCAAAAGCTGCTAATTTTATTTCTCTATTTTCAACCATAATTCCTCTGATCTCCTTATCGCAACGAATTTTGATAAGCAATACCTCCAGAGCCACGATGAAAAGATAGGCCGACAGCGGGTCACCTTGTCTAACACCCCTGCGTACTTCAAACATTTGTGTCGCAAAGCCGTTGTTGAGGACGCAGCTTGAAATATTGGAATAAAGTGTAGAAACCCATTTAATGAAGGACTCACCAAAGTTAAAAGATTTCAAAGCTTTAAACAAAAAAGGCCAACTTAATGAATCGAAAGCTTTTTCGAAGTCGAAAGCAACCATTAGTCCAGGTAGCTGTTTGATTTTAGTGTATTCCATAATATCGTCAATTGTCCTAACGGCATCGAATATCGTTCTTCCTTTGACATAAGCATACTGATCAGGATGTATGATCTCTGGTAAAACTTTTTCTAAACGCGAGGCGAGGGCTTTCGAGGCAATTTTAACGTCGACATTTAAAAGAGAAATAGGTCTCCAATTCTTAATGTATCTTCTGTCCCTGTCTTTTTTGTCTATAAGCCTAATGACAGCCTGTTTTTGTGAGTTAGATAATTCGCCGTTCTCAAAAGAGAAATTTAAGGAGTCCGTAAGTTGCTGACCTAGTAAGTTCCAAAAACATTTGTAAAACTCGGCAGTAAGGCCATCATTACCCGGCGTTTTACCGTTTGGAAATTTTTGTAGAGCTTTATGGCATTCCGTGAGCGAAAGCTTTCCTTCGCATACCAACATTGATTGTTCACTTAGAGTTGGGATACTATTGTTATCCAAAAAATCTGAGCAGAGATCCTCATTCGAGTCGTGATCGCGGCTACTGTATAGATTTTGATAGTAGCTTTTAAGTTCGTTCATTATAGCTTGTGGGTTAACCGTTATCTTTCCTTTAGAATCAAAAAGTCGACGGACCGCGGTTTTACTGGACCTTGTAGTTTCTAGATTAAGAAAGTACTTTGAATTTTTTTCGCCATTTTCATACCAATTTATTCTTGATCTTACAATGTTTCCCCGCACAATATAGTCATAAAGAAGTTCGTATTCATATTTTGCAGTCTCAAGGTTATAGATGTTTTTCTCTGAAGGGTCTGTATTGCAGATTAAATCGCACTGCGTAACTTTTTGTTCGGCTTCTACCAGACGGGCTCTTCGTTCTCTAGCTTTTTCCTTGCTATATTTAATAGAAACTTGTCTTATTCTATACTTAATTAGATCCCACAGAACGCGTTTGTCGTTGACGTCTTTGAATTCGTTAAGCCAGTCGGAATATTTTGAGGTGATGAGATGGATATAAGTCGCATCGTCTAAGAGGCTAGAATTAAATTTCCAGTGAGAGGGGCCGAATGGTTGCTTATCTAGGCTATTTATTGTGAGAGTTATTGCCGAATGATCAGACTTAATAGCAGGGATTATGTTTGCTTCCGTGATGTCATCTTGAATTTCTGTGCTGATGAGCCAGTAATCTAGGCGTCGTCTTATTAACGGTTTCTTTTGAGTCCACGTGTATTGCTTTTTTTCGGGGTTGCGAATTCTCCAAATGTCAATAAGATCCATTGCCGTCATTATTTCGTTAATTTTTTTAACAGAAGGTTTGGATTCTATTCTTCCTCCTAGATTATCAAGTATAGGGTCAAGATGAGTGTTAAAGTCACCACCAATGATAATTTGACTGTTGGGGTCGGCATTCATGTTTTCTAAAGCCTCGGCAAGGCGATCAAAGAAAGGGCATTGTTCACACCTTTCCGTTGGCGCATATAAATTAACAAAAAGAAACGGTGTATCTTGAACAAGTGCTTCCACAAAGATATATCGGCCTTCGCTATCCCCGTGCACGTTCTTAATATCAATCTGAAGATCACTGCTGAAAAGAATAAGAACGCCTTTGCTGTGAGTTGTGCCGTGCGAAAACAACATTTTGCCTAGCCATTGAAACTTCCATTGATTTTCAATTTCACGGGAGCTGTATGTTTCTTGTAGAAAAGCGATATCGACTTTTTGTTTCTTAATCCATGTAAAAATTGCTTTACGCTTATGAAAATCTCGAATCCCTCGAGCATTTAAGGACAAAAGCTTAAAATTATAATTAGCGATACTCAAGTGGGGCTGTTAAAAGTAGTAGATGGAAACAAAAGGAAGTGGAGCCGAGTGAACAAAAAGAGATAATTACACTGCAAAAACTGATAAACTTATTGAAAAAACTGACATCTGGAAAAACTTTAAACACATACAAAACAAAACAAAGAAAAAAGCATAGTGTTACCCATTGCCCCAAAACAAGTTGTGTGGGCGTCATCTTCTCCAGGCGTCATGCACGCTCCGCAGAGCCGTTAAAAGGTTATTCAAAGCAAAATCCTGCATTCTTGTATAATTTTTGTTTCTTACAAGAGTGGTGTCTCAAAGTTATATAATTTATGAAGGAAAAGACAATAAACCTAGAAAAACGGTTGGTTTACAGGGATAAATTTGCAGTTAATAAAGAGGCGATCAGGCTGGGCCTTACTGAAAGCAGCTTTTAAACTCTTTTTCTTCACTGCTTTAACTTTGTGCCTTTGAGCTTTTCGAATGTCATACAGTTCTTTGGGAATGTCTTCGTAGACTGCAAAATCAGAATCTTTCAACTTACTTCGAGCCAGCTGTAAAACTTCCTCGCGGTCTGAATAGCGGAGAAATCGGGCTAGGATTGGACGTGGCCCATTCTTGGCTGATTTTCCCAAACGGTGAATGCGTTGAAATTCAATTTTCTGCTGTGGGTTTTCTATCGCCAGCTCATCCTCCATAAACTTGTAAACAAGTGCCTTCGTGTCTTCACTCGGCCTGTCATCATCTTCGTCGGCAGAAATGATCCTCTCAGGAATGCCCAAAAACTTTAAATTTTCCCTTCTGCTGTAATCTTCTAAATACAAAAATTGCTTACGTAGGTTTTCGATGTCTGAAGTGCAGCCGTCTTTGATGTCATAGGCATTCTTTTTCATTTCCTCAATTTCATCTTCACAGAAACTTACGCTTTCTTTCAGCACGTTGACCGACTTGTCGATGGTCTTGGTTTTAGAATCGAGAGCTGAGACTTCTTTTTCAAGCCTACTCACGGACATTTCAATACTGGAGACGGAGGTGGTAAGGTTGTTTAGACGGAGTTCGATCTGATCCAGTTTGTCAAGCTTGGACAATTTCGATAAGATAAGGTCGACCTTCTCGGCCAAACCTTCCGCCATACCTTCCGCCATATTGAAGGCTTCAAGGATAATATCTCCGGAACTTTCTTTTTGTTTCTTCTCGTATGGGGAGCAGGCAGAGTCTCCAGAAGATGAACCTCGCGATTTTCTCTTGATAGTTGATCTGATAAATTCCATACGCGGGATTTTAGGCTAAAATTTTTCAGTTTTTCTGCGGAGCGTTGCAAGAGACGTCCTCACTCCTCCATGATCAGCGGTCTCACCCCAGAAGGGAAGAGGGGATAATCGTCTCTGGTAGGTGCTCAACAATAAAAAGGTTTGTCTCACATGTTAAAAGAAATAATTACAAAAAAAAAACAACAACAACAACAACACACACACTCACCGCTGTTGTCGGTCACCATGGGTTCTTCTGTGGGAGATGCAGATTCTGGCTTCTCAGGCTCTGCGAGCTCTGCCCTTCCCGTTGCTGCAATATTTAGTAAGCCGTTAGCGGAGATTAAATAGAGTTTATGTATGTATGTATGTATGTATGTATGTATGTATGTATGTATGTATGTATGTATGTATGTATGTATGTATGTATGTATGTATGTATGTATGTATGTATGTGTGTATGTATGTATGTATGTATGTATGTATGTATGTATGTAACATTCAGACAAAGAATATTATGATGTAAATACTTTTTGTAGGCTCCTGTTGTTGCTGTGAAATAATACGCTTACCCAATTAATTAACATGCATAGCTAAAATTTAAAATAAAGGTTGTTTGTCCCAAGTGTTGGTGAATGCTTTTCAGTCCATATTAAATTATTTACACTTTAACCGAATTTACGCACTCCTTAAATTTCCAAGATAAGTTAAAATTGCTTTACTTCTTTCACCGCTTTTAAAGTTATGAGGAAATTGTGAGTTTTTGCTGAGAATTTCTCTTATATTCCTTAAACGTACCGTATATGAGAAAAAGGGGATTAAATACATCGATTGTTATCATTGCTTGAGTATTCTCTCTGTATTTACCTTTATCCAGAACATCTAAAGTGGAATGTTTAAATAATGATCACTTGAGCATAACGCAACTCTTCATCTTGCGTTTCGAGTTCTTTGACGATGGCGACACAAATCGTTGTTCGGCACATTTTACAGTATTCCTATAGCAGTTGAAAGTAGAAAAAAATGTCAATAGAGCGACATCAGAACGCCATCAGAACAAGAATAAATAATAAGCAAGCTGATTCGGCCTATGTGTACAATAAACTTTATTTCAGTATGCTACGCGCTGGACAGAGTTTAGCTACATGTTCCTGCGGCTTTTTGGGATAGCAAATTGCATTTAGTGACTTATTCCTGGCGGTCTGGAACAGAAAGTGACATTCATGGAACTGCACATTATTATGCTTGGTCCTTTAATTTTTCAGTAAGGATCTCTTCAGCTTCCCAATGTGGACATGCATGGGGGATTAGCTGAAGAGGTATTGTGCGCTGTGGGGGTTAAAAAGGTGAAAAAAAACAAACAGACAAACAAACAGCGGGGTTCTATAGCAACGGATTCACACCGTAATTTTTAAACGAACAGATAATAGATTCTCCTGGTTATTTGGAATAAAGTCATGAGGAGTGGAGGGATGTGCCCTTCTCACAGCCTTGGGGCTAGTAGTTATTCAGCATCGGTGCACGCTAAATTTCTCTTACCCTCTATTCAGGCAGGCGAGGGAAGTAATTGTAACAACGAAATATACTTACCAATCCCATAGGCCTGTACTGCCGTTCTCAGCTCACTTGGCTTTATAGGTGATACATCGGCCTCCTTACACCGTTCTTGAAAGTGCTCGGCTCTTATGGCCACGGCCCCTTGTTGAGTGCCATCGGATGAAAATTTGGACGTAACACAGTCCGTCTTTAGAAATTGACGTGTCTGAAAAAGTAACATTGAAAACTGATACCCTCTTCAAGGCTCAAAACCGAAACAACGGCAAAAAACGGGCAACGCCTGCAGCATTGTAAAACATTTCCTTTCAATTCACAATGACCTACTACTTTTAAAGAATAAATTATCAACAAAATTGGCAGAAAAAAAGAGAGTTCCCTACAGGAGCGGTATAATTTTACAGAACAACAGTGTTTGGGCTACTGATTCAGTGAACTGACATCTCTCTCTATTAGACACGACTCTCCTGTAAAAAAAGTGCCGTCATGCCGGAAATAAAGTCGCTTACAGAATCCGTTCTTTGATGATTTTTTTTCTTTTCTAACTAATTCTGTATGACTGTTGCGCTCTTTTACTCGTCTATCAACTGCTTTACGTTACCTTGTCTTTATCCAGTCCTTCCAATGATACCATAAGTTTACTTTCAAGCTTATTTAAAAACACTTCCTTTCCTTGGGCGACGCCGATTGCGACGTGTTGCGGGGCGTGTGACTGCATGCAGATTGCAGCCCTCTGATACTTAAGTACATGGGGAGAGACTTTCTCCATAAAGAACTCAATAATCTCATCATCGGACACTGAGGAGGTCAGCTCCTGCATCTGTCAATTTTTAAAAAAAGATGCAGTTTTTTAAGGTTCAGTGTCAGTGTCATGTGGATGTCTAGCAAAGTCAATTTTTCTAAGTAGTAACAGCCTTGCTCCTTTTTTGTAATCTGAGTATATTTTTTGCCTCGTTAGATCTCTTAGGATTTTAAGATCCTATAATAATAATAATAATAATAATAATAATAACTTTATGTCATGTGTCTCGAAGCTTCTAGCTTTGGACAAGTGCTTTGCTAATCGGGGTGACTAGTGTCACATGCGGCATTTTCGTTTGTGATCCTTTGCATAATAATTTTACTCTAACATCAGTGTTGATCACATTTTACCGAAATATGGAACTGTAGTATCAGCTTAATTTTCCTTTGTACTTTCCTCTTTGCACTGATATTCTTGATTTTTGTATAGTACTCTGATCCAAACTATAGCAAAAATAAATAAATAAAAGTTCAAAAATTCACTTTTCTGGCGGCCAAAAGTCCACACGCCCATTTTTGAGAATCGCGTTCCCCTCCCTTCTTCTCCAAATCCTTTGAGCACGATTCCCAGGCACTCATTATAGAGGTCTCTTCCTTCTTGAGTCAGCACCCATTCTCCCAAAGCAATGACCTTTCCAACAACTGAGGAGACTTTTTCAATCAAACAGTCAAACATCTGCTGCCAAAGAGAGGCTTCTTCATCTGAAATCGATCTCTGAGCGTTATCAAACGGTATGAAAATGATACGGGACAGCAACCTGAAAATTATGTAATACACAAAAAGAAAACTACATTTTAGAAGATCTGCTGCACGTTTCAAAAGATTAGCCTGTCACGTAGTACCAAGCCATAGCCTTTTAACTGAGCAGTAAAACTACCAATGACCTACAAACCACCTAAGTGCCTGGAGAGTAAGCATCCGGAGAGTAGCTGCCTTTAAAAAGTAAATTTCAACTCAGGTTACTTATTACTTCATTGCCAGGAAAATTAATTTTTTTTATGGCAAATACTGACTTAGAAAGAAGCATACCCCTTTTATGGCAGAAACGTTAGGTTTGTCGGCAGGGGAAAATTTTGTTATCGGAACAGACTCTTTTAAAATCATAGACATTGTTTTCTTTAACAGGAAATAGCAAAACTGTAATGTCCAAATAAATGGGATAATATGCATACTTTCATTTCCCGAGGTGAAGCCACCTTATCAGTCCAATGTTGAATTCCTTTCCTCTGTTATGATCCTTAAACTAAAATTTTTCGGATATTTCACACCTTTCGCGGTCTGGTTTGGAGAGCCAGTCGACAATGTGATGGTTGATAGAAAATATCGGGCAACATTTTGGCGTCCATTCCCCATGGCAATTTATGTTACTTCCTTCATTGAAGAATTTTTTGGCGGCCTCTCCTACATCTTGAGGCCTCGTAGGGTCGTCCATGACATATCCCATTGTTGTATGGCTTGCTACCTTTCCACTGACCTGCAAAATCATCAAGACATCAAGATTTGCTCAGTTTTTGTGCTACTGGAATGATACATATACCTGAATGTTTTGTCAGCGTGCGTACAGATGTTGCAGTGCAGTGAATGACTTACAAACGAGTTGTATTTTATTCCCTGTATTCGAGGAGCAAAAAAGTCAATGGTCAATCAAATCCCTGAATATATCAAGTTTTTTTCCATACAAATAAAAACTCGTTATACCTTCTCAGAAGCAGAGGCGAAGAAATTGTGCTTCCACCCTCCTGTACAAGATATGGCCACCTTACATGCAGTGGACTTTCCACTATCAGGGTCTCCTACCGCAGCAGGCAAGGGACAAGAACCTGCCAACGTCTGCCACTGTGAAGTGAAACAAAGCACATAACATGTACCAGGTCCAATAATAAGGATTTTGGAGAGTTGCAACATGTATCTGTTCTTCGCTTTTATCTTCTGCGACAAAGCCGCTCACTTTTCTACAATTCGTGTTGGCACGCCAAGATTAACGTGAGTACTTTTATGACCTCAACGGTATCAACTATGGTATGAAGTCCAAATTAAATTGACATAACGAGATAGTCACTAAGCCTACAACTGCTCGAAAGACGAAAGGTTGAATTCCTAGCAACAGTTATTTTTTTAAGAGAATGATTAGCAAAATAGATACAAATTGATACATACCACGTCATAATGGGAGATGATGACACTCATTGACAGCGTAAAGAAAGTGGGCAAAAAATTACCACACTCCTGGTCTTTCAACTTTTCGATGTCCAGTCCAGTTCCATGAAATACCTCTTCTATTGTAGTGCTAAGACTAGGATCATCACTCATGGCTTGTTTTATGGAGCCGCTGAGAAAGTGACACATAATATCAAAATATTTTGTAGTCAAGGGCAATTGAACTGACGCTTTCCGAGCCTCGTGGGCTATTCCGCTTCCAGGATCTTTTACCAGGTGACTTATCCACGTGAAGCCATAATCTTCTGGTTTCACCAGATTCCCGTTTCCATTAATGAAAACGTCTTTATTCATGGCCCAAATCACGGTATTACGCTGGAGGTTGCTGTTTTTCCCCACCACATATGCAGCTCTGGGAATATCATCTAGATCTGGTATTTCAACGCTGGCTTCTAATTCTGCCAGCAAGGCTTCCAATTGGTTGGTGGTAAGTTGAGCACTGTAGCTTCTAAAAAATTGTCCTCACCACCTGCGTTTACAATTGCCAAGAAGGTCTCCACTTTGACTCTGCCTGCTTTCGAATAAAAGAATTCCCTTTAAAAAACAATTGCAACACGAAAAAATCGTCAGAGTGGGTGAGTACCGTGTTTTATGGGCAAACCTAAAACAAGGAATGGTGGAAAGGCGGAAAATCGGTCCAAATCCTATTAAAAACGCGAAATGCCAAATAAAGATAGAAAAAAGGGTTCTTAGTAAAACACAAAACGGGTAACGGCCGTAACGGGACTTTTAAAAAAAAATTCTCCTTCGAGCTGATATTTTAACCCTCGGACGTACAAACAAAGTCACACCCCCACCGTGGTACAAGGCCGGGGGGGGGGGTTGATGGAACCCCTCCTTTTGGATTTTACCAAAAATTAAAAAATTATCCAAAAAAAGGCGAAAATTGAAAAATGTTTTATGTTTTCCATGTGAAATATGACATAATTAAACATTTTGCTGCTTTTTTCGTACAATTTGTGCTTTATTCACCTAAAAAAGTGAAAAACACACAGTTTTGCCCAAAAATGGCGTGACCACCTGCTATTTATGACGTCATATCTCGTAACCATAGCAACCAATTCTCACCAAACGTGCGCCAAAATGTGTGTAAGGGATATGCCTACAGCTACTGAAAACGACAGTTGCTAACTTAAAATCGTTTCGTAAAAATCGGAGAAAAACCTTATGTGGGAGTGCCCCCCCCGCCCCCCTTGTACGCCCGAGGGTTAAAACGCGACTTTTTCAAGTTGAATTATTATAAAAACACAAGAGAGGATATCCTCTCTTGAAAAGGATTGCTGTGCCAAAAACCGTTGTCCAGACTCATCGGCAATGCAGCGAAAGAAGGGATTTGCCGGTTCCTTAATTGCGTTCGACGAAGGAGAACGAATACTAAAGCGTATTCGTGTGTTTTCCCCTAGGGTATCGATCGCGATACCATTCGATTTCAGGGTCTGGGCTGCCAATCACAGAAAGAACATACTTGCAGGCTTTTGGCTAGGACGGAAAAACACGCCACTTAACGTGACAAAAATGGCGTCACGCACTCGCGAAAAATATGTATCGGCATCTGAGACCACGTTTTACTCCTCTTAGCATAAAGTTTTGTCGGGCATCTCTTAGAAATAAATCAGCCTAACCTTCATGTCATTTTAGCGTCTGCACGTTTGTTTTGGATTTTTGCACCGTCAAACGGGAAAGTCCCTTAAATAACATGGCCAATCGAAAAACAGAGAGGAGAGCAGACTTTGTTGGGAGAACTTCAGAGGAGTATCGTGTTTCTGCGGCGAGAAAACATGAAAATTTCACAATAAATCTGTTATGAACTGCAGAGAAATGCCATTAACTTTCTCGTTATACGGTTTGGGTTCGACGGATTGTAAATCTCAGTGAACACAGTTTACACTCCCGAGAAGTCCGGAAAGAAAAGTATTTGTGATTGGCAGAGCTATACGGATTTATAGGAAAACAGCCGATGTTGCGCTGTTGAAAGAAATCAGCCTTTTCGATCTATTTTAGTCACTTTTTTCCACTATTGCGGTTTTCATTGTCACGCCATCGAAAAATAAATTCGAAACTATTCAATGACAGAAGCTAAGAATTAGAAATGTTACAAAATATTGATAAATAAACAACTTCTTCAAAGTCTCAGGTTGGTGCAGTACACCGTTCTTGAGTTATTTGCCGAAACATTCCACGCAAATTTATGGATCTCAGTATGTAAACGCCATATTCGTGTCCTTCAGAGTGACACCAGCATGGCGGCAGAGAATCAACGAAAACATCTGGAACTCACTTTTGCAATGAGAGCGATTGCTTTTCCTTCGCGAGCTTAGTACAATTTAGCAGGCCTAGCGAGTTTTGATTTTATGAATTTTCTGACGTCACGTAAAAACTCCGCGTCCCCGAGCTCTTGTCCCCTCGTCCCCGATTTCACGTGCCTGCGCGTCCCTATCTCGCGTCCCCTTGTCCCACGTCCCCAAACACGCGTCCCCGTCCCACTTTTAGCCATCGCCCTCTTTACCCCGTTGCGTGACTGTCTTACGAACAACGTTTTTTCTATCTTTATTGTATTTTTTGGTATTCCGCGTTTTAGGATTTGGGCTGATTTCTCGCCGTTCCCCCTATTAAGGATTTAGGGTGACTTTCCGCCGTTCTGCCATTCCACGTTTTAGGGTCGCCCTGTTTTAGCGATGAAATGCATGCAGGGCTCGAATACACGAGGGGATCTAACAAAAGCAAATTCAATAAGCTCCGACGTAGGGCTACGTTTATAAAACTATTCTTTTCCTTTTAATTCCCCCACCAAAACAGCACTCCAGTTTCTTTTAAATTCTTTAGTCCGTCTAGCGAAACACGCGTGAGAAAAATATGGCCACGCTCGCGCGCATCCAGTACCCTCGCTGCTCGCGTGTGACGCATAACACTTACTTTTTTAGAAAGTGGACGCTGTTGCAGCTTCGTCTCAAGTTAAAAAGTGCAGGAATGAAAATATTAAACTCTAGGCAAATTACGCTATTTAGAAACGTTTTCACCAGTTTGTAAGGGGCTATTTAAACAGCTAAAATAAAGAAAAACTTACTTCTCGTGACCATCTTTATGTATGGCCTTCCCCAGATATCCGGACATTGACTGCGCTAAAACCGGCGAAAGGAAGCGAAAGGTAAAGTTTGAAAGTGCGACGAATTTTGTTCCCTTTTTTACACCGTAGCATCCATTTTCAACGATGATTCCGTAAGACGACATCTTTCCATCGAAATAGATGAGACCAAAATGGGAAAAAATGTGGTTTCACTGCGGAATCAAAGTCCTGTGCAAAATTTTCACACGGGAGATTTTTTCTCAACTGTTTCGTCATATCTATCTTTAGTGACATGCCTAGTATACTTTTCTGCCCCAGTGCCAATTACTGTAGCAGGACTTCCTGGGCTGACAGGGGCCTCGGAAGGGATGGTTCAACAAATATTTTCGGGATGGTTAAAAAATACGTTTTCATCTACTTATAAATTTTGTTCACCAGTCGGGTTCACCAGTCAAGGAAAATGATTCACTGACTTTTCCTGGTTCCATTACAATGAGCAAAACGATTCTGTTCTTGGTTACATTTTTGTTAAACAAAATGAAATTCTAATCTGATGCTGCTAGAAATAAAAATGGACCTTTGTGTGTATGCCTTCCGTCTGATTTTTGGAAGCACCAACTTTTTATTTTCACAAGCTAAAGTGGAAATATAATGTTAATTAAAACTATGTTCATTACTAAAAAAATGATCGGAGTTTTAGATGCATTTCTAGCCATTTCAGAAGACCTAGATGTCCAATTTTCCCCACACCCACCTACTATGCTCACGCTTCAGCATTCGGCTGAGCGTACCACCCACAACCCACAACCCCCCACCCCACCCCCCACCCAACTCTCAATATAGCTCCGCGGTCCTTGTCAGTGCGAAATTCTAACACCTGATTGGAGTATGTGGGGTATAACGCACAATTGTCATGCACGTGCTTTTATTCGCAGGTAAAGCCCTTACATCAAATTCTCACCCTTAAAAAAGACTCCGCATGTAAAGAAAAATGTGTTGAACAAACGATTACTACTATACAGCCATAAAACTATTTGAAACTAAGCAGGATAACTAAATATGATTACTGAATTGCAAGCTTTATTACAACAAATAACCTATTTACAGATATAGTTGCCACCTTATAGATAAAGGGTGTGGCAGATCATAGTAAGGCTCTATAGGCTGTTTTTCCTATGTATATATACGTCTAAAGGTAGTAATCGCAGCCTAGGTTAAGTAACCAGAGTTCCTCGACAACTATATGATCGCTGCTTTTCAGGGCTTAAAATACACAAACAGCGCAATGACAAAAGAACCCAGTGTAGATCATAGTTTATGTTTATAACAAGTTTGCGCGAAACCACATCCCACGGCTTAGATAATTTCTTAGTTTGGCTTTCAGTAAGTAAAGCGAACTTTACTTTATTTGTGTAAAAGAGTAATTCTCGGCGGTACCTATGGTACCTATATATTATCCCTGCAACTCACACGCATTATGCGAGTAACACACGCCTACGGGTCGAAAACATCAATCACACGCCTATAGGACAATTTCACAACCCTGACTCACAATTTCGTCAACCATTAACAAGAAAAATTGAATCCAATTTCCACCCAAAATAGTACACTAAACGCTGCTAAATGTCGCGAATCATTCCTAAATAACAAGCTAAAAGATTGTGTTTTTGCCACCACATTTCAACCTTCGGAAATCATTGAAACATCTTCGGGATTGTTCGGCATTGTTAGAGCATCGTCGAAATTTTTCGGAAATTCGGATACGACAACCTCTAGCATTTGACTTTGAAAAAAAGTTGGTAATATAATATATGAGTTCAATGAACAGATGGAAATTCAGGTACCCTTTTTTCCTGGTAACATTTGGAAACATAACTGTTTCTTCTTTTTACCATTCTGTGATAGAAAAACAAATGACGTCGTTTGGGCATTGCACACATTATCCGTTTAAACCTTGAAGACCAGACGAACACTTGCTCAGCAACGGGAGTATTCAAACAGGGAAACCTTTCTTTTAGATCGTCACTCCCATACTTCACCCGACAGTCGGGATTCTTGTGGTTTCGTAAATGGAGCCGGTCCACGATCTTCCTAACCTTCAGCCACATTTTGTCATAAGGCTCAGGGAGGGGAAGTGGTTTTCTGGCGGCTCGCAGTTTGTCAACATTACAAAGGTTGTCATAACTCAAGATAAATTCCCCCCAATCTTCTTCTGGAATGTCTTTTAATCGCGTCAGTAAGTACTGTACGGCAATTAAAAAGACTTGGCCAGGCCCCTCAGATCTGTGGATATAGATATGATACAGGGATGGTCAGTATTTTCCGTGATACTTCAGAAGAAAACCTACATACCTAGCTGGCTGCCTCCCTCCCTGACTCCTTGTCTGCTTGCCAAGGCCTGCCTGCCTACCCACCTATCTACCTCTTTACCTACCTACCTACTCACCTATCTACCTCTTTACCTACCTACCTACCTACCTACCTACCCACATGCATAAAACTAACAATAACCCTTCATTCCAATCAGGACATTTCCTAAGGGCCTATTTTAAACATTTTTGAGGGGTCTCTCTTCTTTAACATACTTCGCAAACATTTCCCATCGAGAATGTACAGTGCAGGTACCAGCAATTAAAATAAGGGTGAGGTCATGTAAAGGTGAAATCTTTTACCAACCCCCTTAGAAAGAAAAAATAACTTGTTTGCGAGCGTCCAGAGATTCACGGGTTTGCTGTTTATAAATCTTTTCACCAATGGGATTCCATAGTTTGCAAATACAAGGAACCTGGTTCAAAGTAACAGTTAATAACTTCACATCCAAGAGGTTACCAAACTTTATGTCAACAATCAGCAAGCAACCTTGCTCTCAATAATTCCGAATATACTGACACTCAAACGTAATATTGCTTTTTTTACTTACACGTAGAGAGGGCACCATTTTTCAATGAATCCACCTCCTCCTACAAAGTGAAGAAGGCCGCGCGACCATTTGCGAAGTGTTTTCTGATTTTCTCCTGTGTCTTTATTACAAGCAGGTGCGGCCTCTTGGTCGTCGTCTGTCTCACACTCAACCAAAATGGCTTGATTATCGCGGATAAAATCTTCTGTGCCTGAAAATGAAGCAACCAATTCATTAAATTCCACGTGGGATAAGACGGCTTCGTCAACACACCACCTTCGTCCAACCCAGTATAAATCACACTACCTATCATTGTCAAGATTGATGTGTAGCTTAATGAACTAGTCAGGATTTACTTAGTGGCTTATGTTACTACCTTGAGCTTTAGCTGCAGATGAACCTTGGTGGTGATCGTCAGTGGGGAGATTTGAGACCACTTTGTTGACTGTTTCAGCGTTTCTAACGTTTATTTCGCTAGGATCTGAACCTGTAATGACAATCCAAACATCATATTTAAGTGAAATGGCGTGAGGTTTTTCTAAAATTAACCTTCTTTCCTGTACTCTTTGTTTAATCTACCCCAAAAATTCATATTGAAAGCAGACTGTGTAAACAATAAGTTCCACAAGCGTAAGTTGAATATGCCGAATGGTAAACTAGCCAACTTGGCCTCGCCTCGATCTTTGGCCATAACGATCTTGTCTCTAACAAGCGCGAGGGGAATAATTGTTTTATTGAAACCTGGCAAGAAATGTGGGTACTCGCGACTCGTTTTATTTAACAATAATATTATTAAGTACTATTTCAAAAACGAGTGCGAGGGTTTCATCAGGTTTCCAAACACGAGAAAACATTTGAAACCACGAGGCCGCAGGCCGAGTGGTTTTTAATTATTGTTTTCGAGTGTTTGGAAACCTGATGAAACCCGAAGCACGAGTTTTTGTAATTACTTCTCCAACAAAAAAAATTAGAAGCACTTATCATTTTAATGAGTTTTCTCGATTCAAATATTCTATTTGTGGATCGTAATCAACGCTTTGAGGCGTTGATTGAGATCCCGTCGCCGACGTGCTAGTGTGTGAAATTATTCTTGCATTTAATGCAACGTTTTTCAGTCTTGTTGTTTGTCAGTTCGAAGCAAACACGTTGCTTTGAATTCACAAGCCAAATTCCAGAAATGGCAGAGTACAGATTTAGAGCTGCCAAAACTTTTGAACAAGAAGAAAAGTGTGTGGCCAGCGCTATTCCGAAGTCTACCCAATATAAAAACAAATGGGCGGTTGGAATTTTTGAACAATGGCAAAAAGTCCGAGTTCCTAAAGTAGCAACGTTGGAACCAGGCGGTCTATTTAAAAATTACGATCTGCACAAAGTTCAGTCCTTGGAATTTCCGTTGCTTGAAATGGATGCTTTAAGCCTCAATTATTGGCTGGCAAAGTTTATCCAAGAAGTTGCTAAACCATCAAAGGAAAGATACCCACCCAGAACCATATATCAGATTGTGTGCGGAATACGTCGATTCATGGAGGAAAAGAATGCAAACTTGGATTTCAATCTCCTCGATGCATCAGACAAAAGGTGCAGTAGTGTTGCTTTCATTGTCATAATTTGCTCTCATATTGTGTGAATAAATAAATTTGTTGATGTCCATGTTTTCGTCTTGCCTTTTGAATATGCAGATTAAGAAACAATTTACACACGGGTTTGAAATCGTTTCTAAACGCGTGTGGTTTTCAACTCGTTTTTCATTGGGTTTCTAAACTCATCCACCTGACCAGAATGGGCCGTTCTGGTAGGCTGATAACAATATGAATAATTAATGAGTTTGAGAAGAAATAATAAAACACAAACTGCGGTGACAAACAGGGATAACAAACGCATTGTTTGGAAAGTTATTTGAATACATGTACTTGACGTTTCGTATGCTTCGACGTCACCGCAGTTTGTGTTTTATTACTTCTCAAGCTGAGATGGACAAAAAACAAGAGTAGTTACATTATTATTGTTATTATTATTATTATTATTATTATTAATGCTATTATTAGTGTTGATAAAAACAAAGACGTTGTGAGGATACCGTCACTGCTTCTGGGTACACGACAGTAGTCATGTATAAACTGCCGCAAGTTTGTCGGTACGTTTTTCTCTCTCGCCAGTTGACTATGGGCGGCGCAGAAGGCTGACGCCTGAGTTTCCGGCTCCTCCGTACAGACACTTGGGTAGTTGATGGTGGGAAGCCCAGAAACTACAGCCTTGACGGGGTACAGGCAATGTGGATGGCGCAGCTTCCAAATACCATCCATCGACACAAAGTTCTGACAACCTTCATAAGAAAAGCAGAGTACGGAAAAATCAGTATCGAGAACTAAGTAATTTACAGCCAATAATAATAACAACAACAACAACAACAATAATAATAATAATAATAATAATAATAATAATCTGAGAAACGCGGTTTACTGTTTCAACGTTTGTTAGCTGACGGTTTTGGTGTCTTCATTCATTTGGGATATGCCTACCGTTGCCCTGGTTTGTGTTGAATGTTTCGGTAAGATGGAATTCGTGATTATTAACGGTGTTTTAAACGACTAAAAGTCCTTCACCGTTATGGATTTCGTTCAAAGTCGATGTCCATTCCTAATCAACCATTTCTAAGAAACCAACAACAAGACAGTTACCAATTCGGCTTCTCTTCTCACCTCTTTCCTTGCACATCTCTGAACAGCTGGTCGCTGGATGTGAATAGTTTTCCGTTGTTCTTTTACTCTCAACGAAACTCATGAACTCGTCCCTAGCGTCATCCTCTTTCCCTTTAAAGTACCAAGTGATGTTCCGCTCTCTTATTTCCGCCTCAATTTCATGGTTGTAAAAGCCAGAGGAAACCGCCTTACGATCAAGTCGACGAGCTAAATAATATTAATCATGACAAAATTAGTCTGTACACACTTCAACGATAACAACAAACGTTTAACATGCGATAGAACAAATGACATCACTACATAAAGAAGACATTCAGGACATTTTGTGTTAAAACACATTGTATATTGAGACTGTTTTGGATAAAAGTGAAAAACGGGCAGAAATTTACGACTCAAATTAAAAAGCTGCGTAGAAGAGAGCCTTCCCGTGAGTTAAATTAAATGTCAAAATCCAATAGAGCTGGCTCTGATTACTGTCTTTAGTTAGATAGTTTATAGTTACTAGATAGTTTTTCCCTCCAACGCCCCCTTTTCCCCAGATCACGCGCGCTTTCAGTATTTTCGCGCCACTTTGTTTTTGCGACGTCCCTACCATCTCAGACCTGGAACAGGCTTTAGTTTTTAATGTACATAGATTTTAAAGTTTTTATAGTACAAAATGCCTTTTTAAAGTGAATTTCAGTCCACTTCCTCGCCTTTCAAAATACCTCAGTTGTTTGCTGCAGCGTACGAAGAAAAACTTCCCACTTAAACACACTTATTTTTATATTAAATTATTCATATTTATTACATATCTATTTCTTACCGTTTGCCTTTGTAGCGAGCTGTTTGAGCTCATCTGGTAAAACCAATGATTGTTCTTTCAACACCTCATTGTAACTCTCGGTGAAACCGACGAAAGATACCCAAGCATGGTTGCTGAAATGAACGTAAATGATGGTCAACCTAGTTTGTTAGCCCATACAGTCGCCGGACCGCTCGAGAAGTACGCAGGATTAAGTCAAAGCACTGAATGCCATCAGCTGCATCGAAACGTGAACGCGAGAAAAAACTATTGATTGATTGGCTAATGTGACAATACTGTAAAGATTCCATTTCTCGTTTTCCACTTGAATCACCGAAAATGTGCGCCTATTAATGTTATTTCTTTCATACCTGCCCTCATGCAAGCACCCCTCCCATTCCAATTTGCCTCTCGGCAGCCCCCCGTTTTCCTTCGGTCACTTTATTTTCGAGTTCTTCACATTTGGAGGCCACGATCGTAGCCTTGTTCTTGGGAGGAAAACAGGACACAACGCAATAGCCTGATAGTCTTCTTCTTCAGTCTGGGTAAATGCGTGACCATCCATGCAACGGCAGCTTAGGTAATCGTGGTTTATAACAACAACCACAACAACTCATGCCGCCCATTTTATTTATACCGTAAACTGCCAAATTATAAACCCTGGGCTTATACAACGTCGTAAGGGGTTTTGGGTGGGCTTATAAACGGAGGGGCTTATATCCGGTGGGGGGGGGGGGGGGGCTTATAAGCGGAATAAAAAGAAAACGTTTCCAAATGAGCCACAGCAGTGTTGATCGAAATACGTTCTTAATTTACCAGTTTTTAATTAACCTTTGAAACGTCAGTAATAAATCGAATTCATTTCAATTTTAACAACAAAGTCAAAACTGTAACAACACGAACGTAACCGGAACGTAAAAAAACAGAAGCTCAGAGTTCATCTTTGCACTGTTCTGTGAGAGTGCTTAATACTGAAGGCTGGTTTCCATATGATGGCTAAGATCGCTACAACCGCTACCAAAAAAGTTGAGTGGTCGCGTGCGTTTTTGATCGCCGAGCAGTTTCCATACAGGCTGGTTTCGTATGATTGCTGTGATCGTGACGATCGCTAAAAAGTGGTTTCCACATAATCGCAACGATTCCTAAACGTTTTTGCCAGCGATCGTTGCAATCATATGGAAAGCAGCCTTAAGGAAACAAGGAAAACTGCAAGGGGGCTTATATCCGGAGGGCTTATAACCGGATGTATTTTGGGGGGGGGAGCTTATAAGCGGGGGAGCTTATAAGCGGCATTTTACGGTATCTCAAAAAAGTCCTGCACTTTGAAATGACAAAACCCAGGACATTATAAGAAACATTTCAATGTTTACACTTACGCCAATGATATTTGAAGAAGGCACAGGCTTCTCTCTAAAAACACTTCATCGCTTGCTTCTACATACGGACGTTGCTCGTCGTAGAAACGGTATCCTTGGCTCACGTTACCAAACATGGAGTAGCCGAAGTTAATCTCACAGTCTTGGCAACGCAAAGAGAGCTTCAGGGCAGTTTTGACTGTGTTCATTGAAAACACAGTTACAGTGCACATTTTGTTTTGCGTTTTCAGACTTTTACCACAATTTGTGCAGTTGTTCACCGGTGGCGCAAGTATCTCCACATCATCCACACCAGGTTGCCGATCATCGGTACACAACAAAAGAAGACTTACACAGCTTTCCAGGTCGATCTCCTCCTCAATTCTACAAAGTTTTCGGTAGTAGAAAGACAGCACGGTCTTTTTCGCTGCCTGTGGCATAACTTGTGGCATGGGGCGAACGATGTCCACAAACTTCAGTGCATTTGGAATTTTCAGTTGCATTAACCAGAGCAGATCGTCCTTGCTCAACACGTTTCGCAGTTGCGATAACTCAGACAAACGGACATTTTTAACTACTTCTAATGCTTCGAGCAGATCCGATCTTTTTCTTTTTCTCCCGCTTAGGTTTTCTAAAAATGCTGCCTCAAAAGGGGTCCTGGAGGCCATGCCAGTCAAACTTCAACATAAGAAGGTCACATTAAGTAACTGAGCCGACTATGCCTTGACCAAATGTTAGCGTGTGACTTTCCCTTTCCTCAAGAGCTAATACACTAGGCGATTTTTCGTGCACTTTCTGTCACAGCGACACACGCTGAACACATTTTAATTACCACGTGCAATGAACTTCCTTACAACTTTCTGGGGGGAGGGGGGGGGGTCTGAGAATAGCGTTTTACACGAGGCGACAGCACTCGAGCGCTCTGAACGGCCCAGGGGGTGCTCATGATATCTTTTTGTTGGGTGGGGAGGGAGCATGGGTTTGGTTAAGGACGGAATGCCAATATCATTGGATTCAATAACAAAAGCCTCATACTGATACGTTGCTGTTGATCTAGATCACAAGTGACATCCACCAGCTGGAAAATTGTGCCCATGTAACATCATGTTTAAAGATAGCACTTTGCCCCCAACGCAGACTTCTTGGCAGGGCTCGTCTCCAATTCGTTACCAAGGAAACGCGTGGACAAATTAACCCTCCATTCGGTAACAAATGTAGTAAGAACCAGCCTGCGTGGCAGGCGCGAGACTGGGAGCGAGGCGGGTAAACAGCGAGCGCGATACGCGAGCGCGGAAAGCGAGGAAAGGGAAATTAGGCGCCTTCCACGCACCAGCCAAGCGTGCGAACATCCAGTTATGGATGAACTTGGAAGTTTGTGAGCTCGAGAGCAATTCTATCTTTCTCGGTTGCTCTCCAAACTTCCCAAGTACATCCATAACTCGATATACGCAAGGCTAAAGGCATGCAACAAAGTGGTGCAGGAAAACAGGTTTTATCAGTGTGGCAGCTGCGCGATTTTTCACCGCTTGACGGACTAATTGGATGATAAACAATAGCATGTATGTGCAGAACAACTTACGGGCTTGAAGAAACAACACTTATTTGAACTAGAATACTCGGAATTTCTATTTTTCAAAATAAAATACACCGGTTGAAAATTACGAATTACCCAAAAGTAGAATCTGTATTTTGAAGCAAGATAGTTAATTCCAATGTGGCACGCAGGCATAGTATGGATCCGCAGATGCCAAATTTCACCGCAACAGAGGATTTGTGATTGTTTAAATCGATAAGCTAGTCAAATTTCGCAATTTCTTGAATGAAGATTCACAGATGAAACGACAGCAGGCTTTTATAAATAAAACATTTATTCAAACAAACCTTTTAAAATAAACACGTTCAATTTCTCTCCGAGGGAAGCTACAAGCGATTCCGCTCGATCGATGTGCAAATTATTTAACTATCACTGATGTGGAGCATGTGCACATTTTTCAACAATTTCATATAAACTGTGAGGATTACGGAGCATCAGTCAATTAAAAACCTATTCCTGTACAAATTTAAATTAAAACATGTCATTTACGTTACCCTGAATTCTCAGAGGCGCTAGAACGTTTCCTAGAAAATCAGAAGCCCAATAGCTGTTTTGTAATGGGACACATTGCTCATGCAGACTCCTCTTCGCTTTGTCAAAGCAACAGATTATCGTCGAATTTCTTCGTTCTAAACTCTATCAATTCCAACGTTTACCTTGTCGAGTCTTCCTTGGAGTTTCTTCTTTTGTTTTTGTAAGTTTCAATGTTCCCACAGACCAATTTGTGGCCTTTTTAGTTCCAGCTGAATGGATCTGCAAGAATTTTCTGCAGCTCGGGTTCTTCTTAAGTTGGCACTAGATAGCTCTTCATTCATATTTGACTGACTGCAGCGTTTGCTCTTTGTTCGTTTCAGCGGTTGCAGTTAAGTTCAATTACAAGAGAATAACCAGGAGGTCCTCTGCTATTTTCTTCCATTGTTAATGGTAACTCTTTGTCGAGAAAAAGCTACAGAAACCCGACGGTCGTACGTAAGCTTATGTTCCGAGTCACGCTGATTTACCGTAACGATGGCTGAATTACACGCTAGGAGCTGTGACAGTCAAAATAACAGTAGTTTTACAGCAACATTGGTGTAGTTTCCTCATCTCCCACAGTGTCCAGCGTAGGCGATCAATCGAACGTAAACAAACACTTGGAAGTGAAGTCCACATGCGCGCCAAGTAAACGACATCTTTCACTATCGCCAGCCCTGTGAAGATTTACATGTAAATTGTTAGTAACAAAGTAAGCTAAAACACATGTTCAAGCTTATAATTGTTTTAAAATTAAACAGTTCCGGATTCAACTCACTTCGAAATATTCGTGACCCATTCGTGAATATCTTACAAATGGACGCAGTTGACCACAGCAAGACTAGCCGTAGATAAAGCTGACCTTGCAGCAGTGGTAACAATAATTGCGGAAAAATGAAGCCACTTCTTCTTACGGTAAGCTTATACATCGAAACATTGTAATAATGGCAGTCAATATTTTCGCGCTCGTCGCGAAATTTCTTACTCAGGCCCAGACCCTTTTCTGACAATGTAAGGTTGCAAGGGCCTTACACGAAACCTTACACTGAAAACGTGGTCGTAAATCGTGCCTCATATGGTTCGTTGCATGCTGGTAAGTTACCGCTTTCTTCTTCCGAGAGAAAATTTGTTTTTCAGCTATGAAAACGTTTCTTGTGAGCTCATTTAATTAAGGTGGAAATAAACAATGTTGATAGGGTACTTGTAACTATATTAAATAGAATAAATGACTTTAAATGTGCTTTTGAAGTTGTATTACTAGTAAAAACGGAGAACGTTAATTAAAGCATAGTTATTGACGCCACGGCCATACAAATGTCTCGCTCCATTCTCGTCCATTTATAGAATAACTCGCGTTTTGTCTCGTTCATTGGCGTGATTTTTTATGGCACGAATCTCGCCGGTTTATCGCCAAGAATTTCGCCCAAATGTCACGGCCATAAAAATGTCTCGTTCTATTCTCGTCCATTTATCGTTCAATTTTTATCGCTCCTGTCAGGCTGATTATCGTCACGCTCTGTCTCGCTCATCAGCGGTATTTTATATGGCTTGAATCTCGCTCGTGTCTCGCCCAGAATTTTCGTACGGGTGACACTGTGTACACGTAGAAAGGTGCCCATTTGGTAGATGAAAAATTGACAAAATGATAAAATTGACACGTGCATCAGGTCAAACAAGTTTGTGTCAAATACCATGGGCTTTAAACAAAGTTAGTCGAGGTTTAAGAAAACCGTCGTCCAATTCGATTTCAATCTGTCCAATCTGAATAAATTATGTAAGCGTTCTGGGTAATAATAAATGTTAAGCAGGCATATAGCAAACACTACAAGTACATTTACCACCTTAATGACTCACTTACAAACAGCTAGATGTACAGGTTCATATGGCTTTAAACCATGGTCTAAGTTAGACTTCGTTTAGAAAATCGGCCCTACATGTTTTGACATCAAACATTTGGGGCCAATTTAGATGAAGTCCAACATAGACAATAATTTTTATAATTAAGGCAATAAATGAACCCCTACATCTGCTTACAACTGGGTCATTTGAAGGAGACAGATGTTCTTGTAGTCTGTGCTACATGCCTACATGACATTTAGTACGGTTTCCATATTCGGGTTGACCAGACTGAAATTGATTTAGACCACGGTTTTGTTACAGTCCTTCTCTGTCACGCGTGAACAGCATTTGCTAATTTGAAACGAACATCCAAAATTCCTCTGTAAAGTCCAAGAATTGAAAGGAACGTTGAAAGTTCTGCATCAGAAAGTCACGAATTAACTGCAAAATACCATCACCATTCAGATAAAACCTGGTATTTCTTAAATACCTCATATTTTATAGAAAAATGATATTTCATAACTGTTTATCTTTTGATAAACAAACAAAGTTCCCACAAGAATCCTGAATCTTGGGGATCCTAACTAGTGTTTACAACTGAAATGCAAATTTGAGAACTTGGTTCGAATTACAAAGATATGGTTCACGCATGACGTAGATTAACTGTAAACCACATCTAAACTTTAACAGGAAATTCATGCGGTGTTAGGCACTCAAAGTTTTTATTTGTGTTGTGAAGCTTAATTGTCTGTTATTTCAATTGCGTTACTTCAGTAGTTTAGACCGTCATGTTACTCTTGTGGCTCAAGGTCATTCAAAATGACCCCATTTCTTCTGAGACTACTGTAGCTGAAACTAAAAAGTCTGGCCAGTCAGATAAAATCTGCTAAGCTCTACTTTCCAGTGGTGCATTTTTTCTCCAGATGGAAGTTTAGAACTTGTATTGGTAGTTTAGGACTAAGAAAAAGGCAAAGTTAACCCTTTGAGACCCAGTAGTGACCAAAATCTGACTTCTCACTACTATATATCTACATGATCAAAGACACAGGTTATGAGAATGACGGAAATGATCACTCAAAACAAAATTTCTCAATATTTAAACAGAAATGTATGGAATCCAGTGAGGAGGATATGCATGTTGACATTGGGAAGGAAGGGTTACAGTACAAGTAAATAAATAAAGTCTACGAAGAGGGGGGTACCAGAAGTCTAGATCATGTTTCATGTAAAATGAAACAGCTATTTCACGAAAATTCCAGTTCATGACCTGTGTTGACATTTTGTGGTTCCAGAAAATATCCACACCTACCCCATGGATGGGGTAGGTGTGGATATTTATTTCAAAGTAATTTGTGATAAATTTCTCCCCCACGGCAGAAATTTTGTTTCATGACAAAAAATATGGCAAATCACTCCTCAAGAAAATACCCCAAACCTCTCTGTAAATGTTCACATCTAGAATATGTTCTGCTTATCTTACTTATTACATTACAATTGAAGGGCTGAGAGCATAACTGTCTTTTGTCCAATGTTTGCTCTGGACAAAAACTGCTAATGCAGCCTTCATTCCACTCAGAGAACACTGCCCAAAGGTTTTTTTCCTCTGAATTGTGCATTGTTCACATGGCGAACTCTTGTCTTGCAACACACTGATGGATGCACGGCCATCTGCTACTCCATTCCCGCTCACTCTATTTGGTGTAATTCTGAGGAAAAAACTTTGGGTGGTGTTCTTTGAATGAACTGAAGGCCCCATGCAAAAATTGAAGCAGTTTGGAGGGAAAAAAGCCTAAGATAGTTAGAAAAAAAGAGCCCAAGACAGTTATGCTCTCAGCTCTTTAGTTAATTATTACTATTCCCTTAAATACAGTAGTTAAATTCCCTTGATGTGGAGATAACTTTTACCATTCTTCCCAGCTTACAAAGATTTATTCCTTATTTAATTATGATCTCTTATTTATCAATTAATTAGGATTTCTAATTTAGTTCTACAATTTCAAAGTAATTTGTGATACCCAATACTACATATGCTAGGCAGAAAGGCAAAGTCTTGAAAAGCTTAGTGGCTCATCACTGCCAAAGCTTAGGCAACTAAGCACATCGCTAGCCCCTCCTGGGATGCTAGTCCACCTCAGCGTTACCCCCACCCCACTGGATTTTCTGTTAGGATTCCCTAACAGCTCACTGGTACCCATTTAACCCTTAAATCCCTGATATGAAAATGCATATTCTCCTTACTGTTCTCCATACATTTCTTATGGAACTAGTAAGGAGAATTTGTCTAAATATCAAGTTATCCTTGGTGATCACTTTCATCATTCTCATCACTTGAATGTTTGACCAAGTAGTGATAATGTAAAGAGAAATTTCATTTTCATCACTGTAAGGGCTTATAAAGGGTTAATCACCTGGGTAGAGAGAGACAGTATAAAGTTTCATGACCAAGGAAACAACAGGGCAAGACACAGAGAGCAGCCTCAAAAATAAAGCGCTTTACCATATCACTACCACCGCCTTTCCAAACACTACACACACTTCCTATAAATTATGCAGTCTAACCCTCCTTACTATAGTTAAGAGTTCCGGGCCACATTGAAGCCTACTTACAAATAAGAAAACTTACAAACAAGACCAAGGTGATATGTAGCATTTGTACAAGTGTCAGACAAAGACAACAAAAACTATTTATTAGGGCCCCACCTAGGTGTCCGGTATTTGTTTATATAACTACATGTATACTGTCCTAACTAGTTTTTTCTTATCTCTTAATCTTAATAACAAATGAGGAATTTATGCAATAGTAAGGTGACATTTGAAACTAAAAGTGCAATTTTGTAATATGAACCTACAGAATAGCTAGCATGTATTCATCAGGCTAGCTAATTTCACACTAAAGGCTCACTTTTAAAGTGTAAACCTGTGGAGGTATTAATTAAGGAATCCTCAACAAAGCAAAGTTGTAAAAAATACTTGCAGAAAAACAGTGTGAAGTTGTTAAATTCTTGCAAATATTTTGTTCAAACAAGGACTGGAGGTGACTTTTGAACGACTAATGTGACAAGCACACAGCCCATTGTAAAAATGCATGAAATCAGCCGAATTTTCTGTACGGCAAGGAGCAGCCCATCGGACACTGATCTAAGATTTTAATCGTTTTGTATTAAACTCTAGAAAACTACTTTGGTCTGGAAAAGTGCATCTTCTTTTTGATAATAATTAAAGGCTAGACAAGCAAAAATAAACTTAAAAAAACGTTTCGGTGTCTTCATAATGCCATTGTCAAGGTAACTTATGTAAACTAGGAGTATTTTAAAGCAGCCTTGGTGCTAAATTAACACAGTAGAGGGTGCGAAAATAAAAATTACACATTCAAATGCTTTTGCATGGAGTCCGATTGCACGTTACGATTGGTGTGAAAGTATTTGTGTCATTTTTATTTTCACACCCTCTAGTATGTTAATTTAGCACCAACGCTGCTTTAAAATACTTGTCATAATTTACATAAGTTACCTTGACAATGGCATTATGAAGACACCGAAGCATTGGTTTTGATCGTTTGTTTTTGCTTGCCTATGTTTAAACAAATCATTGTTGATAAGAATTAAAGGCTAGCTAGAAATAATAACCACATGTACAGGAAGTTTGTCTTGTTTTGAGCTTAAACAGAAGTTGACCCTCTCATGTGAGCAGAGGTAATTCTTAAACATTCAACATGTTGGTTAAAAGGAGAAACCTTTCCAAGAAACCTTTCAATTTCCCATCATGCCTGAGCATTTGCTCACCATAATTATTGTAAAAAATGGTGGCAGAATTTTTATGGTTGTTTGCTTTCTCAAGAATAGGAGATTTCCTTTAGAGATCACAAATGGTTTTTGGCACAATTTTCTTGACAATAAATTCTTAGAAAATTTTCATATTTGACAGTTGAGTTCACATGAGAATTTTTATCATCCAACAGCCACCGTTGCATGTGTTTGCCAAACCGGTCATGAAAAGACTGTTGTTGACTATTGTTGATTATTGTTCAGTTTTTTTTGGTTTACCTGTATGGTCCCAAACAAAATAATGGATGACAGTTAATCAAAAAACAGAATGTTCTTTACTAAAAATTATCAATTCAAGAACCTCCTGCTCAAAGCTACACAACCCAGTCTAAAGCTACAGAAATAGCCCTTCCCCTTAGCAATTTACTAAAGGAAACCTCTCTAAATGTTTAAGAACTCCAGTTGTAGAAGTAAATCTTTTGCCATGTTGGAAGGTAATCTACGAGTGGACTGAGTACAAAGGATATGCCAGGGATAGTATCATTCATAAATTTTAGAAGACTGAGAATTCTTGTCTTTGAGTAGTTATCATAAAAAATGGTGACCTCAAAAGATAAAAAAGCAGCAGGAGTGTTCTCCTGGACAATTCCGATTTTTTTTCTTCATGCAAGTCACTCAAGTCACCCATAAAGGCTAATGATGTGACGTCAACACCACAAGAAATCAGCCATGGTTTCCAGGAAGCTTGTCCAAACAAAAACATGCTTGAAATATGAAGCAGAGGCCTAGAAATGTACAAGCTCTCAGCAAACAATCTTCTTGAAGAGAGATCTGTAGGTTGAATTGCCCTTTTTGTTTCATGGGTATCTTTAGGAATCCTCCAGGATCGTGCGCCCTCACTTGGTGTTGCATTGAGGGTCCTCATGAGTCTTCCTGATCGAGCTCCCCTCCAGGTGGGTCCTTCATGAGCAATACTGTCCCAATCCTCTGAAGGCCCAGCTTGTTCCTTTCTGTCGCGTGCTCCATTTGCTAACATTTCTTCATCAGCTTCTTCGCTGTGCTTTACCAGATTAGATCGATCAAGGGGCGGAATAAGTGGCGTTCGTTGAACACCCGAGTTATACTTGAACAGGAGAGCGAACCTCAGAGCGGCTTTTGCTATTTGCAATACCAAGACGATAATCCACTTGCCTACTTCGCCCCACAAGCGACAAGCTCCAAGCTCGATAAACACCTCTAAATATTCAACCACTGTTAACCACACAAAAACAGGGTGTCGTTTAGATGAAGGATTCTCATCACAGTTAAGGTTCCCTGCACGAAATATTCCGTCGTTTAAAAGGGTCAGAATTGACTGCGTACCGCGTACCGCCTTTTCTCCTAAAACACTCGAAATGGCAGGGTATTCTGCAGTTACTCCCTTAAGGTGAATAACGGTTAGCTGTATTTTAGCTGTATGCCTGCATCTTCGTGTTCAGTTCTTTTGATACTGTTTAGTTGCAATAATTGTTAGCAATATAAAGTCTGGGGATTGCCATTGAAAACTGTAGCATTTAAATGCACAGAGTTCAAAAATTCTTTAGTGGAAATATTCTTGTTTGAAAGATATTATTGGAAGGTAAACAATCTTAAATGACCTCCATGTTTTAGCCTTTTTTTACTCGATGAAAACTAATTTACATTGCAAGAAAACGTGAATGATATCATTGTGTTTTGTAACAATGTTTTATAGGCTGTTGGAAACTATGTTGTTGTTGACCACATGAAAGGGCCTGCTTCTCTGCAGATGTCAAGCAGTTGAGAAAATGGATGATACCATGTTTGACTAAAATTCATTCATTTTATTTATTAATTGGCTGTGGTGGTCATTTAGGAATTGCGTTCATGCGTGTAGGTGCAAGTTCAAGAAGCCAACTTTGGCTTTTGGTGGATGTTAATTCACAAAAGCTGTGCTGGTAATATGATGAACAATTTTACCAGTCCTTATACTTTAAGGCCCACCTTTACCCAAATGGCCTTGCGACCGTTTGTTATTGTTTTCAAATGGCTTTATTGTCCTTCTTGTGATCTGATTGGTTGGCAGAATATTTCTGCGAGCGAGTAAATCATCACATATATTTAAAACAAATTAAAACAGCGAACTCGTAGCGATTTGCACCAATCTACATGAACGACCTCAATCTACAAGTCTTTTGGCTTCCAAGGAATGCATTTACTCCCCAAAACGTTGGAATTATGTGTAGTTCGCCACCTGAAAGTTTCAATGAAATAGAAAGCGAGTACTCAGTTTATGTTTGCATTTCTAAGTGCCAGCAAGCGACTAACATTTGCTTTGACATTCGATTGTTTTTGTTTGCAAATTGCAATCTTATTGTCTTATTAGTAACAGTGATTTTGAAGGTCTTTCCAAGTCATTATAGAGGTTGGTCTGAAGGGGAATACATGTAAACAGCGCATACAGCTGGATAGCAACTCACTGAATATCGCTCGCAAAATAGCATTTGTCTGGTGACTCCTGCATTACTATTGTTACCTTTGAAAGCCAGCCATACATATGTACTAGTCTTTGATCAAATCTACCTGAACCTATGGCTAACTAAGAAAACTATTATTGAATTAATATTTTGAAGAACAACACAACACTTTTTAGTTTCAAAAACATGTTTCGGCATCCCTGATGCCATCCTCAGTTGAAGGAAAAAGTTACAACAAAGCTATTTATAAATAGCATATAAATAGCTTTGTTGTAACTTTTTCCTTCAGCTGAGGATGGCATCAGGGATGGCAAAACATGCTTTTGAAACTAAAAAGTGTTGTGTTGTTCTTCAAAATATTAACTTGTTTCTTGCTACCAAGACCTTTTGGTATTATTGAATTCAATCGTACGACGATTGACACAGAGGAAGAAAAAGAAAACAATTCTGCAAAACCATTCATTTATTTCACAGTCGCGAGCCGTTTTGTTTACATCCCGCGATTATAATCGAATCGTACGAATCAAACTTACTTGCGAAGGTCCCACATCCAATACAATCAGATCACTACAAGAGATTCATTAAATCTCTGTTTTGTTTTGTTTTGTCTTTTTTTTTTGCTTCATAACACAAGCTCCTCTGAGACGAGTACTGACAATATTTTCGTTCGGGATAACCATCCAGCATCTTCAACTGCGAGGTATCTTTGGTAGCAAACATATTGGACAAAGTAGGAGTGAAAAAAAATATGTTTGGCCAGCACAGTCACAAAATAATTCCTGGAAACAACAGCTTGATAATTGAAGAATAAATTCCTGCATGCTTATGGACGATTTTCAACAAGATGACTCTGAAGGAAACGGATTTTCAAAGAAAACCTGCTCAGAAACAATTTCGTGTTACACGAAATTCATAAACAGCAACCGCGGTGCGCAAGGCCTTTTGGGTGAAGGTGGGCCTTAAATGAAAATTAAAATTTAAGCCCGTTGTAATTTTGTGAAAGGTTTGGACCCATGAGTCATATCATAAGTTGGCAAAGTATGATTGTCCAGGTGAGTGTAGTCCCGAGAAGGAGTGTTTGTGGTGACATTGACTGAAGTTTCAACAACCTGAGCAAAATTCCTCATCAGGGTCAAGCCAGCTGGCTCTGATGATGTCAGTGTCAGTCAATGTCACCACAAACAGTCCTTCTCAGGAGTACATTCCCCCACACGATCATACTTCATGGACTTATGGTTATAATTTTAAAGAAAAGATGGAGTTGTGTTTGAACAAACATGCACTGAATTTTGCTTTATTCTCATTTCAATTCAAGCTTTCTTCAAATTTGAATTCATAAAGTTTGGGCTTTCTTACCCGGGAAGATTGTTCATCATTTGGCTCGCGACCAGTGTTTTTAAGTCAAAATTTAGTACAATCAATTTTAATTTTAATTCAATTTCCCAAAATTCACAGGGATGATCATGTGATTAGTAACCACTGTAGCTGATATTTGTTTATATCACAAGGGGCAAAAATGAAATCTGCAACCATGCATTTCTGCAGATTAATAATTGGAGGTGATGTAGCACATTGGTGTTTCTGAAGGCACATTTTCAAAATTATTGTATCCTGTTTGTTGCAGCCTTACTTATAAAGTTCTTTATGCTCCATACATGCCTGCATACATGCAGCTGAAGGTAGTGATATTGAATGACATTAATTTTTGAGGTTTTTTCGAAATATAAAATACAGAAAAACGTTAGTGTACTTAACCCGTGAAACAATATCTAACAATTAGTGTCTAATAGTCAAAGCTGAACAAAAGAAAACAATGGAATTAGTGTGTAATAGTGCACTGCGTAATAGTTTAGTATCTATTTCACGGGTTAATTCAAATCACTCTAAGAGAATTGTTAATATATATTTTAAAATCATGTTTTAATTGTAAATCACTTGTACTTTCTTTATTTTCATTTTAGCTGTATGCAATCTAATTGCAATACTGTTGTCTTATCATCTCAATTGATACATACATGTATCTGACAATGTAATTTCCATGGCTAATGAATTCCTATTTGGCTTTGTTCTGTTCTGTTTTTTTTCTTTGTTCTATGACAACATTATTGCAATTAGGTGTATACCAGTATTTATAGTGACTTAAAACCCTCAATGCTTCTTAAGGGGGAAAAAGTTTAAAACAGTTTAAAGTGTCTATGTGGCCTGCAGGGTTTTCCTGGTTTTAGTAAGTTTATGAAGCGTACATAACTGCCCAAATTGTTTTTTTGGCATTTCGACCCGTTTTCACCCTGAAACTTCGGTTTAAAGATCCCGCTTGAGCCACGCCCATCAGGGTTGACCGAGTGATAAAGCCCAAAGAAGCCTTGGTCCGAGTCAAGCCGTGACGTCATTTCAGGAAGGGAGAATTTTCCCAAAAGAAAATCTTCACTAGTTTGTTGCGTGGTTTTAGTGAGGCACAATGCCGGATAGATGTGTTGTTTACGGGTGTTCAAATGTGAACGATCCGGAGAATGGGATCTCCCTCCACAGAATCCCTTTCTTCAACGACAACCGAAGCGAGGCGCTGGCAAGGAGAAAAAAATGGGTAGACTTCGTAAAATCGAAGCGCGCAAAGTGGGAGCCAACTACTTCGTCGCATGTGTGCTCGTGTCACTTTGCCAAAGAAGATTTTTCAGAACAGTTTTTGTTTCCCGGTGTGAAAAGACGTCGAGAACTTAAAAAAGATGCCGTAGGAGTAGTTCCTGTACCAAGATTTCAAAAAAACGCTTGGGAAGAGGAGGAATTATCTAGCAGGACTCGTCGTCAGGTTCGTAATAGTGTGATTTTCTTCATTGATACATTTTTGCACGCGATGACAAATTTATCAGATTCTAATGTCCGTGCTCTCGAATTTCTCTGTAATTGTGTAGATTCTAAAGGAAGCCTTTGCCTCTCATAAAGCAAAAGAATCCTCTTGCCAGTCTGCCGACAATAAAGAAGTTTGTTGCGAGGATTCTGAGGAGATGCAAGCGACACGCAATGATGTTGACATCGCGTGCTCATCAAGCTCCCCACCGACTGCATCGAATGTCGAAAATGATCAAGAACCTGTGGTGAGTTACATTGTTCAGACTACGCGTTTCGTATTTTTAGCCTTCGAAATAGGACTGAATGACGGGTACGTATGCAATCGCCGTTTCCAATCGTAGCATTTATCAAAACTAAACCCTTCGCCTATTGAGAAGTTTGTATACTACGTGTAATAAGGTAGCGAAAAATGTGTGCATTGTACATATTCTGACGAAGCCTCAGTTTTGTCCCCGCTTTTAAAGTACATTCGTAATCATAATTTCACCTCTACTGAACCTGCAAAACTTCATATTGTTTACAGACAAAAGATTTTGCAGTCCAGACGAGCGGCTGTATTGGCTGTGCTAGCCTGAAAGAGGAACTGCGGCAATTGGGCAACAAATTAATTATGTTGACAGAAAAGAATGATGCCTTGATGAGAAAGCCTGCTACTACCTCGACAAGTGAGTTTTTTGTGTAATCTTGAATAAACAGTGACAGGTTAAGCCGTAATTTGGATTGATTTTTGAATGAACGATAATATTTTGGAATATATATAAATATATCTATATTTGAAAATGAAAATGGCGTCATGACGACACCGAAACGTCGTTCCATTTTACCAGCGTTGATTTTTACTTGTTTTTATATGTATATTTATTTATTTATTTAGGTTTTCCATACTAACTTGCGTGAGTAACCTCTTTGCTTTGCTTTTGTCAATTTCGAATTTAGGTATTCAGTGTGACCGCATTTATGAAGAGCAGCTTTTTACTTATGAAAAGGAAGGGGAACCCCCAGTGGAAACCAGCAATGCAGAGGTGGAAAAAAATGTATCCCTAGAGCCAGACGAGGAAATAGATCAGGAAGATGACTTGGAGGTGACAGTAGAGGAGCCTGAGTATGACAACACATATGATGCAAACTACAAGCCAGACACTGACACTGATACTGGGGGAGAAACTGAAACAGATAATGAAGATGACAACATTATCAAAGGACCAAGGTAATAACTTACCTTTATTATTTTACAACATGTAATGCTCCTTGGCTGAAGACACAACTTCTTTAATGGGTCCTACTGCACATGGTAAATATCTCATTTTTATTTACATTGCAGGTTGCATGACGATAACCTGCGGACAACTCCTAAACATATTGTGTTTTTGTCGAAACTGCTGCTGTTGTTCCAGTTCTGCCACACGTGTCGGGCTGACAATCCTCTCGTTGAAACCCGTCAAATTGGAACCATGGCAGTGGTGACTACATGGTGCCAAAATCCAAAATGCCCCAAAAAAGAAAATGTGTGGCACAGCCAACCTTACATGCCTGGCACAAAGACCCCTGCTGGAAATTTCCTACTCTGCTTCGCTATCCTGTTGGCTGGTGGGTCAGCAAGCAAGATTTTTCAAATCTTCCAGCATATGGGTTTGGCCTGCATTTCCTTGTCAACCTTCTTCTACCATCAACGTGTATGTGTACATGACATTTGCAAATTATGATTATGATAATTACTTTTTTTGTATATTCCAACTTTTATTTTGGCACCCTCTTGGGGGTGTGCAGGGAGAGGGGGGGGGGGGGGTGGGGGAATGTGTGAAATCTGGTCACCCTCTTTTTTCTTTTAAATTCAGGTGAGGCTCTTTCCAGCCATATATATCCACTGGAAGAAGTACCAGGAGGAAATGATAAAGAAACTGAAGGCCTTAAAAGAGCCCCTCACAATATCAGGAGACGGCAGACATGACAGCATGGGGCACAGTGCAAAGTTCGGGGCCTACACAATTTTTTGCTGTAGCTTGCCGCTCATCATTCATTTTGCTCTTGTGCAGGTAAAAATTTTTGCACTTGTTGAACTGGAGGGGGAGGTGGTTTTTATACATATTGCATTGCTAGATACGACCGCTATAGAGCTTTGTATGGTTTTGGTTTTAGGAACAAGAATAAGGTCAAATTTTCAACAATGAGCCATCTCATACCCATTTCAAAAACCCAGGAGACCCCCCCCCTCCCCTTGCTTCAAACCAATGTGTAACTGACACATTGCATTTGTTGTCTATCTGTTACAGAGAAATGAAGTAGGTAGCAGCAGGGAGTAAACAAACTTATGCATATAATAGGCCATTTCCGAGTTGTCTTCTACCTCTTTTTCAAAGCGAGTCTCGGTGCATAGCCTTTTATATGAAAATGAATTTTCATTCACATGTAGATAAAACTCATTTTCATATGAAAGGTTTCGCATGAAGCCTTGCTTTGAAAAAGAGGCACAAGACAATTCGGAAATGCCCTATTTTTTCTGTCATGAAAACATTTGGCTTTTTCATACACGTAGAACCACAAATTTAGTACAGAATTTTTCTGGAATAAAAATAAATTAATTGGGTATTGTTGCTATATTATACTGTCATATTATGAAACGTAATCATATTCACTTGAAAACACAAAACAAAATCTCAAACACTGTACATTTCATTTCAGTGGCCAAAGTATTGGAGCATGAATCAACTTCATCTAAGAAGAGAAAGAGGGAATCGGTGTCGAGTGGAACTATTTCTAAGAGGAAGAAGCCATCAGCTGAATCCACACCAAAAATGTGCCGCACATGTAAAAGACCAGTGAAGGGGCACAAAAGGGGAGAGTGTCCTAAGAATCAAGCCAGTTAGATGATAAACATTTTACATTCGTTGAAAACATATCGCGTAATGTTAAATGACAGAAAATGATTTGGTCATGTTTTTTGCATGATATAACAATGCTTAAATGAAAGTGACTGCAGGATGTCATCATAAAATTATACATGGCATTCAGCACTGCAACAACAACATAGAAAGCCAATGGAAGCAAATTTATTGTACATGTGTGAATAAAAATTAGTAAATATTACTGGAATACTAGAAATTATTGCAACCATAATAATGAGACATCTGTGGTACATTTCAACCTCATTCGTCCTCTTCGTAACCAGTGAAGGTATTACCTTCAGAGCCAAATTCCTTTCTTATAACATGATAAGCACATGCTGGCAGAGGAAAACGCTGGGCTCCTAGATATCCATACACCAACTGAGTGAACTCCCTGTATGCTGTTACACGAAGGAACCTATGAAATTGGAAATATATTTGCAATAGTTAGCATCATCATCAAAATCATCATCGTTGTACTGTCATTACCACACTTTCCTGAGGCTCTTGAAGAGTAAAAAAATCTAGACTTGGATGCGAATCTATGGCTGTAATTTACTAGAGATTAAATAAATCATTTTTGGATAATTGGGGACATTTCCTATTAAAAATTCTGTCAAATATTATATGATTATAAAAACCCTTATTACATATTTGATACAGTTCAAGAATTGTAAGTAGGCATATTACACTTGTAAATACAGTGGGGCTAGACGAATGGAAGGAAACCAACTTCTAATGAAAAGCTGTCAATAGCATAAATGTAACATACACAATTCCACAAAGGCTAGAGGGGAAACATTCCATTTTTGGAACAAGTCACAATTTAAAAACAAGGATCTTTTTAAAACATTGACAGGAGCAGCTTTTCTTCATTTGGGAAACCTACTGCTTGTTTGCAGCAGAATGTTTGGGAGACATTCCACTAAATGTTATTTATAATAAATTATGATCACAAAAGTAAAACAGTAATCAGAGGCAAACTTACTCGCCTTCTGTTCCTGTTTGCCTGTATCTTCTGCCATCTTGTGTTTTGTATTTTGCTGCTGCGGATCGCAGAGACCAACGGTTCAAACACACGGTACTAAAGCCCGGGTGCTGTGTAACACAGCTTGGCGAGGAGTCTGTTTCTCGAAGAACCAAGTCGCTGGCAAGTGACTTCACGCAACCTTCGAGTTCTTGGCAACACTGACATTCCCTGCAATTTTGGAGTAGCTCAACACGGCAGTTCCCACACTTGCACCTGAAAAAAATAGCCACCAGCTCGTTAGTCTTTACTTTTGGTAGTAGTTTTAACAGTCAAAAGCAAAATTAAATGTTGTTTACACAATGGCGGCCAATATCACAAACTTACCAGTTGCTGTGTGCAACGACTCTTTCAAGTCGGTTTTGCAACTCCTGTTCTCGCTCTTCGATGCGCTTTTTTTCCCGATTATATTCTTCAAGCCATTCGTCGTCGGCAAGTGGCTCCTCTGAGTACGGTAATCCCTCCGAATCGCTTCCACTTGCGTGCTTTGGGTTTGTCAATTGATCAAACTCGACCTCTTCTGCGTACGAGTCTGTAGAGATGCTACTCTCGCCATCTTCGGACAACAAATCATCGTCGCTCGTACGATCCATCAGTATTTTCAAGGATTTTTTCCTTGAATCGAAGTTCAGTGATGAAAATATTGATTTTCTGAGGTAAAACACAAAGAACACGCAAACACGAAGACACCTAACACGCAAACACGCGACTGAAAACATGAAATCTTCGCTTTTGACCCTTCCTGAAGTGACGTCATCGGGTACCAAGCCCCAAGCGCACGGCCAGCCTTGAAGGGCGCGGCTCAAGCGGGAACTTCAAACCGAATTTTCAGGGTGAAAACAGGTCGAAATGCCAAAAAAACAATTTGGGCAGTTATGTACGCTTCATAAACTTACTAAAACCAGAAAAACCCTGCAGGCCACATAGACACTTTAAAGCACACAAAAGAACTTTTTTGTTCCTGTTCCAGATAATAATTTAAGAAAATTGAATTTTGAGCCAGTTATAATTTTAAACAAAAGATAGTGTTGTTGAATTTTCCTATATTGTCATTTGAATTCCAACTTTCTTCAAATTCGAATTCATAAAGTTTTGACTTTCATACCTGGGAAGATGGTTCATTAGGGCTTCACCAGAGTTCTTCCGGTTTTTCAGTCAAAATTTGAAACAATTTGAAAAGGTTTTATTTAACCATGTATTTTCTGTAGATTGAATAATCAGAGGTTCTAAAGGACATCAGTCTTTCTAAAGGGTATTCACAAAACTATCCAGCCTTAATTATAAAGTTCTTTTTATGCTCCATGGATGCATGCAGATGGCGGTAGTCATATTGAAGAACAACTAAATTTATGAGATTTTTTGGAAATGTAAAATACAGAAAAATGTTAGAAGAATTTAATATATATATATATATATATTGAAATCATGTTTTATTTATACATACTTGTACATGCTTTATGTTCATTTTATATAATATACTTATATGATTATAGTGTCTTAGAAATTTACATTAATGTTACTGTTAATTCAAATTCTGTAAGAAACTATTGTTCATATAAGAAAATGAAATAGGATTGAATTAAAAATGTTGTACCTTTTATAATGACAGTCAATTTGTGTGATGTTGCTTTTTATCAAAGAAACTAATAGGGTGAATGTACCGGAGTTAATTTTACTCTGATTTCAGAGTAACTACAACTCTGATTATGGAGTTAAAATAACTCTAGTCTTTGATGGAGCAGAGTTAAAATAACCCTAGTCTTTGATGGAGTAGAGTTAAAGTGACTACCTCGTTGGAGCTATTATAACTCCGAAATTGGAGTTAAAATGACCCTAAAAAAAGAGTTATTTTTAACCTAAAGTTTTTACTCCACTTTTGGAGTTATAGTAACTCCTATATGGAGTTTAAATAACTCCTTTTATAGAGTTAAAGTGACTCCCCCACTGGAGTTATTATAACCCCGAAATAGGAGTTAAATTAAGGAGTTAAAATAACCCCAAAAAAGGGGTTATTTTTAACCTAAAATTTTAACTCCAGTTTTGGAGTTAAAATAACTCTTTGAAAATTACTGTGCAGTACCCCTTTATCCTCTCTTGGTTTTGGATTAATGATACTAATTTAAAACCCCTCTATTTCAATGAGTTTAGGGTAACTCAGTATAAAGAACGGACTTAAAGGTCAAATAAACCCAAATTTTGATAATTCCGCTTTAGCCGTTTACACTCAAACGAAGAAAACCGTGAACACTAAAAATATTTCTGGAATGTTCATTGTGTTTTGACCAATCACCTGCGATACCTTGTAACCGCAGAAAACGAATGGGTTGCTCAGTCACGGAAAGGATTTGGTTCCCAATTTGTTCCGAAAGACCTCAAGATTTAACAATTTTGGCCTAAATAAATCGAGTCAGCTGTGCTATCAGAAATAACAGCAGCTTTGGGCGAATTTTAAGGGAGGACATTGCAATTTGTACATCAAGGTGAAATAACTGCTGCTTGAGTTGCTCTTATTTGAAATGTCGGACCCGCTAATCGTTGGGCCGCCATGTCCAAAAATTTTATTCTCCAAAAGCGCTCAAACATTTTCGCTCGCGTAGTGCATGTGGCTATCAGATAGAAAGGAATAGTAATTTCAATTCCTGTAAGATAAAGATGAAGATTAAATTAATCTTGAGGCCTTTCAAAACAATTCGACAACCAACTCGATTCCGTGCCTGAGAAACCCATTCGTTTTTCTGCGGTTACAAGGCCTCGCGGGCGATTGGTCAAAACACACATTCCAGGAATATTTTCAGCGTTCACGGTTTTTTTCGTTTGAGTGTAAACCCGTCTTGACACAAAAATAAATCATTATAAAGCAAAACTGGACCGAAATTTTCCTTCCTGAGACCTTAAAAGAAGTAATAAAGCCAAAAGTACGAAGATATCCGAAGGTTTCACGAAATCGTTTCTGAAATGACCGCGCGCTTAAATGGAAGGAATGGAAACGACCGCTGATTCTGTGACGTCACTGTTGATGAGCAAAGAAAGCTCAAGATTGAAGAGTATCGTTGTAATTTTTTGGAAAATTCTCTGTTTTCACCCGTTTTCTTTGCGTTGAAAATGGCCGAGGAGCTCAAACCTGTGGCATTTAACGTAGAGCCATACCAGTTTGAGCTAATAGCCACAGAATCGGACTGCAAAATCTCAGATGATATTCGACCGACAGCAATGGCTTCGAAAGTAAACGACGGAATTGGAAAAGTTTAATGGTGAGCGTTTAAGCTTATTTATACATTACACTGTAAAAGTTCGCCGTATAATCGTTAATAAATGCGTTACCACTTTATTTGAGGCATTTTTGTTGTTCTTTGCAGCCCTTTTGTACACTTATCATGATCGATGTTTGTTGTTATGCCTTACTGACTAGACTGACTAGAGTAAAGCAAAGCTTCTTATACATGTATTCATTATGGTTCCTGTGTGAGTACGGTTTTCATCCTCGCGGCAACAGCGGCAGGAAATCCAGCTCAAATTTTGAACATAGCCGAAAACAGGTTACAGTTCTTGTTGAATGTATTTGAATCTTGTTGAATGTATCTGTCTACATCGCAAAGTGTTACTAGTGACTGTGTTTGTTTGTTGTTTTGCATGTATACAATATAGGCTCAAAATTTAGGTGCATTTAAATTTTGGCAACTGTGTACTAATGCCAGCTGGGCGAGAAAGTGTTTTGCTGCCGTGCAATTCCCAAATCCTGTGATAAGATACCACCTGCTATGTCCTAGAGACAGATGAAGAGAATTTTTTAAATCCAGCTGTCATTGAGACAGACAATAATCAGTATTTTGAAAATGAAGGCCGGAGGACGTACATATTAACGTAATTTTGCTTTGCGCTCTTTTTTGGGGGGGGGGGGTTGGGGGTGGGGGGAGGGGCAGAGAACAAACTCCATTTATAGATTGGTGCAACCCAAATGGGTATGGTTTTAAAGCCTTTTTGGTCTGAAAATGGTTGTTGACTTAAAAGTCAGGTCTGAAAATGGTCATTGATTCAGGGGTGACAGTTATGTTTTGTCAGTTCTGAAAATGGGTGGGAAAAATTACACATCTGGTTCTCAAGATGGGTAAGGAAAATTACATGTTTGGTCTGACAGTGGGCACACTGAGAGCTGCTTTGTGGTTGAATTTTGTTTGGGAAAAGAGAAAGAAAAACCTCTAGGAGCAGGGGAGGAACCAGGGGACAAGTGGGGAGGGAAAATTACATATTTTGGTCCGAAAATGAATCACCTATAAATTGTGTTCATGAGAAAAGATCCTTCATTAATACATGATGAGATGTTGCAATGCTTATGAGGTTGTGTGCTAAATACTAAGATATTTGACAAAAGGTGACGTAAAAGTAGTAAAAGATCAAGGAACAATAATGAAATGACAATTACAAAAACCCTTATTACATGAATGAACATGATTACATAAACAGTATACCTTGTTAAGTTCTTAGCAAACTTGTGCACTTTATGACTCCTTTGATGTATATGGTTTAACAAGTATTGGGTTTACAATCAGTTGTACTACCAGTACAACATATAAGTAATATAATTGTTAGTTGAAAGCAAAAACAAACTCTCAAATTTTAGCTTAAACAAATCAAATGTGATTTCATTATTTCTAAGACTGTGAAATCGAGTTAATGTTGTTTTTCTACTGTTGTTACTGGTTAGCTAACCTGTTTATTTCTTTAATATAGATTTATTTTTGTAGTTGACATATTTATTTAATCCCTTTACTGATGAGTTACCTTTTACTCATCTGTGTAACTTTCTTATGAGTCTGTTGTTTCCTCTTTCGTTCTCAGAACATGTATACAGTAATGTTGCTTATAGGCAAGGCACCTACTGGATACGTATGAAGCTGGGACGACAAATCCCAGTAGCCATTCCATCTTGCCTGGTTTTAAAAATTAGAGAGAGCTTCCCAAGTAAAAGTGGAAACTGAAAGGGCTTTGAATATGTTCATTAACAGCTTGGCAGTCTTGCTAGATAATATTAACATCATATTTGGTTGACAGTTGTACTACTCTTTGAAATGTTTCTAAACTTTGTATTCTCTTCAATTACTACAGAGTGGTACTTAACCTAGGAGGTGAGAGGGGAGGGGCTCCCATAGTGTAGTGAAGGGGTCACCGTGATTACAATTCATGCTTTGGTACCACTTAGGCTGTTTGAATTAAAAATGACCATTGTCAGCGTGTTTTTATACTTTCTAGGGTTTTAAGGTACTATAATGTCAGAAATTCATGCTGGCAGCAACAACTTTTCAAGAGGTATTAGTACTTCTTGGAGTGACAAGGAACATATGCGACACCCACAAAAGAAGTTTTTTTTTTGTTTCAAACAACAATCAATTCCTTCAGTTTTTATGGGTCAACCATTTCCCCTTCCTGAAAGTACTTAGATAGCAGCTGTACAAAGGGTGGACCCCATAATTATATTAAGTGATACACCTGTCATAAACTTGATAGGGGAATGTTCGTCTTGATATGATGTCAGTTCTTCCTCCCCTAAAAATCATGAACATGGAACAGCCTGGAACACCTGCTTCCCAGGGGGGGTACTCCGGATTTCCAGTAACGGGGATGATCGAATGGGGGCAAAAATCAAAACCCCAAAAAATCCCTAGGGCCTCCAAGGAACCCAAAAAATCCCTGGACCAAAAATTAACCCCCCAATATCCCATGCTAAATTTTCGAGCCTCAAAAATTTCCAGAAAGGATTAACCCACAAGTGACAAGCGAAAGATATCAAGAATTCACTACAGCAAAGGGGAATTCCAGTGAGGATAAAGCCAGGTGATAAACATGATGGATGAGAAATCAGTTGAATGAATTGAAGCCTTGTGAAATACACCCGGGACACATTGCGGACTATTGTACATCCTGTTTTATGAAACAGATGCAATGTAATGTGACACCATCGTTAAATATAATTAAAACAACCGCAAAACAAGTTTGGTTGTCAGTGACACAGGCACTACCACAATTCTTCAGATTGTTTTGAATACTCTCTACTTAAATCAAGCCACCCAAAAGAATACTTGCCAAATCTTCCTACCCAAAAACATCCCGGAATGGAAAATTTCAACCCCCACCCCCCCCCAAAAAAAATCCTTCGGTTATCCCCGTCACTTGAAATCCGGAGTACCCCCCCCCGGGACCTGCTTGCCAGTGAAAAGCCACAACACTTAGAAACTAGGCCAGTTTATTAAATCTGGGTTTATGTTGTTGGTTGTCTTGAGTGTTGGCTTGTGAGAGGCTTAAGAAGGGCCTGCAGCCGCTGTGTGAAAGCGATAAAACTGAAATATTTTAGTGTGTGAAAAATACTACATTCAGAGCTCGAAATTTACGTTTGTTTATAATTATTGAAGCCTAATTTATACGCCAAAAACCCGAGGTTATTGTTAATGCTTAGTAACTGCTATGACTTATAATTCTCAAATAAACTAACTGAAAGAGCTGACAACCATCAGAAGATACAAGCTAGTCATAGTTATATTGAACAAAATGGAAAATTCTTACCTCTAAATTTCTACGTTGTGCAAATCATTGCTGAACGCGCAATTGGAATTCCCGTGTGAAGTTGCTCCGTTCTTGGGCGAAAATGGATGGTTATACCGCTGTAATTTACCGCTCAAAACAACCTCCACAAGCTCGGAAAACCGGCAAAAACACAGCAAACACATAACAGGTAAGGTTCTTCAAACTTTATTTGGCTTTTTAGGTATTTTCCATGGAAAACCGCCGATTATTTTCGATCGAATCGCTTTGGTTACCTGTGGTGTAAACTGGTCTGCACAGACACGTGAATCAGTGTTTTGTGGATTGAAACGATCCTCCTTTCATTCTTTGAGCCATTCTTGAGGTAGTTCTGGATCTTCTGGAAACTTAAAATTACTTACTTTACTCTCATAGCAGCTCAAAACACCATGATTTTCCGCTCAAGTCCTCACACTTCGAATCCCCGCAATTTTCGAGCTCGCCAACAGTGACGTCACTAGTGTTATTTCCGACAATTTACCGACAACTTTCCCGACCACTCTACGATTATGAAGGCCAAAAAGTAGCACTTTTCACGTGCCATTATCTCTGCGATCATAAGTCCAATTGACTTGAAACTTCAGAATATGTTTATTTGATACCAAATCAACACATAACAAGTAAATTGGATTGAAAGAAAAATGTCGAAATTTTGGTTTATTTGACCTTTAAAGCGCACGGACAGACCTGCAGACAACAGGGCGTGTAATCTGAGTGATTTTTAACTAGCGGCTCTATAACCTAGGGTAGGGCGCTTAGATCGGCGAGTTAATTGCGGTATTTTGCGTTTTTATACTGATGATGCGTATTGATTTCCAGCTTTGAAAGAGGTTTGGGTCACAGGAGTGTGCAAACTTTCGAATCAAATCTGGCTGCTGTAAACTCTGTAAACTCATATTAAAGTCCTAACCAGCATAGCAAATTAACGAGAACCACTGCTTTGTGTGCCCCAGGTAGATTTTCTAAAACACCAAAATTCTCCGCCTTTGCCATAATATATGACGGAATCCGTGCAATGGGTTATGTATATTCTTTACCAACATAAAATAAGTAATAAGCAATTTTAGCCTTCAAAGCAATTTCCAACAACAACAACATCAATCAAGTAACTTACGGCATGGCAAACGATTGCAAGGCTTGGTTTTCTCCGACGGTCCTTCGCAAAGTTTCCCTCCACGCTGTGGCGGTGGGTTAGTACAAGTTCTGGTAAACTTTTTTGTTCCATCGTCTCCACACGTCTTGTTGCAGCAATGTTCCACCCATTCGCTGTATCCTCCGTCAATTGCTATACGCATAAATCATATGTTAACGTATCGATCGTCACCACACATGACACTTTGCACGTTTTTATTCCTAGCAGAACACATGACGTGTATCAAAGACAACAAGTAAATCGCCCCACAGCACACGGATCGTCTCCCAGTAGCTCAGTAGTTTATTGCATCCGTCTGGTCGGCGTGGGACGGATCATGGGTTAAACATTCCGTCCAAGACTCCAGCGAAATTTCTTTATCTTTGCTTGTCACAAACTGAATACACTTTGATGAGCTTGAAAAACTTTTTAATCCCACTACGTACAATATTTAGTATTTACTTGTTATTCTATTTGTCAGATACGTTCTTATTTAGTCCTGGGTGCCAAAAATAAAACTTTTGCTTTACGACAAACACTTTTGAACGCCGCGGCACTTAGCATGGTTTCCAATTTCCTTACAAGGCAAAATCACAGTTATTCGCTAAAAATACCTGGCGTGTGGATACCAATCATGCAGTAAGCTAAGGGTGGATTCATTTGCAGCATACGCGTATAGCTGTCGCATTTGTCCATTAAAATTTTTTATTGTTGTTAAGCTTGAAAACAAAACAAAAATTCTCGCAACGGACAAACGCGACAGCTTATGCGTATGCTGCAAATGAATCCAACCTACAATTCCGTAACCGAGGTTGACAATTTTTTAATAGCCGACTATTTGTCTATGATTTGCTTTGAATTCTGATTAGTTCAATGTGTTGTTTGCATCTGTTGTCATTCGATATGTAATCAGTACTTTCTTTAGTTTTGATTTATGACCGACAATAACTTAAAACTGCTCTACGGAAGTTCACCTCACAGACAGTCTTGTAACGAAGAGGGTGCATAAAGTGGTGGTTAAAGATATGAATTATTAATGACTTTGCCCAAGTGATTTACAGCTTTGGAAGGGGTTGGGGTCGCAGGGGTGTGCAAACGCGTATCAAATCTGACCGCCGCTACAATATCTATAAATCCTAATGATAGAAAGATAACAGGTATCACGGTTTTGCGTTTCCTGAATAGAATTTCTAAAACACTAAAATTCTGAAAGTTTGCCTTAAAATGGGATCAACAGGATCCCATTTTAAGGCAAACTTTCAGAATTTTAGTGTTTTAGGAATTGTATCGTTTCGAACAGCAGCAACAACAACAACAGCAATGAAGTCACTTACGGCATGGGAATCTATTGCAAGGCTCGGTTTTCTCTGAAGGTCCTTCGCAAAGTTTACCTCCATACTGTGGTGGTGGGTTAGTACAAGTTCTGGGCAGCTTTTTTGTTCCGCCGTCTCCACACGTCTTGCTGCAAGATTGAAGCTCCACCCAGTCGCTGTATCCTCCGCAATTACTGTACGCATAAATCCTATGTTAACGTGTCCTTACCACAAAAGACAATTTCCTCATTATTACTCCTAGAACACGTGACGTGTTTATATTTTAATCGCCCACAACACATGGATCGTCTCCCAATAGCTCACTAGTCAGTGCATCCTTCTGGTCGGCGTGGGACGGTTCATGGATCCGACTCCGCCGAAATTTTTCTTCAAACGAGTTCAATGTCGTGACAAAGAGAAAACATTTTCCAGAGCTTAAGAAATTTTAAATGGCGCTATTATCAATTTTATTCGTTATCCTACTTTTCAGATAGGTTGTCATTTGATCATGAGTGCCAAAAGCGTTTATTGTAGTTTGGTATACCATACACTTTGTGATTGATTCTGAGCTATTCAGCCAGGCCATATTACTAGGTTCAAAGGTAACGCAGACATGCGTTGCTGCAAGGTTTAACATTGTCAAATGCGATAAATGTGAATATGATAATTTTTTTCTAAGTAACTTGACTTGAGAACACTTCTTCGGCCAGTATCACGACCACGCATGACCTGAGTAGAGGACACAACGTGTCTCAAATATAAAGCTAGTAAAATAAGAAATGTTATTGTCCCATACACTGGACGAAAAAATAGATTTGAGCAGCTTTACAACTGAAGTAAATATGATGCAAATTTAGGGTTCCAAATTTGACCGAAATATGCTCTGGAGGCAATGATAATGTAAAAGGAGATGTTTGCTTCCGCTGAATTTGCGCGCAAATACCACGTAAATATCACCTCTACTTCACATTTGCTTCATTTTTGATACCCCCGTAAATCAACATCTTTGCCATACATTTGCTTTAGATTTGCTCTCTATGCAAAAAAACTACATTTGCTATCACCGTAAATCTAGGGAAACACGGTGCAAACCTATTTGTTTGCATCATTGTTTTATCACATTTACCGAAGCTACAAATAAAAACATTTGTTTGTGTTATACTCATGATTTGCTACAGGGGCAAATATGCCCCTTAACACTCAATTTATATTACTATCAAATCAACAAATTTAAGTGTATTATCTCAAATTTGCTATCGGTACAAATATGGCCATCTTCACCAAATTCGCATACATATCAAATTCAGAAATTTGCCTGCATTTTTCTCATATTTACTATAGGGCAAAATATACGCTGGAACCCCGTTAACGCTCACATTTGCTATCGGTACAAATATGGCCATCTTCACCAATTTCGCAGATATCACATTAGGAAATTTGCGTGCATTACTGTCATGATTACCATAGGAGCAAAATATACGGTGGAACCGCGTTAATACTGCCACATACATTACATAACGGGTTGCGAAGAACCTGACCGTGAACTAACAAGGAAACCGGATTAAACCAGTTTCTTCCCGACTTCTACGGGACACTGCAACCTCTAACCTCACACGCCGTCTCTAGGTCGCTTTGTTGGTAAATTGCAGCCAAACTGTGACCAAAAAGGAAGTCGTGAAGTTTCTATTCAGCGCGCTGCCCCACACAATCGGAACGCCTGAAACAGGCTAGCCAAATTCAAACATCGAATTTGAAATACGAAAGTCGTTTTATTTCAGTTTGTCCCAATGGACGTCTTTCAATTTTTCCGTTTTGGGGCTGAAATTTAAATTAAACAGAATACTCCTAGAACGTCAAGAGAAGGAAAGCCTGATGTTTTCAATTTGCAGTCCATGTCTATCCTAGCGATCCGCAGCCAAACACATTTAATTATAGTCTCAGAGAACTGGTAAAGTAGTTTCAAACGAAACGCAACCAGTATTTTTGGGTTTCCTCTGATTGGAATTTGTCTCAGTTTAGCTTTTCAAAGTTATCTTAAAAAATTGGTTACAGTGTCCCTTTAGGAAAGTGCAAACTTACAGTAATACTTACTTCGACAAAAGTATTTAGAGTGAAATCAAAATTTCTTGGCCAAAACTACAATGTTGGATCATTTGTATGTGTAACAATTCTCACAGCGCATACCGGAAACCTTGGAAAATCGCTTGCACGAGGCTCGCGCACAACCCCGACCCCAGGATCTTCTCCCGGGGAAGGATTCACAAAGCTGTCCCAAGTAAAGATGAATCCTAAGTATTGTTTTGCAAAGCTGTCCTAAGTAAAGATGAATCCCGAGTATTGATTTATTAAAGGAAGCAATATCGATCATTTTTAGCCCTCCTTCTGGATAATCATTACTTTTCGTTTGATTTCAGTTGTCTCCCTTATCATTCCATAAAAACTTGTAGAACATTGTGTTGATTTCTTTAATCGCTTCGTGGATAGTTTGCAAAGATGAAAATATGTATACTAATTGAGATGTAACCAGGCTCTTTAGAACTGTTATTTTCCCCAATAGGGTAAGTCTACGAAAATTCCAGCACCCTAACATCGATCTAATTTTTTCTTTGTAATTTAAAGATATTATTATATTGGGGTCCGTTGAGAGCCAAACACCTAAAGCCTTAACTTTTTTCTTTGGCCATTTGAAATCTTTTTCTGGGAGACGTTTGAGGTCACAATCTTTTTAGAGCCTATCCATAGAGCTTCTGTCTTTTTAATGTTGAGTCTGAGGCCCGATACATTACCAAAAGTTTCTATTAAAACCAGATTCTAAACAGGATTCTTTGGAACCGTCAAGGATGAGTGTCGTGTCTTCTGCATATTGGCTTAACTTGAATTCATTGCCGTTTATTTCTATACCTTTGATCTTGTTTTTTTCGAATGGCTTCCGCAAGTACTTCTACGGATAGAATAAATAGATATGGCGACAAAGGACGGCCTTGCCTAACTCCTCGGCTAAGTTTGAAGAAATTGCTCCCCCATCCGTTATTTAAGATACAGCTTTCAATACTGCAATAAAAGAGTTTAATCCAATTTAACAGCGAGGGCCCGAAACCGAAATGCTGTAGGGTTTTATTGATGAAAGACCACCCAAGTGTATCAAAAGCTTTCTCAAAATCAAGAAAAAGAAGAAGGCCCGGAATTTTTTTTCCTTCCGTAAATTTAATGACACTGTCCAACAGACGTTTATTCTTACTTATACATCTGCCTTTGATAAAGCCCGTTTGATAGTCCGAAATGAGCTTTGGAAGAACAGTTTTAATTCGGCTTGCAATAGCTTTTGATGCAATCTTGTAGTCGCAATTTAGTAGAGTTAATGGTCGCCAATTTTTCATCAAAGTGAGCTCAGCATCTCTTTTTGGTATAAGTTTGACAATGCCACGTCTTTGTGATATTGAAAGTTTCCCGGTCTCGAAAGAGTAATTTAGCGCATTTAGTAGTGTTTCAGCTAAATCATTCCAGAAGACTTTGTAGAATTCGCAGGGGAGACCATCCGACCCTGGTGTTTTTTCAGAGGCCCTGCTTTTTAAAGCTTCGAGACATTCCTTCCGTCTCAGAGGTCCTTCGCAAAGAGATTGTTCTTCTTGGCTAATCGTTTCTAGTTTTCTAGGGGAGGGAAGAAAGAGCCTGTACTCTCATTGGTATCTACTTTAGAGCTATAAAGATTTTAACGGTTTTTAACGGTTTTAGATTGCAAGAAAACAAATGTTTGCCATCCGCTGAAAATAGGGTAAGTGAACGCCATTTGATCGTGTCACACAGTAAAATCTCCAACCGCCCTTTTAAACGCAGAGAAGGCCCTGGTGACGAGAAAAGCACACATGTTGGTGCATGACCGCACCACTGAGCATGGTGCGATGTGTTCATACCAAATATGAGTCAAAAATGCGCAGTGAAACGAGCAACAAAAATCTGGCCAACCCGTACACAAACATAGAGATAGCAAAGTGCCGGTAGGCCCATGCTCTGTTGTCCGAATAAGAAACGGGGAGATAGGCTGGTGAAGTACCCCTCAGCAAAAATAATCCCGTTAAAAATGTATCAACGTTTTCATACCCCTCCTTCCAACTTATAACAGCCCATGTTCGATAATTTTGACCTGGCAAAAAGGCTTTTTTGCATCAATTCTCTTGCGGTTATTTAAAGACAAAAGAACGTGGGCTATTATGAAGGGCGAATAGTGAAGACAAGTCATGGGGTGGATAAAGATCCCCCCTGAAAGCATTTAATTTTATTTCAAGGATTTTGGATTAAATACAAAGATCATTTCTGATGTAAATGGACTTTCGTTTTGGAGCTTCTGACAAAAACAATGACTTCATCAACTCAACTCATTACACCACACTACATTTAGTCAAATGAAGTCATTTTCTTGCAGGCAATAGATAAAAGGCAATAGAAACAAACCCCACTGTACTTTTGGGTCCAGAGCTTCTCATTGAAATGAGCGGAAAGGGGCATGATTTAAAAACTGCATTTACTGTAGAAATAATATCATGATTCGATAGTCAACAAGAATGGGAAAAGGTTTTAGTATTTTAAATCCATTATTTATTCATCCTACAGAGTAGGCTTCTGCTAACTTAACAGATGAAACATCTGTCCTGTCCCATTTCTGGTGCGCTGCCTAAAGATGAAACATCTGGGCAACTACAAGCTTCCACCTACTCTGCAATGTTAAACTTACAAATTGGAGTTAAAAATTTCCAAGTTTGCCTATTGTAATTGAATTTTGTATTCATTTCCTAAATGACATCCCTATAATTTTCTACAGTAGAGAGTTTAGAAAAGGGGTTATTTCAAAAAGGGGCCCCAGCAATGATTTAGTTTTGTGATCCGTTATCATGTAGTTGTTCAGCCCACAGAGTAGGTTTCTGCTAACTTAACAGATGAAACATCTGTCCTGTCCCGTTTCCGGTGTGCTGCCTAAAGATGAAACATCTGGGCAACTACAAGCTTCCACCTACTCTGCAATTTAAAACTTTGACTTACAAATTGGAATTCAGACTTTACCTATTTGCTTTTGTGCACATACCACTCCTCTACGGTTTGAGAGTTTGAAAAAGGGGTCATTTCAAAAAAGGAGCCCTAGCAACAAAACCAGACACAGTGATTTTGCTTCCCATTTGCACTTATAGTAAGAGTACATATTACTGGTTTTATAACTAGTTATTTTATAATCTCAAGTTGCATACTCTACATAGTGAAATACCAGATTCATGCATTGGAGGTGATCACAACTTAAAACTAATCAAATTTGATTAGTCAAGTACTTGATTTAGTTTGGGAAATGGGTTGAACTGATTACTAGTCAGCACTCAAACACTTTTCTGGAATGAATATTGTGTCAATAAGAAATGCCTAATTGTTCTGATTGGTGCCAGACATATCCTTATTGGCGAATTTATTATCTAACAGCAGTTCATGCAGGTTAGGTGTGTTATCATAGTTGAAAGACAGAAACTCCCTACACCTAGTTTGGGAAAAGATGTTTCTGCTGTAGACTAAGTTGGATTTCATCAGCTCAGAAGCTTGGGCGCACCGTATGAAAGTTTAGTGATAGCCGGCAAAATCAACTAAAAGTCCCTGCTTTGAATTTTTTTTAACTTTTCCATATTCATTTCGCTAGTTTCAGACTTAGTAGTACGGGCTGCGCATGTCCTTAATTCTACTTATCATTGCAGTCGACTAAACTATTGTTTCAAGAAAGCATCCTGTTTTGCCACAGCCTGCTCATTATCATTAGTTAGTTTGTTGTTTGTTTATTTGTTTTTGTTTTTGTTTTTTTTTTGTTCTGCTTTTTACCAACTGCTCTTGATCATGAGTTATCATCATTTATTTCTTGTGCAACAGCAAACACAAACTGGCAAAAGATGCGTCATCTTGGCAGCCCTGCTAATAAAAGATGTGTCATCTTAAGAGCAGGAATGGTTGCTAAAGACACAAAGAAACAAATATTCTTTAATTGAGTTTCAACTCTTGCATATTTTTTTCTCAAACAATCATTACTGCTGAGAGAGTGGAGAAGACTCATTACAAAGAGAGATTGGCCTGTATCAATTAAGTTATGGACTGGCAAAATGAACATAGAAATAAAATTTCATACATCTTTCCAAATCACAGTTAATATTAGTGGCAAAAAAACCCATCATCTCAGTGGACAGTCCTTCTACAAAAGGAAGTGTCTCTATTTGTCTGACTTAATTGTTATAGACCAAAAAAGCAAAGCCAACAAACATTAATTTCGTCTCATTCTTTCCTAAGAATCCTAGTTCAATCAGACCTCATAAAATTAATAAATTGATGTGCATTAGATGAAATTTTTTAAATAAATTCTGTATCCAACTTGCCATGCAATGCTGTTTTTCCCTCCAAACTTTTGCTTTCATGAAGCACTGATTAAAGCTGATACAAAATAGCCAGAAAAGTGTTGTCCCTGTAGTAAACTGTCCAGCTCTTTCAAATATTTACCAGTGCCATGGATGGTAGTTGACAAAGGCAAGAAATCTGAAAACGACAAGGTTGAGAAGGTCATTTGTAACACTTGCACAATGTAAATGAAATTCACTTAATGAGAAGAGCTTGTTTTATTACAATCACAGATTGAAAGGGATAGGATCACTGGCCAAAGAGACACCTTGTGTGGGACATAAAACTATGTACATCAGGTAAACCACCCAATAGATTGAGAAATAATTGTTTTGAGAACAAGATTAACAGGAACAAGATTCACCTTTAATCCATCAAACTGTTTTCAAGTATGTCATCATACTGAAATGGTGGGGTTAGAGAAACTGTGGTGCTGCGTCGGTGGGGACGTGAAACACAAAATTGAAAGTTAGTGGCCAATTTACCTTATCAACTCAGTTGATAAATCCAATTATTAGCATAAATGGTGTTTTGTCATGAATGACAAATATTCCTGTGAATGTGCTCAATATTAATTTTAACATGGATAATATGAGTATTGCTTACAAATCCTTTGTATCCAACTGATATAAGTTGATAGAGCAGTAAAATGACCCCTCAGGTCAAAGAGATGTAGTCGTATAAAGACGGGAGTCATATCAATGGGTTTAAAGATAAGAAACAGACAGGATTTTTTTTCAGGCCAAAAAAGTACTAGCCATAATAATGAGGTAGTTGTTTCTTGATAGAGTGGCTAAGATCCTTAGATGGGGTTCAACAGTATAGATAGTATGAATTTACAACAAGAGTAATCTTTATTGAGGCAGTCATTAAGGTGGTAAAAATAATATTGACTAATGACATTGACTGTAACAATGAAGTCAGCTTTACCAACACCCACTTAATAAAACACTCTGTTGGGCCAACTGCTCATTGTTTGGACAATCTTCCAACCTTGCGCATTACCCTCTGACATACCAACTGCCAAAAGGGGTTGACTTACTAAATACATGTAACACTCTTGCCAGAAAGAGTTTCCCTTAAAGTTTTGTTTTAAGCCTTAGGCATTATATGCATGTATACTAGGCTTTGATATGCATGTACCAGCTGCTGGAATAATAATAATAATAATAATAATTATAATAATAATAATAATAATAATAATAATAATGATTACGTACAGCAGCAACAACAACATATACCTCAAATAGCTAGGGAACCAATCAGAATACAGTCGAAATTCTTCTTGTGACCACTCTCATAAGGGATGGTTCACAATTTATGTAGAGGTAGGGCTATGGTGATTATAGATTTTTTCCCTTGCATTTTTTGAAAGCCCTCCCCCCGTTATTTGGTGTGTGTTTTTCCCTGGCCCTCCTCATTGCATAACCCACAACCGTAGGCAAAATATCATAACCCCCCCTCCTCCTCCACCACCACCCAAAACACCCTGATGACTAAAACAAGGCATTTTTGGTCTCACAATTAACCACATAATGACAATTGTTTAATAAGCAACACTAGTAATTAGTTTATTGAAAATGAAAAACTTAAAATTTATCAAACTGATGATAAGCATAAATAAAAGGATACAGCTTACATTCACCACAGTCTTCTAAACCAGCTAAAAATGGCCATTTAATTGGTTTGTTGAGGCATCATTCCATTAATATAATTTCACATGAAATATACACACAGAATGCTCACATCATACAAATAGAATTTAGCTTTCTAGAATACCTTAAGGACGTACAAATTAGGTTTAAAATATTATCTTGCAATGGAGTCAATTGTGGCCATTTCTAATGTGGTCTATACATGCTGTGCAGCCAGTTATAAGGCAGTTAGTGGTTTGATAGCCTCACCACCAATTGGAATATAAACGTAAGAACATGGTCTCTCCTCCGCAGAGGTGCCCGCTGGTATCCCATTAATAAAATTTTAAATAAAAATTAAAAATTAATAGCGCAGGGGACAATGGGAAGAGTGAAAGGCATGGTCTCCCTCCTATTTCCGCATCCCCGCCTCTTAGAGATGCAAAGAGACCTCTGGAGAAGAGAGGAACATGGAATTATAAATAAATGTTCTGAGAAAGCAAGCATCAGCGTGAGTTTATTATTCATTGACATCGACTGTTACTTTGTATTTATAAGCTCCAGCTATACTAGAACTTCATTTACAGATCCTTCTGCTAAATATTGGTAAACGGATGGTGGCGGTTTTTTATTTATGGAATTTTTTGAATGGTCCCCCCTTATACCTTCTTTCACATTGGGAGAAATTTTTGCTAGGCCCCCCCCCCAAAACCTAAAAGGAAAAATCATACCCCCCGCTAAAAAGCACTATAGCCCCCTCTACATAAATTATGAACCCTCCCTAAGTGAAGAGCTCTAGGAGTGAGATAGGTACTTTATTAAAATACTTTGCAGCTCATAGAGCTGAATTGCGTATTCTACATTCTATGATACAAATTTACAAAATTTAAAATTTAAAATTTATAATATCTAAAATCTACAACAAGCATAGTGAAACCCCGTTTGAATTGTCACTCAAACTCTGTAATGCAAAGCTCTCATAAGCGATTGTTCCCGTAACCAACTGCGACCACTTTGTTGAATTTCTGACTGGTCTTATTCTTTGTTTCTTATAATTGCTTGAAGATGACCACTCAGTCAACACTTAAATAAAACTACTCACTTCTTGAGCTAATTCAGAGTAATACATAGCATAAGAGCTAATGGTTGTTGACTTGTACATGTACATGTACAGTGTACATACGCAATCCTCTTCTATAAAAAATATTTAATATTTACATACAAATCTACAGTACTATTGGTGACCATCAAAAGCTCTCATAAGCGACCACCCTCCATTGTTTCACCATGTGGTTCTTTTACAAGAGCCCCTTCTCGTTAGACTACAAGCAGTCTCTCTTTCCGCTCAGGGTAGTCAAACGAAACAAGCGAGCAAGAGTGGACGAAAATAGCCTGCTGCATTGTTACGTGACAAGCTGAGTGTAGCAAGCTGCAAATCGCCTGCTGCATTGATACACTCACGTATCAAGGTAGCAGGCAATTTTTTCGCGTGTCACGTAACAATTCATGCTTGCTTGCTTGTTCGTTTTGCACGACTATCCCTGAGTGGAAAGAGAGACTGCTCGTAGTCTACTTCTCGTAATTAAGCGACCAGCTCTGGTTGCAACCACTTTTCTGAATTCTCGAGGTGGTCGCTTATGAGAGCTTTGACTGTAATGAAACCTGTAATATTCACAGTAGATCATATCTATGAAAAGCAGTGACATGACTTCTTGTGCAATTTGAGATAAGATTGGCGATATTCCTAAAGAAAAATTGTGGTTCTCAAATTGTCTTACACCATTTGCATTCAATTACTGTGGATTCTTCCACAAACATAAATGCAAACTTACAAGAAGACTTATTCTCCATGTTTGCTGGAGCCTATCGATTGTCCACAATCAAAAACATTCCCTTATGTACCGGTCAAATTGAAGCTTCAACATACCCCCATGGGCATACCCCAGGCATTTGACTGTGCATCATGCCTGGAGAGGGGGGAATCTGAACGTTGCCTTGGAAGGGGGGGTGAATTTGAACAAATTTATCTCTTGTTCTAGCCTAATACGCCTGTGAGTTTTTTCGTTTTTTTACAGGGTTTGATGGATTTCTAGGATAGAATTTCGCCTTTGTTAGTGAATAACTCTCTCAAAATGGTCTTTAAAAGAAGTTTGAAGGTGTCTTTACGGCATATCTCTCTCTGAAAACCGTGAACAGTGTTTGCTTGAAGACGAAATTTGTCTTTGAGGAGAGGTTACGCGTATTTCAGTACTAATTGGTGGGGCATTTGAACGGCTTTTTTGCCCCGAGGGGAGGAATTTGAACAAGCCAATCGTCAAAAGTTCAAATGCCCGGGGGGGGGAGGGGGGAGGATGTTGAAGCTTCAATTTGGCTGGTACATTATATTAGGCCCTTTCGACCTAGAAAAGCCCAAGATGATATTAATAGGATCAACAGTCAAATACAAAATAAAGTAGTTTGTTAACTTACCAGTTTCAACAGCGATACATTGGTACATGACTGATGAATTCCCTTTTTTTTCTCGGATAAGACATGTGGACATTTGCTGAAGACCGGGGCTGATGATCCAAGTCGAAACGAGGGCTACCCGTATAGCTTCCATTTTGCTAAAACTGCTTTGTGGGAAAGGCTATTTTCGTACGCTGGGTGAACCCTGATACATCCGAAAGTAAGAACCAGCGCCGTCTTCGTTTTACGAGGAACAAGGAACGTACAAAACTATACAATATACCTATAGCCATAACCCTTGCCTTCACAACAGTGCAAATCCGCGCCAAAATTCATCAAGTCCCGCGCTATGTTCGCCCGTGATACTTTTGGACAGTTGTAGTTGTCATAGGAGTGTGAAATTTCCGGACACCCCCGGGGCCAGGCAAATCGAAGGAATCGGTGGCATGAATTTGTAAGTATTCACAGAATAGGTTTAACTTGATTTTTCCTTCTTGAAAAAAGGATAGAGAAACTTTGTTCAATTCGCTACTCTTTGATAGGGGTGACACATGAAATTTCTGAGCAAACTGAGTTTGTGCTTATCGTCCCTCCCCTCCCCAACCTTCTCTTTCCGAGTTAATTTATTCTGTGAAAGCCGTTGTTGAATTATACTATGCGCGCGCAGCCCGAAGTGGTAGGCGGTTATTTCAAGTTGAAATGGAAGGACTTCGTTTTATTTCGTAAGAAAATGGTAGAAAATAGCGAGGTTCACCTTGCGAAAGCAGTTCAGAGAGGTCAGAATCAATAGCCAGAAGCCGGCAGGTCTGCAAGAAAGTGTTTCACAATGTTCTGGCGACTCCATGGTTGACACTGGAACATGGAACAACCAATGTAGACTTTCAAGGTTAGTGTGAATTGTGTTCAATGATTTTGAATTCCCGTAACCTCAAACGGTTTCTTTAAAAACCAGAGTAAGTCATTAATACTCAACAAATTGTACAGCTCGCTATTTGCGTTTTAAACAAGCGATGATTTGGTGCAACTACAGGACGTGTGAATTACGGTATGAGCGTATGGCGTACGTGCATACATGTACAGTTTTTGTGCGAGCATTTGTATGAGACCCCTTCCATTGGCAGGCTAACAGAGAGTATTAAGACTTACTTTGAAAGAAAACTCGCGTTTTAGCGTTGTTAACCCTTTCATTTAGACTGAATATTACAAAGTACTCCTCAGTTACTGTTTGCCAGGCACAATAATTTATTATATGTTTTGAATTATCATGTTTACACATTATTTTAATTTCATAATGTGAGATCTTTATGCCTTACCGCCTTAAGAAATTAGTTCTTAGTTTTGAGGGGTTCCTTTAAAGCATTTTGCATGAACCGATTTAATACTTAGCCTGCGAGCAGGCTCACCAAGTGTGTTATTGGCGCAAGTATTTTGGTGCCGGCGAGAGGAATGGGGCGAGGAAAAGTGAGCCTGCACAAAAGCCGTTGAAATTTGAATTCCACCCCTGTGAGGTGACAAGTCTCAACTGTCAAGGTATCAAATATCTAACCAATACAAGCGAAGCAAAATGTAAACAAACACAACAGCAGATTTTCACACTTGAGAGGATCAAGTTCTTTATGAATGTGCCAGAATAGCGCAAAAGAAAATTATAAACACAGTTGACAATTTTTGCCACGTTTAAATGTGTTCTACTCGAAACCAGTATGGAACTAGGAATCCTCGAGAAATCAAATCGGAAAGGCATCTGTGCTGATGACTCAGAATCGATGTGCAAGAACACATTAGAAGTTAAAAATATCGAACTCCAGGGACATGAAACTTGCAGTTACAAAGAGTATAGAGCCGCTACCGCAGAAGACTTCACCCTTGCATGATGCGTTGCAAACATCTGTAAACAGGAACAAGCAATACCATCTTCCCACAATAACAAGTAACCAATCTCGGTGTAACAAAGACTGCAAGATAATGCCCATTGCATGGTCAAATAAAAATTAGTGGTACAGATCCTGTCATTTTGGAGATCCCAAGAAGAGAAGCTTGAAAACTACCACGCACTAAAAGCAGGCTGCAATAACCGAAATAAACATGGCCAATATTCTAAAAAATGACACAAAACCGCAATCGCTAGCCAGACGCAACCAGCTGAGTCACATTAAGAGATTGAATTGATTGAAAAACCGATAGACTCTGAGCACTCCTCCTACTTTCCTTCTTGCTAAAACTAGGAGAAGAAAGAGACTGCTCACAGTCTGAAGGCAACAAACAATAACACCACCTTTTACTTAGCTTTGTATATACTTAATGTTAGTTTCTATTATTTTTCACAACCCCACAAGCTGCAGAGCTTTAATTTTAATCGTGGTGGAAAAAAGGCTGTCTTTCTGTCTGTCTGTTATTCTTGGTACAGTTTGAATTGTCATTAGTGAAAAAAATGGTGCTTGATCCTGTCATATTGAATGAAAACAAATCAGGTTTCTTTCACAGGATCCAAAATTTATGTAAGCCACAAACTTTTGACTCCATCACGGAATCTTTATCAAGTTGAATTATCATGTTTACACATGTATGTACTAAATTTCATAATGTGAAATCTTTATGCTTAGTACAGTTTGCAAGTGATGGCATTTTCGGCAGATCTTCAAGCGCTGTACCATTGCAAGTGATCACATTTGCACCAGTTGATTAAATAATGTGTTTTGGCATTGTTTTTCATTATTGTGTTTACACATTTGCTTTCACAAGATGAGGTATTAAGTAATGGCTTGTGCTGCTGCATGTCATTGTTGCCATGTTTTTTTTTCCTTAAGACTGCCTAGTGGTTGCAAACTGAACTGCAAATTTGTCTTGATTCCAGTTGTTAACCCTTCTTTGTTTTATATGATAAATTTATAGTCAATGACTAGCAAGACAAAAGAAAGAAAAGATAGGAAAAATGGACAAGACGAATCTAATAGACATGTGACACCACTAAATACTGCTGTTCTCTGTTTCAGGAGAAAAGACTGAGGTGGCAGTAGCAATATTGCCACTGCTATATGGTAAAGGCTGGAACATGCAAACACAAGGAATTTGTGGAGTTTATCTTTGTAAGTGCACCTTGTATGTGTAAAAGTTGTATCTGGGGGGCTGGCTTATACGCCGGTGTTTATGGTGTATTGGTTATGCATCGGTCAATTCCAGCTGCGCCTTCCCCCCCCCCCCCCAGCTAACCCCCCGGGCATTAGAATTTTTTTTCTTGGATGGCAAATTCCCAGATATGGGGGCACTTAAGCTGCCAAATGCCCCGTGGTGGGGACGAAGAAAGAGGGCAAATGCCCTGCCCCCAGGATGGTACGTCCCCAAGCAACACTGCAGCAGTTTTCATTCATTGCACAATAGTGCCCCTTTCAACATTTAAATGTGTGATTTTTTGTTTCTGTAGGTCTACCTCTCCATCTTCTAATTGGTTAATAATGCAGACAACACTACATGATAGTTGATTCTCATTTTATGGTTATTTATTTTGCTTTTAAACAGTTCACTAGTAAAAATATCTTGACATCATAAAATAGTCTGTGGTAAAGTTATCTGTTGTGAATATTCTAATAATATGCAAAGGTAAATGATGATCCCCATAAACATGTTTAGAATTTAATAAACGATCGTGATAGTTTTAGAATCATTGCGACAAAATTCTAATTATAAAATCCTTGATTAAAGAAGCATACATATGTCAATTCAGGTTAATCGTTTCTGATAGCTCAAGTTGTGCCTCGGTAAGCAATTAAGAAATAAATGCATAAAGTCGAGAAAACCTCCACAAGTTTGTCCAGTCCTCAACTTTGACGGACAAGCCAATCTACGTCGAGCCAGTCTGCGACAAACTGCTGGATCTTCCATGTTTGGATTTAGAGTCGGAAACCATGTGCCAATAGCCCAGGGGTAGTACCCTGCGTAGTCAAATGCCCGACCCCTGAGCCATGCCAAATTTGCTAATGCCCCACCCCCGGGACTGACAAGATGCGCAAATGCCCCGCAGTTGCCCAGTGATGGGGGATGGGTGCAGCTGGAATTGACTGATGCATTATGCTCAGGTAACAGTAAGTAATAATAATAATAATAATAATAATAATAACAATAATAATAATAATAAACTTGAAGGACAAGTATTAGCATTCCAGTCAAATTCAGAGATAAACCAAACTTATGGTTTGTAAATATTTTTTTTTTCTGGAAGGGGACAGTTGTTACTAATTTTTATAGTGGTCATTTAATGAAGATAAGCAATTACACTCAAACGAAGAAAACTGTGAACGCTGCAAATATTCTTGGAATGTGTGTTTTGACCAATCGCGCGCGAGACCTTGTAACCGCAGAAAACGAATGGGTTTCTCAGTCACGGAATCGAGTTGGTTCTCGAATTGTTTTGAAAGGCCTCAAGATTCAATCTTCATCTTTATCTTACAGGAATTAAAATTACTATTCCTCTCTATCTGAGAGCCACATGCACTATGCAAGCGAAAATATGTTTGAGCGCTTTTGGAGAATAAAATTTTTCCACATGGCGGCACCAACGATTAGCGGTTCCAACATTTCAAATAAAAGCAACTCAAGCGGCAGTTATTTCACCTTGATGTAAAAATTGCAACGTCCACCCTTAAAATTCCAGAAATTCGCCCAAAGCTGCTGTTATTTCTGATAGCACAGCTGACTCGATTTATTTAGGCCAAAATCATTAAATCTTGAGGTCTTTCGAAACAAATTGAGAACCAAATCCTTTCCGTGACTGAGCAGCCCATTCGTTTTCTGCGGTTACAAGGTATCGCACGTGATTGGTCAAAACACAATGAACATTCCAGAAATATTTTCAGTGTTCACGGTTTTCTTTGTTTGAGTGTAAGAAATAAATGCATAAAGTCAAGAAAACCTCCACAAGTTTGTCCAGTCCTCAACTTTGACGGACAAGCCAATCTACGTCGAGCTAGTCTGCGACAAACTGCTGGATCTTCCATGTTTGGATTTAGAGTCGGAAACCATGTGCCAATAGCCCAGGGGTAGTACCCTGCGTAGTCAAATGCCCGACCCCTGAGCCATGCCAAATTTGCTAATGCCCCACCCCCGGGACTGACAAGGTGCGCAAATGCCCCGCAGTTGCCCAGTGATGGGGGATGGGTGCAGCTGGAATTGACTGATGCATTATGCTCATGTAACAGTAAGTAATAATAATGTTTTTTTTTTGTTTTGTTTTTTTGACGGTTTTATTTTCAATGCTTTTACAAATATTGTGTAATCCCTATCCTACTATTACATTTTCAATATTACATCAATACCAGTTCTAATACAGTTTACAGTCTTATATGTGTTACAGGTATATCATAATTAATAATTGTTAAAAGTAAATTACAGATTCTGATTGTAATAATAATAATAATAATAATAATAATAATAATAATAATAATAATAATATAGAAGGACAAGTATTAGCATTCCAGTCAAATTCAGAGATAAACCAAACTTATGGTTTGTAAATATTTTTTTTTTCTGGAAGGGGACAGTTGTTACTAATTTTTATAGTGGTCATTTAATGAAGATTGTTCCTTATTAAATAATTTATTTGGTCAGAGTTTCGACTGAATACAATGCAGACTACAGAAATGAGGATGCAAACAGTCCAATCGAATACACAGTTTCATGCAGCTTCTATTCTAGTCCCCAGATGTACTAGTTCTTTTTGTTGTTGTTGTTGTCGTCATTGTTTTTAATGTCATGATGTACACTGTAGTACTTCATGTTTTTTTCACTAAACTCTTGTAGTGAAGATGCTACATGAACATCAAATGTTTCATCTCCCTGAAAGTATCCACATTCACAAGTGACCATCTTTACATAAGCATCCAAGGTCATGAGATCTTTTCTGGAAGGGGACAGTTCTTACTAATTTTTATAGTGGTCATTTAATGAAGATTGTTCCTTATTAAATATTTGGTCAGAGTTTCGACTGAATACAATGCAGATTGCAGAAATGAGGATACAAACAGTCCAATCGAATACACAGTTTCATGCACCTTCTACAGTGTATTCTAGTCCCCAGATGTACTAGTTTTTGTTGTTGTTGTTGTTGTTGTTGTTGTTGTTGTTGTAGTCATTGTTTTTAATGTCATGATGTACACTGAAGTACTTCATGTTTTTTTTTGCTAAACTGTTGTAGTGAAGATGCTGCATGAACATAAAATGTTTCATCTCCCTGAAAGTATCCACATTCACAAGTGACCATCTTCACATAAGCATCCGAGGTCATGAGATCTTATTTAAGTCAGATAATTTGTTAATTATTTTACTTTATTTTTGTTATTGTTTTTATTCTTACATTCTTGATTGTTTCTTCAACAGGAAGAAACCAGTGCCAAACAAGTGGCAGAGAGGAAAACAACACCATATCCATTTCTAATCTTCCAGGGTGACCTGGATTTTTCGGCCAGTAAGGTGCACTTAGCCGCTGGGAAGATAATTTTGTGCACCTCAGAGAGATCCATTGTTGAGGGAACTCTAGCTATGTTGGCCACGATTTATGTTTTTGTTTCTGAATATCCACCAGGCCTTTGTGTTACTTTGACGATAGTGGCCGTTCAGATAAACTCGTTTCATGTTCCGACATTGTTAAAACGGTTCATTGCTTTTTTTTTTGTAACTTGTGTGTACATGTCATAATTTAAAATAGTGACTTGACGAAAAAATTTATATTGTTGCAAGACATGATCGTGTATTCAGCCGTAACACTGCTAGCGATGAAATAAATACTTGAATGTCACTGAAATGTATAATAATGTGTCTATTTTTTTCTTTACGCCACATATGCTGAAATAGTGTAGTTTTGTGGATCAATATAATGTATACAATTGTTACAACAGATTTACGCAACAAAGAAAAGGAATGACAAACGGGTATCTTTTTATCTACCTTTATATCTTCAGCAAACATGGGGTAAAATCGGACTTAACGATTCCTTTCTTCTATTAGACAAATGTACTGTTCATATATATATTGGTGCGAAGAAAATGGATTTTTTGTGGGCAATTACACGTTATTGCACAATGTTTACTGCACATAAAAAGTTTGAGAAAGATGGTTCTATGCGTCGTATTTGCGGCGATAAACAAAGGCAGAGTAAAAACCGTCATTACCGTCTATGCTTTGGTTGCAAATAAAGTGTGAAAGTGAATTATGCTTTAGTGCAAAAATGACCAAAGTCGAACAAATGTACTATTTACTTCATATTTGCAATCCAAGAAAATACAGTTTTGAGGGGCAAATACACGTTATTGCACAATGTTTACTACAGGTGAAAAGTTTGACAAAGATGGTTCTGTGCACGCATTTGCGAGGATAAACAAAGGTAGAGCAAAAACTGTCATTACCGTCTTTGCTTTGGTTGCAAATAAAGTGTGAAAGTGAATTATGCTTTAGCGCAAAAATGACCAAAGTCGAACAAATGTACTATTTACTTCATATTTGCAACCCAAGAAAATACAGTTTTGAGGAGCAAATACACGTTATTGCACAATGTTTACTACAGGTGAAAAGTTTGACAAAGATGGTTCTGTGCACACATTTGCGAGGATAAGCAAAGGTAGAGCAAAAACCGTCATTACAGTCTTTGCTTTGGTTGCAATTAAAGTGCAAATATGAAATATGCTTTAGGAGTAAAACGATCAAAGTCGAGCAAATTTACTATTTACTTCGTATTTGAAACGAATTTGCTACTCGTGCAAATCCGTTTTTGTGAGGGCAAATATTCAGCTTTGCAGCATCTTTAGTACGCGTGGAAATGTGTGACAAATCTGTTTTTGAACATCACATTTGCCAAGTGCAGCAAATAAAAAGCAAATGCGGCCATTACCGTCTTTGCTTGATGTGTGAATATGGTGTAAATACAAAATTTTATTTGAAACAAATATGACCAAAGTAACGCAAATTCGGTCTTTACTTCATATTTGCTGCTGTTTTGTCACCCATGTAAATCTATTTTTTCGTCCAGTGATATGAACCTAGTTATATGGCCTTGCTCACCGCGAGTCCCCCATAGCTCAGTGTTTGAGAACATCCAACCGGCACCTGGAAGGTCATGGGTTCGACTTCCGTCGGGAGGACTCAGATCTTTTCTGAGTAAAAACGACTTGAACATTTCTTCTTTTAACACATTTCAGCCAGTCGTCACTCCACTTATCTAGTAAAATAACCTACAACACACCGTTCGTTCCTCCAACCCCTTTACCCACCCACCCCGGGAAACACGGGTAAGTTGTCGTCAAAAAGGGATCAGCTTCAACTACTTTTTCTATATTTTACGGATAGAAAAGAAACTTGACAAGAGGATTTCAGCAATCCTGTTTTTGCTTTCAAAATCCACTTTCCTTACCAAACGTTTTGACAATTATTTCATTAATTACGAGATTTTTTCGTAATGAAACAAATTTCCCTTTTGCAGTCTACTTTTGTGCTGGAATACGAGCGGCGTAAGAGGTGGTTATATCTGGTATCTCTCGGGGGAGCTTAATCAATATTTTGTCATACATCATGTGGCAACTGTTGTTTCCCAATGTTTTTTGTACACTGAAAGACGCTGGTTACTTTTGAAGTCGTTGCTTTCTGGGGATAAGAGGTTTCGAAGGATGCTTTTCACCGGAATTTATTTCGTGGGATCGCCAATTTAACTCGGGGGAATTGTTCCGCTAACTTTGCAGTAAGCGGAATAAAAAGAGTCAATTTCCAGTTTTGATAAAAATAGCTCACCTGGAACGATTTCATAAACGTAGTTGGAATGTTGTACTCCTGCGCACATCTTACTGCTGCTGTCCAGGCAAGGATTGTACTCCGTGTTCTGACAATTAGTTTCTATTCCATGTACATTGTAAGTGTTCTTTGCGTCAGAGCTGCTCCAGCATTCTCCCCAATATTGAATCCCAAAGGTACTGTAACCTTTATCTTGGGTATGCTGTGCACAGCGACAAACAAGGCTGAAAACAAATGGGTAACTTCAGACAATGGCAGAGGACAGAGTATTCTTTTAGTATTACACCATAATGGCTAAAGTGCTACTGAACCCAAAATGAATCTAGTGTAAAATAGCGATAAATTATTAGTTTGATTTCTAATTGACCAGGTAAATAAGCTTTGACACCACGAAAACATTTTTATCGGTTTTTTTCGAACGCGAACATGGCCAAGTTGCTGTAGACACGTCGATCCTTAATTAGATAAACTATGCATATGACGTCAACGCCAAATAGCTTTCAGTAATAAGCCTCCACATTGGGACAGAAAAACGCTCGGAGAAGTAATATTTCCCTACCCCCGTGACGCGAAACCGTGGACGAAAGTCCTGCTGCTGTTTTAAGGTAAGGAGCTCGAGACGCTCGATTGAATTGAAAACTACTCCGGAACAACCAAAAGATAAATCAGTAATTTGCCAATTTAAAAAAAAAACGAGTGAAGGTAACTAGTTACGTAAAAATGTAATCTTCGCTATCGTGGAAATTAGTCAGTGCCCAGTTTCCTGGCTGCATTTAAGCTGTGCAAATGAAACCTCACATGCAACTTAGCGGATAGTGGACAAATTAAATATTAATTAATTTTAGTCAATCAGTTGATTTTCAATAATTTCTTCATCGTCCTCCTCTAAAGTGTTCAATGAGAAATCCAAGGTCCATGGTAAATGGAATGGAATGTCGCTGCTCTAGTTGGGTATGATATTTTGCTTAAGGAACTTGACTAAAACGTTCCCTATACTTTAAAATTCCGATACAAGCCCCCCGGAAAATACGCCTTCCCGAACATAACCCCCCCCCCCCAGGAGCCCATCACTCCGCAGATCTCATTCGCAAAAAGCCCTCTGATAATAACTCCCTTCCCGAAAATAAGACCATGGGCTTATATTAAATTTACTTCCCAAGAATGATTACGGAATAATATCCTCCGAGTCTCCACTCTAGCTACTGTGTAATTCTACCCATTCAAATAGCAATCTGAATGTGTCGGTACAACAGGAAGTTCACTTCCCCCACATGGTACACACATATCTTCTGGCGTGGCTTTTTCGGGCGCAAAATCCCTTATTTTCAGAGGAAAATCCCTTCCAAATGTAAGCCGTACCATTTTTGAAGCTCAAAACCCCCTCCAGTAATAAGACTCCCCCCCCCCCCTCCCGAAGATAAGCCGTCCCAAAAATAGGCCCACCGTAAAAACGTATTAATAGCCAAATATAAGTTCAGGGTTTATTATAGGAATTTTATGGTATGAGGAATGTTGCAATACGGACAAGGAGTGGTTGAAAGTGACGAGGCTCGTATCGAAAGTATACATAAAAATGCGAAGAGGTACTGTAATAGAGATAAAATAAATGTCATCAGGTTGGAGCAATATCCTGCTCATAATCTCCCCCTACTACGGCGAAACGCCTTAATTGATTTATTGATAGACTTCTTATAACTTTGAAATAATCCATCAAAACAAACGCATGCGCGGCAATACCATGTAAGAGCGACTGCAAGAGCACAAACTCACAAACAAGGCCAGCCTGCCCAAGGGAAAAATTGAACAAATTTTCTTAGAAATCGTTGTAAGAAGACGCATGCAGTTTGTAAGTGATTTACAGTTTAGTCCTTGTTTGCATAACAGTTTAGTCGCGGTGATGAAAATATCCAGCTATGGCCCTTTTTATAAGGAAACTCTTGTTTGATCTCTGAGGCTAGTTTTAAGGCCAACTTAACTTTAAGGTACGGAGACTCAGACACTTACTTGGGTAGGTAGGTATCAAAGTTGTTCCAGTCAATACGTCTACCACTTCATGATTTAATCCCCAGCTGTCGATCCTGAAACAGAAGTTCATTCAGAGCTCTGTTTCGTTTAAGTTTGTCGGCATGACAGCCTTTTTTCATGACGTATATTGAACCTCCACAAGCTGCAAGAACAATGAAGAACACTGATGGATGAAAACACTGATTCATTGTATGTTCGACGAACCGGGATTTTTAAGTTTGAATCGCCAACTAAGGCTTCGCTGTTATAATTCACCCAGTAAGTCACCAAAAACCACCATGCACTTCTCTACGAAAAATTAAAGTACTTTGCTTTTAAATAAAAACTTAAGTTACATGCTTTGTTATACGAATACACTTATGTCTACTGCACTAACTTTGGTACAAAAACAATTAAACTTACTGATGATATCGAAATCCCTGCTTCTTTAGGTCAGCATGTGAATGGGCTCCTTAGCTGGAGATAGGACGCTGAAATATTAGCGATAGGAGCGAGGGAACCGTGCCAGTCTTACTCAACGGCTTCGCCGGTTCACTCCGTTTGTTGATTTTTTCTGGGGCCATATTCCCCAATAAGGAGCCCGTTCAAGGGTCGAATTATAACCAGGAATCATAGCCGCTGAATCATGTTTGGAAGACTCCAGGTTTGCTCACAACACTGAAATCCTCGACCTAGACGGTTTCTAAGTACCTCGTATTGATTTCTGGTAGAAGCGCAAGAAATTTTCAGCTAGTAACAATAGACGCGGTCGACTTCTAGAATCAAAATGGCGGCTTATTTGCTCTGTGTTCTTGTTTCTCAGCCACTGTTGCTTTGAGTGTTCACCCTCAATGTTTTTATCGGTTTCGCAATGAAACAACGAGGACGTATCAATCAAAAAATTCGTTGTCTGCGATTTCAATATTTTCCAGAAAATCATTTTTGTTGATCGGCAATTAAAAAAAAAAGAAAAGAAAAAAAGAAATCAAGCACACTAGAATGCACTAGAGTTGTACCAAAATTCAATTTCTTTTGTTCAACAATATATCTATTTGGAAACATCACTGTGTGCACTAACATGCTTCTCATGTTAAGGCGTCTAAAAACAAGAAACTAATTCTTACCTGACAACACAACCGAGGTTTCGATTGCAGTAGGGAGTAAACAACCAACGAACAGATACAAAACAGCTTTCGTCTTTCTTGAATAATTCAATCAATCGAGCTCACTACCTACATGGACCAATAAAGAAATAAATTGGGATAAAATGGAAAATTCGAAATAAAAACAGCGGTTAGACGTGGTGAACTCAGGAAATAGCAAACAACTTCATTTTTATAGTAACTGATACAGTTTTCTTCTTATATAAAGTCCGACTTTACTGGAATGAGTTATAACATTTTACTGCATTTCATATTAGACATAGAACTGCGTTCAAATAAAGTTGTTCATGCAGTTATTTCGTTTTATTAATTACTGCGATTCGGTTCCAGTTTTAAGAAAACTTACAAGGTAGTGAAATTAGACCAATAAACGTTGTATTTTGCCATTTGATTAGGATTACTCTTTACCAGTACAATTCAGTTTTAACTCAACCGTAGGTAATATGATCACAGATTAAAGTCACGTAATTGTGGACCAATTTACATTACTTTACTGTTTCAAATCCAAAATAATTTCATGTGAAAAATGATGGCATCGGCGGCTGTTATCATTTACCATGTGTAGTGTTGTATCACGTTAATTTTTCATTGGAAAGTTTTCCTTTTGTACTGAAGTAAAAGACAACCGATTTTGCAAACAAAAGAGTATTAACAAATTTGGTTAACTTGCTTAGAAAACTTTACTTTATTTTTTACAGTTTTAAAACTGAAAATTAGCGAAATCCGGTCTGTTCGTTTTAAATATTGTAACTGAAAAGTATTGTGGTCGCTGAAGAAGTCAATGATTTTAGTCGCTACAATCGGGTGTATCTAGGGCTTGGTACCATACAAAACCACTAATATTTTTTTAAATTTTTGTTTCGATCTATTTCATTCCTTTCTTTCTTTTTTTTTTAATTTTCAATTAAACATTTCACAACTGAATTATAAGCGATATGAATCACCACTTATATTTTAAAAAACTAAAAGACGTAAATCAATCAATAAATGATAATGGAATATAGTTAAATAAAATCAACTCGGACCAACTGACAAGCTTAAAATAAATTGGCTACTTAAAGTACCGTAATACCAGCTAAGTATCCAAAGAAAAATATTAATTTAAGGATTCTCGTGTTTGGTTCTATAGCAACGCTCAGTTTTTAGACACTGTTCTACTATAAAATTAGCTAACTAACCTCGTAATTGAGATCGAAATAAGACAAGGACTGAAAATCCTGGTCTGCACTATAAGATTAATTTTTGTTTTGGGAGTTGGTGCCAGATTTGTAGCTCTATAATTTAAAATTATTTCATATCCAAGTTTCAAGAATTTGTCATCAGTTAACGAAGTGAAACCTTTTGACAGATTTTCAGGTGCATATAACGAGTCGTTTCGATGAAACATCCCTTCGGACGATTTAAAATTACCTCAGAAATTCGGATTTGATTGTGATGAAAAACTAAAGTTTACTGTGGGAAAAAGACACCTCAAAATTTCTTAACATAGCAAAATTAAATTACTTTTGTTTTCGGAGGGGCAAATATGTGAGAGAGCGAAACAAGGTCAGCATTTTCGGAAAGCCAACAATAGCTCCGAGTATGAGATTGGGTTCCCTAAAATTACCTGCGACTTAAATTTTCATCTACAGAATCCGAACAGATCAAGCAGCGTTACTCATGTAAATACCCCCTCAACAAACCTTGAAACAATTCGAAGCAACAGAAAACGAACTTTGAAGTATTTTGCGTAATTTTCTCGTTAGGTTCCCCTGGATTTTGAGCAGTTAGGTTAGTAAATAATAAGTAGTATTGTCCGCCCAACTGGGCCACTGCGTCCGCATCTATTGTTTTCGTGGGTTGTGCATCTCATTAAAAACTAAAGTTTACTGTGGCAAAAAGACTCCTCAAAATTTCGTAACATAGCAAAATTAAATTACTTTTGTTTTCGGAGGGGCAAATATGTGAGAGAGCGAAACAAGGTCAGCATTTTCGGAAAGCGCAAAATGCAGTTGTTCTCGGTTTAGAGGTTGCGGACGGAATGGTAAAAACAACATTCAAACTACTGGAAAAGCGATTCAACTCCGTTTACATGCCATCCAATTTCTATCTGAGCATTTGGACCTGTTGGAACACAGAGCTACAACAAGCCAAAATGCTAGAAATCCAAAATACCTAGACCAGTTTTTAATAAATTCTTTTAACCCTAAGTCTTATATGTTCTAAGTCTTTTTTGATGTCTAAGTGTTTTGGAATAGTTTTTACTAAGAAAAAGGAAAGTGGGTCGTCCGGGATTCGAACCCGGCACGACGACCCGGCACGACCCGTTGATTGAGAGACTAAGTGAATGGGTTCTAGTGATGGGTTAGGACTCGGACCCAGACTCCAAAACGAGATCTGCGAGTAACCCGCAACGATCTCTTTTCGTTGAACTCAAATGTTGAAGGCAAGGAATATTTGAACTATGAATTCATGCGGGACACTTGTTTCAAGATCATCTTGTAGATTATGAGATCATTATCGTCGACGCTGAACGCGGGTATGCTGTGAAATCATTCAACCCTGTTGGACAAACCGCGGGAGTACCAAATCATCAAGAGTTACCAGATTTATCGTCACGAATTTTACAACTCACTATCGGGGAGTGCATGCCGTCATTACAACTCTACAACGGGGAGTCGAACCCGGAACATTTTGGAAACTTTGAGTTTTTGAAATTGAGAATTGTACCACTGAGCTGTCCACCCAAGTGGCGAAAGACTGACATAAATTTCACAAAGTGATAGCTTACCCACCATGGAGCTCAGTTTCCAAAAACAAAGCTAGAAATGGATGACAACAATCGAGATGGTTGATTGTATGAAGATCCTCACGACAAAAAAAGTAGCAGAACGAGGTTTCGATCCTCGGACCTCTGAGCCCAGCACGCTTTCACTGCGCCACTCTGCATTTCATGAAGGAGGCGAATAAAAAAATAAAATAGAAATTGACCCAACCAGGACTCGAACCTGGAATGTTCTGATCTGGAGTCAGATGCCTTACCATAAGACTACTGGGCCCATTTGTGGGTAGAGTAAGGGAAATGGTTCTGTCTTTTAGGTCCCAGTTTCCCACGTTTGAGATTGCTTGAACTCAAAACAAAACGAGATCTACGAGGTGCCCGCAACGATCTCTAATCAATGAATACCTGATGGTCATCAACCGAACCTGCTCAACCGGGAGATAGAAAATGGGTTACGTGATACTATGAATGACACCCTTGACCCTACGTGATAGGTTATTTTCACAATCGAATCCAATCGTCTGACTTCCAACTACCAAGGATGGGGATTGAAACAATTTCAACTTTACCAACAATGTATTACAACTCACTATCGGGGAGTGTATGCCGTCATTACAACGTTTGGGGGAGTCGAACCCACTACTTTTGGTTTTGAAATTTGTTACCTTAACCACTGAGCTGTTCACCCAAGTGGCAAGAAACTAAGGATAATAAGTGAAAGTCTTTCCTACCCACCCCTAGTTGCTATGGAGGCAATGAACCAATCATGATTCAGCTTTACTAATATTTTATTTACATGACTGTCAAACATCTAGACGAGATGTGTAATACTGAGCTGAAAAGATTCATTCTCCATCCATTGATCAACAGATCTTCAATTATTATCTACTCATTTTGAACTGTTGCTTGAGAACCCTTTTGTTTTTGGTGTGGACATGTCCGGGCAAAACCTATCTAGGGTGCCTCTTAAATGAGTAATATCTAGTGGTTGTGCGAAAGTGCTCCTCATGATCCTTGGTCTTTTTCCTCAGATCCCATGTTATCTATATTAGCCTGACTCTCATCGGGTTTATTTGTGACAGACTCCACTTTTTCTGTTGAGACAGTAGACATGACCGGTGTGATTGTCGCTTGTTTCCAACAGCTTGCTTTCTCGTGACGGCCCTTATTGTATTTACGACTAAAGGGTCTTTGGCAATATTGACAAAGATGGGACATCCTAACCCCTGTGTTTCAGTTGCTCTTCTACTCGGAATGAGTACTAAATGCATATGCTCCAAAAGAGTAACGTCAACAGACAAGTTGTTATGACGTCATCATGTGGTGAGCATTACTCTTGTTGAACCACTCTTTCTGTCAATCCTCTGTAGTTAGCTCAGGGTAGCTTCGAGTAGCTCAAACCAACTTGATTCAGTTTCATACCAACCTTCTTTCTCATCCAACCTTCTTTCCCTCCTCCTCATTTCCTCCTCATTTTACTCCTCCTCATCCCTCAACCTCATTCCCTCCTCCTCAAACTAACCATTTAGGAACGTACAACTTAACTATCCACCCGAGTGGTGAAATGGGTAGGGTCATTCTACTCGAAGAAAAGGTTTACTATGAAAACCTTACTCAAAAACTTTTGTTCAACCACTCTCTCTATAGCTAACTCTCTCTCTCTATAGGTAACTCAAGGTAGCTTCGAGACAAGACAATAATTGTGACAAAATCAACTTTGGAGAGTTTACATGACAATTTTATTTGCATTCGTTGCAATACAATTGAACAAATTGGTCTCATAACCAACTTTGTTTGCTTTCCACCTCTTCCGTAGGTTCCCCTACGTCTTCATTCTCTTCAGTGTCTTCGCTGTCTTCGTCATTCACCTCCATGGTTTCATCTTCATGCTATTCTTCATCAGTACTTTCTTCTTCAGGGACTGGTCGGGGTTTAAAAATTCTGTTTAATAAAAATTTTCTCCGATCCACAGCAGCTTCTGCAGCTTCCTCGTAGTCCATTTCATCCTCCTCATTCATAAACCTCTTTAAGGTTTTCATCACTTCTTCATGTATAGGATCCTTTTTCATTTGTCGAGACCATTTCAAATATTGTAGGTAGAGTCTCCTTAATTTTGCTCTGAAAAACGGTAACAAATCGTTGAAGGCCTTAGCTTGAGCCACTACTTCGGAGGCCCCCTGTTTCATTAACAGCTCCACCTGTGTGGCGTAGCGCTTACTAAGAGCTAGTTTTGCTTTTTCACGGAGATCATCCCATGGATCATCGATTTCATCTTCCACTTCACTACCGCTTTCGATTCCCCTGTCAACCGTTTCATTATCTTTATCATCATTTGAAAAGATGTCAGTCAATTCATTTTCTGGGGAGATAGTGGTCATGGTTGTGTTTTCTTTTGGTTGGTAAGCTAAACGACAACCCTGCTTCTCGTGACGGTTTCTATTGTAGCTCCGTTTGAATGATTTTAGACAATACTGACAACTGTAGGCCATACAAGAGTTCCTACTGGTTTAATGGTCATTTACTCAATGCGAGCATCAAACGTTTGACACTCATTTATATAGCGTAAGTTCCTATACAAGATCCTATGATGTGAGATGGGTAATATTTAGGACTCCTCCTCATTTGTGCTCATTTGTGCTCATCGTGCTCATTTTTGTGCTCATTTGTGCTCATTTGTGTTGATCGTGCTCATTTTTGTGCTCATTTGTGCTCATTTGTGCTCACTTGTGCTCATCATGCTCATTTTTGTGCTCATTTGTGCTCATCGTGCTCATTTTTGTACTCATTTGTGCTTATTTGTGCTCATCATGCTCATTTTTGTGCTCATTTGTGCTCATTTGTGCTCATCGTGCTCATTTTTGTGCTCATTTGTACTCATTTGCGCTCATCGTACTCATTTTTGTGCTCATTTGTGCTCATTTGTGCTCATTTTTTGTGCTCATTTGTGCTCATTTTTGGTGTTACGCCTTTTGACGTTAAACATTTTGGTGTTACACATTTTGGTGTTACACATTTTATGTATTACGCCTTTTGGCGTTATGCATTTTGGCGTTACGTCACTGCTCCTCCAGTACGCTTCCACTGCACCACTCTGCATGTCATACAGATATATTTTTTAATTTTTTCTACGAGTTTACCATGAATTGGGGGTGTAGCTCAGTGGTAGAGCATCCGCTTTGCAAGCGGAGGGTCCGGGGTTCGAAACCCTGCACTTCCATTTTTTAGATTAAGTGTTGTGTGTATATTTTTAATTTTTTCTATGAGTTTACCATGAATGGATATCAATATCTTCAGCCTTGAGTCTGCAAGTGTAGACAAGTTGGCGTGGGGACGCCACGATGAGCACAAAAATGAGCACGATGAGCACAATTGAGCACAAATGAGCACAAAAATGAGCGTGATGAGCACAAATGAGCACAAAAATGAGCACGATGAGCACAAATGAGCACAAAAATGAGCATGATGAGCACAACTGAGCACAAATGAGCACAAATGAGCACAAAAATGAGCACGATCAGCACAAATGAGCACAAATGAGCACAAAAATGAGCATGATGAGCACAAGTGAGCACAAATGAGCACAAATGAGCACAAAAATGAGCACGATCAGCACAAATGAGCACAAAAATGAGCACGATCAGCACAAATGAGCACAAATGAGGAGGAGTCCTAAATATTACCCATCTCACATCATAGGATCTTGTATAGGAACTTACGCTATATAAATGAGTGTCAAACGTTTGATGCTCGCATTGAGTAAATGACCATTAAACCAGTAGGAACTCTTGTATGGCCTACAGTTGTCAGTATTGTCTAAAATCATTCAAACGGAGCTACAATAGAAACCGTCACGAGAAGCAGGGTTGTCGTTTAGCTTACCAACCAAAAGAAAACACAACCATGACCACTATCTCCCCAGAAAATGAATTGACTGACATCTTTTCAAATGATGATAAAGATAATGAAACGGTTGACAGGGGAATCGAAAGCGGTAGTGAAGTGGAAGATGAAATCGATGATCCATGGGATGATCTCCGTGAAAAAGCAAAACTAGCTCTTAGTAAGCGCTACGCCACACAGGTGGAGCTGTTAATGAAACAGGGGGCCTCCGAAGTAGTGGCTCAAGCTAAGGCCTTCAACGATTTGTTACCGTTTTTCAGAGCAAAATTAAGGAGACTCTACCTACAATATTTGAAATGGTCTCGACAAATGAAAAAGGATCCTATACATGAAGAAGTGATGAAAACCTTAAAGAGGTTTATGAATGAGGAAGATGAAATGGACTACGAGGAAGCTGCAGAAGCTGCTGTGGATCGGAGAAAATTTTTATTAAACAGAATTTTTAAACCCCGACCAGTCCCTGAAGAAGAAAGTACTGATGAAGAAGAGCATGAAGATGAAACCATGGAGGTGAATGAAGAAGACAGCGAAGACACTGAAGAGAATGAAGACGTAGGGGAACCTACGGAAGAGGTGGAAAGCAAACAAAGTTGGTTATGAGACCAATTTGTTCAATTGTATTGCAACGAATGCAAATAAAATTGTCATGTAAACTCTCCAAAGTTGATTTTGTCACAATTATTGTCTTGTCTCGAAGCTACCTTGAGTTACCTATAGAGAGAGAGAGTTAGCTATAGAGAGAGTGGTTGAACAAAAGTTTTTGAGTAAGGTTTCCATAGTAAACCTTTTCTTCGAGTAGAATGACCCTACCCATTTCACCACTCGGGAGGATAGTTAAGTTGTACGTTCCTAAATGGTTAGTTTGAGGAGGAGGGAATGAGGTTGAGGGATGAGGAGGAGTAAAATGAGGAGGAAATGAGGAGGAGGGAAAGAAGGTTGGATGAGAAAGAAGGTTGGTATGAAACTGAATCAAGTTGGTTTGAGCTACTCGAAGCTACCCTGAGCTAACTACAGAGGATTGACAGAAAGAGTGGTTCAACAAGAGTAATGCTCACCACATGATGACGTCATAACAACTTGTCTGTTGACGTTACTCTTTTGGAGCATATGATGAACCATTTGTCAATTAGCCTGGTTACCTATATAAACTGATGTCAAGCATTTAGTACTCATTCCGAGTAGAAGAGCAACTGAAACACAGGGGTTAGGATGTCCCATCTTTGTCAATATTGCCAAAGACCCTTTAGTCGTAAATACAATAAGGGCCGTCACGAGAAAGCAAGCTGTTGGAAACAAGCGACAATCACACCGGTCATGTCTACTGTCTCAACAGAAAAAGTGGAGTCTGTCACAAATAAACCCGATGAGAGTCAGGCTAATATAGATAACATGGGATCTGAGGAAAAAGACCAAGGATCATGAAGAGCACTTTCGCACAACCACTAGATATTACTCATTTAAGAGGCACCCTAGATAGGTTTTGCCCGGACATGTCCACACCAAAAACAAAAGGGTTCTCAAGCAACAGTTCAAAATGAGTAGATAATAATTGAAGATCTGTTGATCAATGGATGGAGAATGAATCTTTTCAGCTCAGCATTACACACCTCGTCTAGATGTTTGACAGTCATGTAAATAAAATATTAGTAAAGCTGAATCATGATTGGTTCATTGCCTCCATAGCAACTAGGGGTGGGTAGGAAAGACTTTCACTTATTATCCTTAGTTTCTTGCCACTTGGGTGAACAGCTCAGTGGTTAAGGTAACAAATTTCAAAACCAAAAGTAGTGGGTTCGACTCCCCCAAACGTTGTAATGACGGCATACACTCCCCGATAGTGAGTTGTAATACATTGTTGGTAAAGTTGAAATTGTTTCAATCCCCATCCTTGGTAGTTGGAAGTCAGACGATTGGATTCGATTGTGAAAATAACCTATCACGTAGGGTCAAGGGTGTCATTCATAGTATCACGTAACCCATTTTCTATCTCCCGGTTGAGCAGGTTCGGTTGATGACCATCAGGTATTCATTGATTAGAGATCGTTGCGGGCACCTCGTAGATCTCGTTTTGTTTTGAGTTCAAGCAATCTCAAACGTGGGAAACTGGGACCTAAAAGACAGAACCATTTCCCTTACTCTACCCACAAATGGGCCCAGTAGTCTTATGGTAAGGCATCTGACTCCAGATCAGAACATTCCAGGTTCGAGTCCTGGTTGGGTCAATTTCTATTTTATTTTTTTATTCGCCTCCTTCATGAAATGCAGAGTGGCGCAGTGAAAGCGTGCTGGGCTCATAACCCAGAGGTCCGAGGATCGAAACCTCGTTCTGCTACTTTTTTTGTCGTGAGGATCTTCATACAATCAACCATCTCGATTGTTGTCATCCATTTCTAGCTTTGTTTTTGGAAACTGAGCTCCATGGTGGGTAAGCTATCACTTTGTGAAATTTATGTCAGTCTTTCGCCACTTGGGTGGACAGCTCAGTGGTACAATTCTCAATTTCAAAAACTCAAAGTTTCCAAAATGTTCCGGGTTCGACTCCCCGTTGTAGAGTTGTAATGACGGCATGCACTCCCCGATAGTGAGTTGTAAAATTCGTGACGATAAATCTGGTAACTCTTGATGATTTGGTACTCCCGCGGTTTGTCCAACAGGGTTGAATGATTTCACAGCATACCCGCGTTCAGCGTCGACGATAATGATCTCATAATCTACAAGATGATCTTGAAACAAGTGTCCCGCATGAATTCATAGTTCAAATATTCCTTGCCTTCAACATTTGAGTTCAACGAAAAGAGATCGTTGCGGGTTACTCGCAGATCTCGTTTTGGAGTCTGGGTCCGAGTCCTAACCCATCACTAGAACCCATTCACTTAGTCTCTCAATCAACAGGTCGTGCTGGGTCGTCGTGCCGGGTTCGAATCCCGGACGACCCACTTTCCTTTTTCTTAGTAAAAGCTATTCCAAAACACTTAGACATCAAAAAAGACTTAGAACATATAAGACTTAGGGTTAAAAGAATATATAGGAGTATGAAAACCCAAGATGGCGGCCAAATCCAAGATGGCGGCTAAATCCAAGATGATCCTAACCCTAGGGTTAGGGTCAACCAAGATGGCGGCTGACAGCTGTCAATCAAAACAATAGAACAAGATCCAAGATCCAAGATGGCGGATCCAAGATGGCGGATGCGGATCCAAGATGGCGAATCCAAGATGGTGGATGCGGATCCAAGATGGCGGATCCAAGATGGCGGTTGCGGATCCAAGATGGCGGATCCAAGATGGCGGATCCAAGATGGCGGATCCAAGATGGCGGATCGTGTCGCTTTTATACTTGACTCCAGCCCACTTGCACAAAGTTTTTGATTAACGTTTTTTGCATTATTTTTACATCTTCTTGTTAATTTTTTCCACGGCTTTCTTGTCAACTGATCAATGACATTGACCCTTTAAGCCCTAACAGTGACGAAAATGAAATTTCTCTTTACATCATCACTACTTGTTCAAACATTCAAGTGATAAGAATAAAGAAAGTGATCACCTAGGATAAGATGTCTTGATATTTAGACAAATTCTCCTTACTAGTCCCATAAGCAATGTAAGGAGAACAGTAAGGAGAATATGCATTTGTATTTCAGGGCTTGAACGGTTAAGACGCTGGTTGTCACGTTGCACGTTCGTGCTCGTGAATCGTCTCCTCCAAGTCCTTGGATTTGATTGTTCAGTTGAAACAGAACCCATCAAAAAGCTGTCAAAAAGCTGTCAAGAATAATCAACCTTGTGAAAGCGGTAACAGTACGATGTACAGGACTACAGTACACCATTTACTTTTTAAGTGTTACTTAATTCTTTAATATAAAATCGATTAATTCAGATACAATATCCAATTCAATAATTTGGACTTCTGGTAAGTGAATAAAAGGCTAATCAATAAATTGTAATGAAACTTAATTAAAGCCTACGATAAAATCAAGTCGATTCGATGCATGACGTTTCTTTTGATTTTGATGTGTTATTTTTCTTGTGAGAATTCGGAACGCTCTACCATCTGAAAAGCTTTCGCAATGAGAATTTGAGGTAAACTAAATCCATCTTCAATATGAAAACATAGTCAGACATGAGGCTTCCAGATAAAATGTCGTCTCAACTTTGAGGGCCTCTTTAGAAGCTGTGAGCTGAAGTCAAGGAAAGATCGATAATCCCGATCAGATGGTCAATTTTCGCGCTAGCAAAAAATTTCCCTATCCAAACATGCGCATTGTGGCTACGAATTCGTGTTGATAACGCCAGTAAAGTCACAGGTTTGCATAGAGAGAAGAGGGTGTACTTTTAAGGGACTTAAGGTAAAAGAAACAAATTGCGTAGGAAAAAGGAACTAGAAATCTGACTCGGCTCAGAGGTTTGAATTTGAAAAAATCTGAGAAAACAGAAATTATTGTTGCTTATAAATTTTCTCGTTGGGTGCCCCTGCTTTCACGACACGTGTACGCTACTTTTATTTTGGCAGAATCCTAAACATTTAAACCCGCAAAAGTTGCATGCCATACGGTCATGTTCTCCAGCTGATACCGCCTTTAATTTAAAAAAGTAATAAGACAGTCAACAGTTGTGTGACTTTATTGATCAGTTGTATACCGTGTTGCATAACATTTTCCGGGATCTTTTTTTGCCCATTTTTGTGATTTTTCTACTTGGATGAAGAAAGATCCCAGCCGCAAATCTTTTAACATTTAAGAACTATTAACACTGCTTAATTGTTAATCAGAAAAACAACAGCTCAACAAATAGATACCATATATTTTATCCAGTACAAATAGAAGGCAATTAACTGCATGTCAAGTGTCTTTGGTACGTTGTAGCATAGCATTAAAAGTCTATTAAAAAGTCTTTCATTTTGATTGTCACCGAGGCAAAATAACCTCGACTCAAAAAGCAATAGATGCTAATACTCCGCGGCTTGAATCGGAAATGACCAAACTTATTTCCCAGCAGACAATCTGAGTCTGTCACCAATCGCAACATTTTGTTAGCGAAAGATACGAAAAATCGCCAATCCGCCAAACAAACAAACAAACAAAAAAAAACAACACTCCCGAAAATGCCATGCAACGCCACGGTGGATTTCTGACGAGCTGATGAAATTACTTTAAGGCGTCACGATTCCAGGAACTCTAATATTGCTCTAGAATCTTATTCCAGAGCCTTCTATAATTTCAATGCACAACTACAATTATTGGCCATTTTAAAGAAAATAGATCTGCCCCGTACCCCTTCACTGTGCTGTCGAGAATTTTTAGCGAAAACCAGTGATAGTGTCACGTGAGCTAATATTTGAGATTTGATTGGCTAATGAAAAATAATATCATGCCTTCATAATCACATTTTTGTGAGAGTGGCGACATCACGACGCACAGTATTATAACTCACGCGTTACCCTTTATCCTCTATTGGTGTCAATTAGTTCTTTAATTTTGTTTTAATATCAAATCGATTAAATCATACAATATCCAATTCAATAATTTGGACTTCTGGTAGGCGAATGAAAGGCTAATCAATAAATTGTAGTGATCTTAATTTAAAGCCTACGATAAAATTAAGTCGATTCGAAGCATGACGTTTCTTTTGATTTTGATGTGTTATTTTTCTTGTCAGAATTTGCAACACTCTCCCATCTGAAATTTTTTCACAATGAGCATTTGAAGTAAACTAAAAATCCATCTCCAATGTGAAGGTTTGCGGTTAAAGAGACAAATTGCGTGTGAAAAAAGAACTAGAAATCTAACTTGGTCAGAGGTTTGAATTAGAAAAAATCTTAGAAAACAGAAATTATTGTTGCTTATAAATTTTCTTGTTGGTTGCAACATTTGTCCTCGAAAGATACGAAAAACGCCAATCCTCCAAAAAAAAAAAATTTCTGGAACATTTCATGCAACAAGTTGGATTTCTGACGAGTTGTTAAAATTACTTTAAAGGGTCACGATTCAAGGAACTCTAATTTTGGTTTCGAATGTAATCCTAGAGCCTTCTATTGCTTTCTAAAGAAAATTAGATCTGCCCCGTACCCCCTTCACCGTCCTGTCGAGATTTTAAGTGAAAACCAGTGATAGTGTCACGTAAGCTGATATTTGAGATTTGATTGGCTAATGGTAAATAATAAGATATTTTGATCATTCATGATGATTAGCTCTTAAACAAAGCATTAAAAAAAAATGGCCCTTTGTTGCCAATAATTCAAATCGTCATTTTTTCACCCGGTTCGTTTCAGGGAAAATTAAAACACCCTGTGCTTTTCATCTACAGAGAAACTTAAGCTGAATGAGTTTGTTAAATATTTGGTGTTGCCACGTGACATTGGGGGTTTTCCATTTACCGAAAAATTCCAGAAATTTCGCTGGAAATTTCCATCGGGTTAAAAAAGGTGTTCCATTTGACACAAGTTCCATTCGTTCCCAGGCTCCATTCTCGCCCGATTTTGCGCGCCAAAATTAAAGATATGGCTGTGAGTAGCCTGGAGCTGGTGAAGCTTGTAAACGGAACACGAATTTCCATCGGAAAGTTTCCAACGGAAAAACAGGACTACCTTTTCGGACGTTCCGTTGCTCCCGGAAATTTTCCACTGGAACGATACGAAAAGTCGTGTACCATTTACTTTCCTATCGGAATTTCCGGAATCTTTTGGTAAATGGAAAATGCGTATTGAGTCTTTATACGGGTACTTATCGCAAATCGCTTGCCACGTCCCAGCCAGTTTCTTCCTTTTTCCTGGTCAGTCTATCTGGCTCAACATTCCTTAGTTGTTCCATATGCTTATTCCTCAGGAATGCAAGGTAATCGTTTTCACTCCTCACTAGTTTTTCACAGAAAGCTTTTGACTAAAGATTAAGATCGCTTTTAATTGTATAGCCCTTAACAAATTTGTCTCTGTAAGTACGTTGAAGTCGAGTTCCGTTGGTCAAACACAATTGCTTTATCTCCTGCTTCCTTTGACGAAAAGCAGACAAATCTTCATGAAAGCTTGGTCATTCCATCTTTATTTTCCTCCAGAACGTCGCATTAAAGTAATCAAACAACAAAACGTCTGCTTTATTCCATCGTCGTATGTTTTCTTTGACTTTTGCACTCAACTTGATAGTCTTTTCCTTGTCTTGCCTCTCGTTAAGTTTCACGTATAAAATGTCATCTAACTCCCAGCATAGCATTCGTTTCATCAACACCAGCGATTCGTCGAAGTAATCCATGATCATTACCAGATCAAACTCTTTGTCTAAGAACTGGATGTGCTCGTTAACAGCCGTACGATTTTGGTAATACTTTAAGCTCAAACCCAAATCAAACATCATAGGCTTTCTTGCTAAATGCATCATGACATCGTTTCTAATACGTGGCGAGGAATAAAATGGTATTGGCTTGGCTAAGTACTTCTCCAAAGAATAATTTAATCTCCCAATCCAAATGATTTGCCGAGTCGAGCAAAGTTGAAAACAGACTCAAAATTATCCACAGGATTTCTGAGGATTGTCACGTACTTGCTTATTTCAAGGGGAAAAAGCCAGTTCACTGGTTTTTTGTTAAACCTTGCGTGACTGCACAATATGTCAGGGTGGCCGTAAATTGGCATTGGATGCGTAATGCAAAATCTACCTGGCCAACCTAAGAGTGTGCCACTTCCAAGAACAAATGTTAGATTCCTCGCGTCTCAATAACGAAAGAATGGTTGGCGACGGTACTCGATCCAGTTTTATGCGTTTTAAGAAAAAGAATTTGTTTAACGGGGAAGCACTCTGGCTTCTTCGTAGGCATGGGAGAAAGAGCGGTTGTGTTGACAATTCCGGCCCTTTAAAAAGCAAACAAACAAACAAACAAACAAACAGATGAATAATAATAATCAGACAATTCCGGCCTTAAGGGATTTTAATTGTCCTGTCCTTGCAAAATTTAAGCTTATGAGAGATGTACCTTGTTGTGATTTTGTCGGCTGTGGACAGGACCTATAGTCGGGCGAAAAGGGTGAAAACAAAAGGAGGGCGATTGAAGACCAAGAGAGAACGCAAGAAGCCTTCACAGGCTTCTTAAGGTTCCCCCTTACGAAAATAATTTGGGGGGAAAAGGAATTTGGTTCAAATGAAGGGCAATTATTGGAGTGAATATCACCTTTTCATTTACTTGAAAAGATAGCTCACCTGCCAGCGTCGAAGTCCAATCAGCCGTTGAACGTCAACCAAGTACACATGCAGAAGACAGACCAAAGAAACCGAAATAAGCAAGCAAAAGAGACGGTTGACAAAACCGCAGTGAAAAACTCTCATGGCTTAGTCCTCTTGGCGGATTGGTCACTACATGTACAGCTGAGCGCTCAGTTCTAAACTCGCGATAGAAGTAGCGATGGTAAATAGCAGATTCGATAGGATTATTCGCGTTTCTGAAAGCTCAAAAAGGGCGAATCTGAAACAAAATGAGAAATCCTGATAATATATACCACGTACTTCATGGAATGTGCGCAGTGTCACTGTTACAACCAGTTGTACTTAAAATTAGCACGTGAACACTCATATATCCGTCAAGCAATTGTTACAAGACAATAGAATGACATTCATATCCCGAAGGTGAACTAACTTAGAGATTGCGAAATGATGATCAATTTATTTTACAGGAGCCGTAGAGCATAATGACTTGCCTTTCCATATTCCCATAGTGAAAGGAAAGTTTTTAATAAGCTTTAGAAGGTGTTAAGGATTACTTTTCAATGCTTAACGTTTTTAACTGCAACAAATTATGTAAATAGTTTTAATGTTGTAAGATAATTATGTATTTTAATATTTCAGATACTTGTTTGTTTATATATTTATTGATTTATTTTTAATTTAGTAACAGGACTTCTTTGATACCAGTGTTTTTACACTGATGGGGCTATCCTGTATAAATATCATCGTCATGATCATCATCATCCTCCGTTATTATTACTATTATTGTTATTATTATTATTATTATTATTATTTTAAATAGAGAGTGGATTAGTAATGCGCCTTTTTTGTATATGTCTTTTCTCGACATACTTTTTAACGTTTCTTTTTTTAACTATTAATTGTAAGTCTCCTTTGAACTTATTTGAATAAAGATTGTTATTATTAATAAAAATATTATAATTATTATTATTATTATTACAATTATTATCATTATTATTATTATTATTATTATCATTATTATTATTATTATTATTATTATTATTCTTGTTGTTGTTGTTGTTTTTGTTGTTGTTATCGTGGAATGAAAAATCGGAAGTCAAAATTTTTGTTCATGATTCGTTCTTTACACAGATGGAATAACCCCGTAGTTGTTCCTCGGCGAGTATTGGTTTTCTTTATAATGACAGAACAACCTTCTTTTTCCTACAGCGAGTTTTGATAGTCTTCTGTCATGCAGATGGAATTTGCAGTAGTCTTCTACACAACCGTTTTTGGCTCGTCTTGCAACCTTAGCTTCCTCTTGAGACAAAGATTAAAAAAACGGCTGCATAGGAAACTAAATTTGCGGTTGATCATCGGCGAATTTCGTTACAGTGGTATTTCGACTCACAAGCGTCCCAGCAGGCTTGATTCCACTTCAAGCAGAAGAACTTGCTTCCTATCTACTTTAAGTTGAGTTGTGGTGGATGCCAATTCCAAGAAAACTTGTTTAAAAAATTCATTCAAGCTCACTTTTTCACAAATGGCTGAAGGCCGTTTTTCGTTAAGTTATTCTAATTGGCTTTGGGTTTGATTTCACTAAAGTTTTCCTTTTTCCGGACTGGTGAAACTTTTCATAGTTTAAATCAGCGTTCCCCTGGAATCTGTTACCGGGAAAAGGATAACTTTAACAACTTTTCTTTCATTGACATCCACCAAAACGCAAATGGAAGTAAATAAAATGAAGAGTGCTTGGGCGCATGAATGTGATTTCTTTTTTAATTGGTATGTGCATGTACATAAAAAATGATGGAAGACGCACTTTGAATTTCGTGCCCACCGGAGGTTTCTGGACTGCGAAAACTGGCTTGTTCGAAAAGAGAGGTGACTTTCTCAGTGATTAAAATAAGTTATCCTTCACTGTAGATAGCTGCCTCTCATCAATGCGTAACCTTTGCCTATCCCATCTAATAATCACTTACAAAATAAACTAAATAGCTTGCAAATATCAACCTTGAAATAATTAAAATTTTGAAAGCACAAATTAAATGCCAAATTTTCCGACAGTCCGTTTTTTTTTTAATAAACAGAGTGATTTTACTTACAGTCAGTGCCTATTGAACTTAAATAGAATGAAGAAAAGGTAAGAAATAGAAAACTCTCCCCGTGTTACAACAAAGTATATAGTAACCCGAGTGGAAATTTAATACAACGAGAAAAGCTGAGAAAATATTGGCCGAAGCAAGTACTTGCAAGGCTGTTTCATGTATGTTCTCCAAAGTTCAAAAGTGTTTCGTAACTCAATACAAATTAAACATGAAAAATGAAAAATGAGAATTTGCTTTGTGAAATGGAGGCTCAAATAGTTTTTTAAGCTCCATTAAAATGATTGAAGGTTTCCAAACAATGAGATCAAGGGCAGTCAGTCTTGTTTGTTTCGCAAGAAACAGAGCGCTTTTCAATTTTTAGTCCTCGCGTCCTCGGGTAAACAGGGATTTCTAATTTGTCTCCGCTAGATCAATTTTAACGCGCCGAGGTGCCCATATTTTTTAATTAAAGGGCTGGGTTAAGAATGGCTACGTGGTAGCTGTCAATTAGAAATACATGAGGTATAATTAAGGAGGCTCGAAAAGGTTTTCATACTGCGTGCGCGTAACCTTGCAACACAAAGTACGACAAGACTGGCTCCAAAAGTCAGCTGAATGAAGCCAAATTTCTATTAAAAAAAAAAGGTTGCGCGCTGTGAATACGCAGCGTAAAATCGCACAAACCGGAAATAAAACAAACAAGCAAAATATGTTTTTTTCCCTCAAAATTTTGCGCAGTTACCCATCCTGATTCTTTACATGCATGCAACATTCAGTATACCACTTCAAATAGAAATGTTTAGGGGAACGTTTTTCAGTGGAATTTTCTGTAATTCAGAAAATGCCTACCTGTATTCTGCCGGTTATGTTGAAAAATTGGGTAATATTTTAAAAAGTAATCTGTAAAGCTACATCTGCGCCTCGGTTTTTCAGAAATCAATTTTTTTTAATGCTACACAACCGAACAGAATATGTTCAATTTCTTGCAAAACAACACTAAATAGCTACATCCCTATGGCTTTGCTAGGTGATGCGCTTCACGCATACGTATTTCGATTCCAGTCATTTTATGGTTAGCAAGAGTAGGAGTTGGGGGTTTGAGAAAAAGCTGAGTGAACGGGCTCAAACACTGTCAAAGCCAATTTTTCCACCCCCATAGCGTTTAATTTTAGTAAAACTTTTCTGATATGACGCATGCTCTGATGGGTTGCTTAACCGTGCTAGACCAGGCCGATTAGACTACTATCCTAATTAGACTACAAGACCAAGTCTTCCAGGAGCAAATATCTCCGATTCTGATCGGGTAAAATCGAACACTTGAAGCAATAGTACTTCTTCGAGGAGGACTGAACTGTCAGGAAATAAGCGCCTGTTCGACGATAAAGCTGGGATGGATAGAATCCGTCGGCATAAAGTCCCAATTTATGTTACAAACAGGTCCACTGCTTAAGAGCAAATGTCGCTAAGGTTTGAGCAAAATTGGAAATGGTCAAAATAAACTTCCTTTCATTTTTTGTGTGAAGTTAGTCCTTTGGGTGAAAGAAATCATGATGGTATTTTTTTTCATTTCTCGTGATAAACCGAACTTGGTATCAGGGAGGGACGTTTATGCCCAAAAATACATTTTTTGGATGTTTTAATCCCTGAAAATTGACTTTTTAATTAGCTAATTTTATCAAAGCACAAGAGACTGGTTGAAATTCTGTTCACATACTAGCAACCTATCATCCTTCTACTTCACAAAAATGTGATTAGATTTTTTCGTTGTTCCCGGGGGGACCCCTGGCCCTCCATTCTTTGTAAGGAGGGGAACTCTACTTTTGAAAAGCTGAAAATGAGACATCTTTGACTAAAACAAAATCTAACTGGTATTCACATTTCGATTGAATTCGAAGTTGTAAATAAATAATTGATCCTTTCTTAATCTTTTGATACTTAAAAGTCCGCGGGCACTCTAGTGGTTTTTGCAGGGCACATGATTTAAAACAGGCACCTTAGGCAAAATGACAAGTAAGTGGCCACTTATTAGAACTTAAGGAATACTACAGCAGTTATATACCATCATGCTGTTTCTTTATCATCTATAGACTACTATTATTTCCCTTTTGTAGGATAATATTACGCGAATTGAGAAATATTACTTTTTTAACATCACACTCTCGTTGGGGACTGTTAATTTATGCAAAAACAGTACTCAGTTAACCGGTTGAGAAAACTATAAAAATAAACTAGACAGTCAACTAAACTAAAAAAAAAGCTTTATGAGAAACAATTGTTGTCTGACATACCATTTTGTAAAGTAATCAGTTCAAGAGTGGCCTTAGAGCCGACCCCCTAGTCGCGCCAAATTCAGGGATCCTTAAGGTTTCATTTCGCCTTTCGGTCATGACGATTATTCTCGCCAGATCAAGAGTTCAGTTCTCATCCTTGCAGCAGCCGCAAATGGTCTCATTTACAAGGATCTACTATCCAGTTTGCTGCAACCGCCAACAGATCAACCAAAACACTGCAAACAGCTCCCAGAGAAGCAAACATCACTCGATACTCCACCAATCCTGCTCTCGCCGCCATGTTGGATTTCGTGACATGAGTACTTCGGGTCCGTCCGGCATCCACTTTTGTCACGCTGCTCAGAAATACTGTTTAAAGCCAACTGGCTTGTTCTTTCGAATTTTAAGCAAGTTCAAAGTATTAAACTATCACATTATTTTATAACATTCTTCTTACTCGTACACGAGAATTGACACATTGAATGTTTACGATGGCTAAGTGTACCGCTGACCGGAATCTCATTGCTTATCGCAGCAGCGGGAGGCGTGCTCTGCGAAGTCATTTTCACCCAAGTCTTAAGTCCGATGCAATCTCGCAGCCCCCTTCATTCGTTATTAAATGGAGACAAGTTGGACATTCTGCTAAAATAGGAGGCCACTTGATGAGGAGTTAAAAAGTCAGATAGATGAAACGCGCTCATTGTCTTCATTTTCTAGCGTTCCCGTCATCGCCTTTGCGACATCAGTTTCTGGGTTTGCTTTCATCTCTGTCTTCTCCTCCTCTTCGTAAAATTCTATTTAGAAAATCTTTCCGCTTTTCGTTAGAGGATGATCTTGCCTTATATTAGACTTAAAAGTCCATCCCTGTGCCAACGAATGCTGGCCTGGTTGGTTGGGCTTTTTTCACGATGAGGGTTTGCCTTAAGACTAGTTCCTGTAGCCTGCGTGCGTAGCCCTGTTTCGCTTTACCATACTGTGATTTCCCATCAGGTCGGATCTTGTGATCTCCGGTTTCAATATGTTCAGTGCCCTGGCCTTATTGAGGAAGATCGGAAGTACGTTTTTACACATCCATGCATTGGGCACGAGAACAATGAGGCGATCTCAGTAGGATTCCTCTTCTGAAGTTGTACCTATTATAGTGGTCACTGTCCCCTCCATGTTATTATTCATTCTCATCTTCAGGATCAGCTTCTTCGTGATTTTTGTTTTGTTCTGAGAAGGGCACAAAATCCCCACTTGCCGAAGAGCTTCCTCGATGATGGCGGAGTTCTCTGCGGTCTTCTTACCTTATTCCTACCTGATCAAAGAACAATTTTAAATCACGCTTCCCTAGTAGTCTGCTAACCAGGATTGCTTGTATACGTACAATAGCTAACATAAATAGATAGCTCCACTTAAAAAGGAGATTAGGATACGAGTTTTGTAGGGCCTGGTAAAGCAGTACTGCACATGTACTATCCCTTGTTTTAAGTTTTATTTTTTAAGTGCCAGAAGAACTTTGTGTTGCATACAAGCAGTGTTATTAAAAACACTACTATCTTAACATTTTGGGGGAAGTCGGAGTTATGTCTACAGGTTTACATTCCTTGACACAATCCCTACTGATAGGGGTACTCAATAAAGTTTTACACGGGGACGCTCCGCACAGAGGTACAAACACCTACCTTTAATGTACTCATTTTTACCAAAGTGGTACCCCTTTCATATGCCTAAAGCAAATTGTACCCCTTTCTTATGCCTCAAGGATTAGCCAAAAGTATATAATTTCCTACAACTGCCATGTTTCTCTCGGACTTTCAGTCGTTCTGATCAGTTGGTCAAAGGGTGCAAGCTTTTATGTGTCATTTCTGCCAAAATTTGGCACCCTTTTAGCCACCATTTCTTCCCCTTTGCAGCCGGTTTTGTAAACCTTCCATATACTAAAATGACAATTTTCACTACCCTTTAGTATACTGCGAGCTTAAAAAGGCACCGCTTTCCGGCCGGAACTCCCCATGTAGCCCACTATAGGGAGTCCCCCCTCCCTCCCCCCCCTCACTAACCCTACCTCAAAGTTAAATATAAATAAAGTTCCGGTCAGCGGTACACCAAACAATCGTAAAGATTCAATCTTTCAACTCTCGTGTACGAGTCCCCCGTCGGGCATGACCAGGGCATTCGCTTTTTATACAAATGAAAGCCAGTGAACTCCCTGGTTCCCGGGGCAAAAGTGAATGGTGAACTCCCCCGCCCCATATGTCCAACATACAGGGTACTCCCTTTAAATGTCAACTCGTAACAAGGGATGACAAATATGATGATAGCCGTAAAATGAAAAGATTGAATTCGGAGCAGCTATGGCAACATTTGAAACCCCTTGATGGACAAAAAAAGATGACTACTTCAACATCATCTTCTATTTTACATCTTGATGTCACAAAATGCAAGATCACAACAAATTACAACTCTTGTTTTAGCAAAACAGTCTTCTGAGGTTAGAATAACTCAAGATTAACAAATGTATTTCTTGTCGAAAATATAGTAGGTCATAAAGAAGCAATCCGCAATTAGACAAAAGAATGTGTAACCTAATCATTAATATAAACATAAAAGCTTAAGTTGGTCATCAATAGGTCAAGTCAGTGAGTTTAAATGCATAATGTTTTAATATCTAAACAATATCATTGAAAATATGCTCACCTTTCCTTACTAGACTTAAGAAATCTTCAGCTACAACAACCTTTTTTAAACCGGAGACGTAAAGGCACTTTAAAAAGAATTTTAATTTGCAACTTTGTATCACTTTGCTTTGCAATTCACTTTGATCGATCAATCAAAGAAGTGATGATAATGTATGCAAAATTACTATGCGGCATGAAAATGAAAACCGCTGACCATGGAGTGACTGCCCCGCTTATTCCCCGGTCTGGGAGGCGAAGGCCGTGATTGATTTCTAGCGTATTCCCCGTCTACCGGGGGACGAAAATGGAGTGAATATGAAGTGAAAGTCTCCGCAATACCCCGGCCCGGTCATGCCCGAGAGGGGGGCACCGGGGGTTTCAAATGACTGGTGCATAAGAAGAATGTTATGAAATAATGTGATAGTTAATTACTTTGAACTTGCTTAAAAATTTGAAGGAACAAGCCATGGCCAGTTGACTTTCTGAACAGCATTTCTGAGCAGCGTGACAAAAATGGATGCCGGAAAGACCCGAAGTACTCACGTCACGAAATCCAACATGGCGGCGAGACCAGGATTGGTGGAGTATCGAGTGATGTTTGCTTCTCTGGGAGCTGTTTGCAGTGTTTTGGTTGATCTGTTGGCGGTTGCAGCAAACTGGATAGTAGATCCTTGTAAATGAGACCATTTGCGGCTGCTGCAAGGATGAGAACTGAACTCTTGATCTGGCGAGAGTAATGGTCGTGACCGAATTGGAACCTTGAAGGATCTCTGAATTTGGCGCGACTTGGGGTTGGCTCTAAGGCCGCTCTTGAACTGATTACTTTACAAAATGGTATGCCAGACAACAATTGTTTCTTATAAAGCTATTTTTTTAGTCTAGTTGACTGTCCAGTTTATTTTTATAGTTTTCTCAACCGGTCAACTGAGTACTGTTTTTGCATAAATTAACAGTCCCCAACGAGAGTGTGATGTTGAAAAAGTAATATTTCCCAATTCGCGTAATATTATCCTACAAAAGGGAAATTATAGTAATCTATAGATGATAAAGAAACAGCATGATGGCATATAACTGCTGCAGCATTCCTTAAGTTCTAATAAGTGGCCACTTAATTGTCATTTTGCCTAAGGTGCCTGTTTTAAATCATGTGCCCTGCAAAAACCACTAGAGTGCCCGCGGACGTTTAAGCATCCAAAGATTAAGAAAGGATCAAACATTTATTTTTAACTTCGAATTTAATCAAAATGTGAATACCAGTTAGATTTTGTTTTAGTCAAAGATGTCTCATTTTCAGTTTTTCAAAAGTAGAGTTCCCCTCCTTACAAACAATGGAGGGCCAGGGGTCCCCCCCGGGAACAAAGAAAAAATCTAATCACGTTTTTGTGAAGTGGAAGGATGATAGGTTGCTAGGATGTGAATAGAATTTCAACCAGTCTCTTGTGCTTTGATAAAATTAGCTAACAAAAAGTCAATTTTCTGGGATTAAAACATTAAAAAAAAATGCATTTTTGGGCATGAACTTCCCCCCGTGATACCAAGTTCGGTTTATCACGAGAAATGAAAAAAATACCATCATGATTACTTTCACTCAAAGGACTAACTTCACACAAAAAATGAAGGGAAGTTTATTTTGACCATTTCCAATTTTGCTCAAACCTTAGCGACATTTGCTCTTAAGAAAATTTTCTTTAAATGAAAATCCAGTGCTCTCGTCCAATCTATCAGTAATGTTTCTCGCAAATACGAGTTGTGATTTTTTTACATGTAGGTTTTAAGTATGAATAAGCGCTTTTGCATTTTAAGTAGGGTTTTCCTGATAGTTTTCTTTCTACTCCTTTTGTCTTGCTTTGTTTTGGCAGTTTTGGGCACGCATATTATTGATCGACAATAAAAACAAGTTTCCCGTTCTGTTAGTTTCCCTTGGAAAATTGATGACTTTCAAACCTTGACCATGTTTTAATCAATTTTAAATACGAACTTAAGATTATCATAAAAACTTTATTTGATAGGTTTTGCAATCAGTAAGGTTATCCTTATATTTCGCTTTGGTGTGCTGTAAATTCAAAATGGTGGTCATACTTTTATCTATGGGGCAAAACAATGGCTAACTATTAGCTATTTGTTAATGTTTACAAAAACTGTGAAATTTCTCACTCTCTTATTTATTTCCGATGTTTTGTGGAGTTCAGAGGTCAGTCGAGAATTGCCCATTTTGGGACGTAACGGGAACATATTTTTGCAATATATTGAAAGATTTGTGGAAGAATAAAAGAGCCTGAGAAAGCTGAAAGAGATCTTCATGTATTGTTTTTAGGCAACCTCTTGTGCAGTTCACACGTATGATTGATTTTTAGATGCATATTTACACCATCTCATCATTTCACTCAACTTCCATTGAATCCCTAATTCTTTCACCTGCTGTTTATACATGTGAATGCATAACATACATATCACCAAATAAACAATAAAACGCCGCTCGTTTTATGCGTTCTTTTTTTTATTAACAAGCATCAAAGTATTTTTAGCCAAAAGGATCACCCTGGTTCTTTTTTTTTTTTATTAACAAGTATCAAAGTATTTTTAGCCACAAGGAGCATCCTGGTCGCTATTATTTGTACTTTTTTTTTTAACTTAACCTACATTGCTTAGGGCAAGTCAACACTTCACCTGACAGGATCCTATAGTATGTATGCTTATATGCAGCTTTATATACAGGCGGTGGTTTACAGCTGAAATACATAGGTAATTTTCCACCTTAGCCGGGAAGAAGTGGGTTTTCAGTAGCTTCATCTCACTAAAACTGCGGTCTGCATTCCATCTTTGTTACAAGGGTTGCGATGCTAACATTAAGCACCCGAGTAAAACGGAGAATGTACGCATGTGTCACACAAACCGGTTAATCGAGTTTTCCAGGGCTTTTCCTACACAATCATGTAAATACTGGAATAATCGCAATCGAAGAGAAGCTCAAACTGAGATAAGATAATATTTTTATGAGAACATAAATGTATGCATGTTAAGTGCGTTTTGGACAACTACGCCGCCTTTCGTTAATGTATTAAATGTGAGATGCTAGTGAAGGCGAGTTGAATAATTCGACTAGCTATTTCTACGAGTCAGTTTTATTTTTTCCGTATTTTAGACCTCAACCGAGGCTGTAATAAGTTGTTTTGTATTAAACGATGTTTTTTCATCCCCGAAATCTACACTTTTTACACTTTACGCTTTTTTCATATTTGCATTCATTTTGTTGCGTATTCGCACTTTGAAATGCTATGTCGTGCAGAAAATAGTTAAGTATCTAGACTATTTACTTTTAAGTGTCTTTATCTAAATTTTTCTCTAGTTTCCAGTCAATTATCTGCGGGTTGTTTTTCTTTTTGTCGTTATAGTTTTGCTGAACCAGATGTGTTGTGGACAAACCAGACATCAGTCGGAATGAGCGCTAACCAACCACTGGTGGTTGTGTTTAAACTCGAGGTGCAGCGGAATTTTGGATTTACAGAAACAAAATCCAAAGTTGTCTTCGTCGTTTATACCATCACCAGTACCATTTCCTTTGAAATCGCAGCCATGTTGGCTTGAACTGTCGATGTGCAGAGGGAGTCTTTGGGAATACCAGGTTCTTTCTGTGCAATTCACACACTTATTTCCCCGGATGTTGACAAGCTCGTACTTTCGGCAGCTATATGCGACTAAAGGTACAGATCCAATGATGTCGAAGTCTTCAAATGTGGCTCGTAGATAGTCTGTATACACGACGCCATCTGTGTTGCATCGGCACGTTGCTCGCCAGTGGCTCGACTGGTTCCTGAGCCAAATGAGGTCATCTGGTAGGATCAGGTACGCCTGCCAGTTTGGGTCATCACCGCTGACTGCTTTGTAGTCGGAATAGCTGTAAAAGACACTCAAAGAAAAGGAAAAGAGATTTGTATTAAGATTGTAACTGTAAATTCCTTGAAAAGGTTTTTGGTGGTTAACCGAGAGAAAATTTAGAACACTGAGAAGAAATACTTTTGAAATGTGTAATAGCAGTCCCTTTTGTGAAGCTTGATCTATTGCATATATAGCGGTGAGCTGTGAATTTTTCGTTTCCGTTAGTTCTTAACCGCTCTTAAATGTGAACTGTCTGATTGCGTAGCAGCCAAAGTAACACCGACGATGAAAAACGAGACTTTATTTGAAGTAACTTTCATGATTCTAAAACATCTGTCTTGAAACAAGCTCTAAAACGTACTCTGAGCAAAAAGCTGTTTTTTTATATTGACTCTCCAACCATTTTTCTTGTCTTTCATTTCTCAATTAAGAGTCCGTGTACTTACTGTTATAATTCAACTTAACCTGCATTGCTTAGAGCAAGTCAACACATCTTACGAGGAAAGGATCTTCACCTGACAGGATCCTATAGTGTATGCTTATATGCAGCTTTATATACAGGAGGCAGTTTACAACTGAAATACATGGGTAAATTTCCACCTTAGCTGGGAAGTAGTGGGTTTTCAGTAGCTTTATCTCACTAAAACTGCGATCTGCATTCCATCTTTGTTACAAGGGTTGCGATGCTAACATAACATCCCGAATAAAACGCACAAACCGAGTTTTCCAGGACTGTCCTTATAGAGTCATGTAAATACTGTAACAATCGTAAACTGTTCAATGATGCAGAAACGGCCTAAAAATTCTAGCTTTTTGACAAGAGACTCAAAGCCTGAATGTAGACGAAATAAAAAAAAGTAATCATAAAAAATATAAACAACAACAAAAGCCCCAGGGGCATTAACCCCGCCGTTGTTCTCTCTGCCCTAGGGGTCCAAAATATATTACGGCCACGTAAGATACAAGCCGAAGTGGTGTAAATTTTAAAAGTTGGTGATTTATCGTATTTTTTACGTGTTTGCAATGATAAGATAAATCAAGACATGACCTGCCTAATCACCCTGTTTTAGCGTGCGTGACGAAGAGCCTGACGAAGTATTTTGATCATAGCGTGATCGTAGCTCAGTTGGTAGAGCGACGATGTTCTAATCAGGAGGTCGTGGGTTCAAATCCCGCCGGGGTCAAAGATTTTTCTTTTATCTTACTTCTCATTTCTAATTTCTTCTTTTAAGAACTGTGGCCGGGGGGAAATTATGGAGGGCAGTATTGCTCACTTCTTGGTACTCCTACATACACTTTACATCATAATATTACTAAGTTCATAGCGATCGCGAGTTCATGCCAGATTTCAAACTAAAGCTCGCTAGTACATTCGTTCTTGCTCTCGTCGAAGAAAAGTTAAGTCCATTGAATTCCTTGTACTTTTCTACACAATTTTCCTTAAAGATTTTGGCGAAGCAAAGCAAAACTGCCAAAAAAATGCTTGCATTTGACTGTTGAATTATTCAACTTGGAGAAAGCAAGGGACTTCCCCGAATCGGCTTCTGTGTTTCAGTGATGTAATGTTTACGTGCCAGGGCAAGTTCGGCGAATTCATGCCAGCTTCAAAGCTCGCTGGCACCTTCGTTCTTGCTTTCATCGAAAAGGCTTTTATGCCATTAAATCACCAGTAATTTTCTACACCAACTATCATGAAAATTCTGGCGAATAAACTCTAAACGAACGAAAATTACCGGCAAGCATTGTTTTGACCGAGCGAAGGTCTGGGGCAAGTGACCACCCAAAAAAAAAACAAGAAAAGCCCCAGGGGCATTGGACCCCGCCGTTTTTCCCTCCCCCTCATGGTGCAAAATGCATTACGGTCACTCAAGATACGAGCGAAGTGGTTTAAGCTTTTGAAGTTGGTGATTTATCGTACCTTTGTCGTGTTTGCTGCCATTCCCCCTTACGTCCTTCTCCGCACCCTTCTCCCTGTGATAACATGAATTGGATCCCTGATAGTATGAACCCCTTTCCCATCCCTCATTCCTTGGTCATCCGCCAGTCCTAGCCTTTACGAAGAAGAACGTGACGAAATAGTTTGACCATAGCGTGACTCAGTTACGTCACGTTTTTTAAAATAAATGAACTGACATGTCAGCGTAATTCTAAATAACACTGAGGGCACGGAAATTTAAATAGATTTGTTGATAAAGAAACTTATTCTAAAATCTAAAGGAAACTGGTAGCTAAGGAAAAAAATGTAAAAGCCTATTTTAGGCCGTTATTCGATGAGTGAATTGGTGCAAGCAAGTCAGTTCCCCGAATCGGCTTCTGTGTTTCAATGACGTAATGTTTATGTGCTACGGCACGTAGCATGAATCATTGGCTTTCAAAGCTCGCTCTCGTCAAAGAGAAGTCAACTCCATTGAATTTCTTGTACTTTTCTACACAACTTTCCCTAAAGATTTTGGCGAAGCAAAGCAAAACTTCCAAAAAAATGCTTGCATTTCACTGTTGAATTATTCAACTTGGCAAAAGCAAGGGAGTTCCCCGAATCGGCTTCTGTGTTTCAGTGATGTAATGTGTACGTGCCAGGGCAAGTTAGGCGAATTCATGCCAGCTTCAAAGCTCGCTAGCACCCACGTTCTTGCTTTCATCGAAGGGGTTTTTATGCCATTAAATCGCCAGTAATTTTCTACACCAACTTTCATGAAAATTCTGGCGAATAAACGCTAAACGAACGAAGATTACCGCCAAGTATTGTTTTGACCGAGCAGAGGTCTGGGGCAAGTGACCACCAAAAAAAAAAACCAAGAAAAGCCCGAGGGGCATTGGACCCCGCGGTTTTTCCCCTTCCCCTTGAGGTGCAAAATACATCACGGTCACTCAAGATACGAGCCCAAGTGTGTAAATTTATGAAGTTGGTGATTTATGGTACCTTTGGCATGTTTGCTGCCACCCCCCCGCCCTCCCCACGTCTTTACTGCACCCTTCTCCTTGTGATAACATGAATCCCTAATAGTATGAACACTTCTCCCATCCCTCATTTCTTGGTCATTCACCTGTTCCAGCACTCTCGAAAAAAGAACGTGATGAAATAGTTTGACCATAGCGTGACTTAGTTACTTCACTTTTTTTAAAACGAACTGACATCTCAGTGTAATTGTTAATTTATTGATAAAGAAAAATAATCCTAAAATCTAAAGGGAACTCGCTAGCACCTTCGTTCTTGCTTTCATCGAAGGGGTTTTTATGCCATTAAATCACCAGTAATTTTCTACACCAACTATCATGAAAATTCTGGCGAATAAACTCTAAACGAACGAAAATTACCGGCAAGTATTGTCTTGACCGAGCGAAGGTCTGGGGCAAGTGACCACCAAAAAAAAATAAAAACAAGAAAAGCCGCAGGGGCATTAGACCCCGCCGTTTTTGTCCCTCCCCTAGGGTGCATCATATATTACGGTCACTCAAGATACGAGCCCTAACCTGTGTAGCAGAAGACACGACGAGTATTTGTTTGGCTGAGCGAAAGCGGGAGGTCTGGGGCAGGTGACCACCAGAAAAAAGTTTTAAAAAATGTGTATTACTAGACCCCGTCCTGACGGCGGGGTAAAAACCAATACTTTTCCAATGCTCAACGCTACTCAAATAAACAACATCACAATAGTGTACCTTGGTACACGCACGCTTATTCAATAACCATTTCCGTACCTCTCTCATTGACAGCTACAAAATAGCTCACGCACGCTATGCGTGCCTATGTTTATTTATAATAAGCGATTTTGTAATCTATTTGAAACCAAGAAAAGCCCCAGGGGCATTAGTCCCCGCCGTTGTTCTCTCCCCCCCCTGGGGGGTATAAAATATGTTAAGATCACTCAAGATAAAAGCCCTTGGCTGTGTAGCGAAAGACACGACGAGTATTTCTTTGGCCGAGCGAAAACCGGAGGTCTGGGGCGAGTGACCACCAAAAAAAACGCCCCAGGGGCATTGGACCCCGCCGTTTTTCCCCCTCCCCTCGTGGTGCAAAATACAGTACGGTCACTCAAGACATGAGCCCAAGTGTTGTAAATTTTTCAAGTTGGTAATTTATCTTACCATTGACGTGTTTGCTGTCATCCCCTCCCCCCCCCCACATCTTCTCTGCACCCTCTTGCTTGTGATAACATGAATCCCTAATAGTATGAACACCTTTCCCATCCCTCATTCCGTCGTCATCCACCTGTTCTAACACGCGCGAAGAAGAACGTGACGAAATAGTTTTGACCATAGCGTGACTCAGTTACGTCACGTTTTTTTAAAGCGAACTGATAAGGGCACGGAAATGAGATTTATTGATAAAGAAAAATAATCTTAAAATCTCAAAGGAACGGTTATCTACCGAAAAAAGGAACGTACAAGTCTACTTTTAGGTCGATGAATGATCTGGCGAAAGCAAGGGACTTCCCTGAATCAGCTTCTGTGTTTCAGTGATGTAATGTTTACGTGCCAGGGCAAGTTAGGCGAATTCATGCCAGCTTCAAAGCTCGCTAGCACCTTCGTTCTTGCTCTCATTGAAGAGAAGTCAACTCCACTGAATTTCTCGTACTTTTCTACATAACTTTCCCTAGAGTTTTTGGCGAAGCAAAGCAAAACTGCCAAAAAATGCGTGCATTTCACGGCTGAATTATTCACCTTGGCGAAAGCAAGGGACTTCCCCAAATCGGCTTCTATGTTTCAGTGATGTAATGTTTACGTGCCAGGGCAAGTTATGCGAATTCATGCCAGCATCAAAGCTCACTAGCACCGTCGTTCTTGCTTTCATCGAAGGGGTTTTTATGCCATTAAATCACCAGTAATTTTCTAAACCAACTTTCATGAAAATTCTGGCGAATAAACGCTAAACGAACGGAGATTTACCGGCAAGAATTGTTTTGACCGAGCGGAGGTCTGGAGCAAGTGACCACCAAAAAAAAACCAAACAAGAAAAGCCCCAGGGGCATTAACCCCACCGTTGTTCTCTCTGCCCTTGGGGCCCAAAATATATTACGGCCACGTAAGATACAAGCCGAAGTGGTGTAAATTTTAAAACTTGGTGATTTATCGTATTTTTTACGTGTTTGCAATGATAATATAAATCAAGACATGACCTGCCTAATCACCCTGTTTTAGCGTGCGTGACGAAGAGCGTGATGAAATATTTTGCTCATGCCGTGACTCAGCCTGGCCTCGTAGCTCAGTTGGTAGAGCGACGGTGTTCTAATCAGGAGGTCGTGGATTCAAATCCCGCCGGGGTCAAAGATTTTTCTTTTATCTTGGTTCTCATTTCTAATTTCTTCTGTTAAAGCCTGTGGCCTGGGGAAATTATGGAGGGCAGTATTGCTCACTTCTTGGCGCTCATACATACACTTTACATCATAATATTGCTAAGTTCATAGCGATCGCGAGTTCATGCCAGCTTTTAAACTAAAGCTCGCTAGTACATTCGTCCTTCCTCTCGTCGAAGAAAAGTTAAGTCCATTGAATTCCTTGTACCTTTCTACACAACGTTCCTTAAAGATTTTGGCCAAGCAAAGCAAAACTGCCACAAAAATGCTTGCATTTGACTGTTGAATTATTCAACTTGGCGAAAGCAAGGGACTTCCCCGAATCGGCTTCTGTGTTTCAGTGATGTAATGTTTACGTGCCAGGGCAAGTTAGGCGAATTCATGCCAGCTTCAAAGCTTTCATCGAAGGGGTTTTTATGCCATTAAATCGCCAGTAATTTTCTACACCAACTATCATGAAAATTCTGGCGAATAAACTCTAAACGAACGAAAATTACCGGCAAGTATTGTTTTGACCGAGCAAAGGTCTGGGGCAAGTGACCACCAAAAAAAAAACAACGGAAAAACAAGAAAAGCCCCAGGGTCATTAGACCCCGCCGTTGTTCTCCCCCCCGGGGGGTTGTAAACTATGTTACGGTCACTCAAGATAAAAGCCCTTGCCTGTGTAGCGAAAGACAAGACGAGTATTTGTTCGGCCGAGCGAAAACCGGAGGTCTGGGGCAAGTGACCACCAAAAAAAAAAACAAGAAAAGCTCTGGGGGCATTGGACCCCGCCATTTTCCCCCTCCCCTCGGGGTGCAAATTTATTACGGTCACTCAAGATATGTGCTCAAGTGGTATAAAGTTTTGAAGTTGGTGATTTTTCTAACGTTTGACGTGTGTGCTGCCCCCCACCCTTCCCACGTCTTTTCTGCACCCTAATCTCATTGTGATAACACGAATCCCTAATAGTGTCAACACTTTTCCCATCCCTCATTTCTTGGTCATTCACTTGTTCCAGCACTCTCGAAAAAAGAACGTGATGAAATAGCTTGACCATAGCTTGACTCGATTCATTTTTTTTTAACGAGCTGACATCTCAGCGTAATTCTAAATTTATTGATAAAGAAAAATAATCCTAAAATCTAAAGGGAAAGGTTATCTACCGAAAAAAGAAATGTACAAGTCTACTTTTAGGCCACGATTCGATGAATGATTACTTTTCCCATCCCTCATTTCTTGGTCATTCACCTGTTCCAATACTCTCGAAAAAAGAACGTGATGAAATAGTTTGACCATAGCGTGACTCAATTCATTTTTTTTTAACGAGCTGACATCTCAGCCTAATTCTAAATTTCTTGATAAAGAAAAATAATCCTAAAATCTAAAGGGAACGGTTATCTACCGAAAAAAGAAATGTACAAGTCTACTTTTAGGCCACGATTCCATGAATGATTTGGCGAAAACAAGGGACTTTCCCGAATCGGCTTCTATATTTCAGTGATATAATGTTTACGTGCCATTGCAAGTTAGGCGAATTCATGCCAGCTTCAAAGTTCGCTAGCACCTTCGTCCTTGCTCTCATCAAAGAGAAGTCAACTCCATTGAATGTCTTGTACTTTTCTACACAACCTTCCCTAAAGATTTTGGCGAAGCAAAGTAAAACTGCCAAAAAAATGCTTGCATGTCACTGTTGAATTATTCAACTTGGCGAAAGCAAGGGACTTCCCCGAATCGGCTTCTGTGTTTCAGTGATGTAATGTTTACCTGACAGGGCAAGTTAGGCGAATTCATGCCAGCTTCAAAGCTCGCTAGCACCTTCGTTCTTGCTTTCATCGAAGGGGTTTTTATGCCATTAAATCGCCAGTAATTTTCTACACCAACGTTCATGAAAATTCTGGCGAATAAACAATAGACGAACGAAGATTACCCGCAAGTATTGTTTTGACCGAGCGGAGGTCTGGGGCAAGTGACCACGACACAAAAAAAAAGGGGTATTACTAGACCCCGTCCTGACGGCGGAGTAACAAGAAAAGCCCCGGGGGCATTGGACCCCGCCGTTTTCCCCCTCCCCTCGGGGTGCAAATACATTACGGTCACTCAAGATATTTGCCCAAGTGGTATAAAGCTTTGACGTGTGTGCTGCCAGCCCCCCCCCCAACATCTTCTCTGCACCCTTCTCCTTGTGATATCATGAATCTCTTATAGTATGAACACCTTTCCCTTCCCTCATTCCTCGGTCATCCACCTGTTCTAGCACTCGCGAAGAAGAACGTGACGAAATAGTTTTGACCATGGCGTGACTTAGTTACGTCAATTTTTTAACGAAATGACATTTCAGCGTAATTCTAAATATTAAACAACCAGGGCACGGAAATTTAAATAGATTTATTGATGAAGAAAAATTATCCTTAAATCGAAAGGGAACGGTTATCTACTGAAAAATGAAACGTAAAGGTCTACTTTTAGGCCATGATTCGATAAATGCTTTAGCGAAAGCAAAACAAATCCCCGAATCGGCTTCTGTCTTTCAATGACGTAATGTTTACGTGTTACGGCAAGTTTAGGTGAATTCATGCCAGCTTCAAAGCTCGCTAGCACCTTCTTCCTTGCTCTCATCGAAGAGAAGTCAACTCCATTGAATTTCTTGTACTTTTCTACACAACTTTCCCTAAAGATTTTGGTGAAGCAAAGCAAAACTGCCAAAAAAATGCTTGCATTTTACTGGTGAATTATTCGACTTGGCGAAAGCGAGGGACTTCCCCGAATCGCCTTTTGTGTTTAAGTGATGTAATGTTTACGTGCCAGGGCAAGTTTGGCGAATTCATGGCAGCTTCAAAGCTTGCTAGCACCTTCGTTCTTGCTTTCATCGAAGGGGTTTTCATGCCATTAAATCGCCAGTAATTTTCTACACCAACTTTCATGAAAATTCTGGCAAAATAACGCTTAACGAACCAAGATTACTGGCAAGTATTGTTTTGACCGAGCGGAGGTCTGGGGCAAGTGACCACGACAGAAAAAAAAACGGGTATTACTAGACCCCGTCCTGACGGCGGAGTAAAAACGGGTATTACCAGACCCCGTCCTGACGGCGGGGTAAAAAAAAAAAACGGGTATTACTAGACTCCGTCCTGACGGCAGGGTAATTAAGGATAATAAATAAATCACCGGCATTTTTGAAACCTCGACGTTTTACCCTCGACCCTCGACATTTTACCCTCGACCCTCGACATATTACCCTCGACCCTCGACAAAAATACCTACACTCAACCCGTAGGAAAAACGAAAAGAATAGTTGTTTTCCTCGCAGAATCAGGTTGTCTTCATTCTAGTTTAAAACCAGAACCATGTGTTCGAGCAAAAGTGTGGCCGATGCGATTCTGCTTCAGCTACTTCGGGTAGCGAGCAACCCGAACGATGTTCTCCTCCTTCGATCCTGGAACAAGCGCCATAGCACAGCAACAAACATGAGAATAATGCATTTGCAAGCGTCCTCGTTTCCCGTCATCTTTCTAGTTATTCCGTGAACAACAAGGATCAAATGTCAAGAAAAACGAACAAAGCTCTGTTGTGAAAACGCGTGAATTAATTAAGCTGCTTAACTTGGTTAGTAAACAAATCACACCAAGGAAGACATGTTAAGCAAGAAAAACCACCTCGTGAAAACACAGTCATTAGTTATTCAAAGCACTCGCTCCACAGCCTCAATCACATGAATAATGCATGGTTCAATTCTACCTGTTACCATGCCCCCCCCCCCCAGGCATACCCCCGGGGATTTGCAATTTTGCTCTCACTTGGTGGTCTATTTCCCACCCCCGGGCACGCAGAAAGAGACAATTCCCCACCCCTGGGACTCCTAATCTACCACAAATACGTTGTTTTGTGTACATGTACAAAACATTGATTACGATGTTGATTTCCGTACAATAGCAAAACCAGACGTTTTGACAAGAACTTAAACGAACGCTTTTCTAGAGTTTCTTGAAAAAAGGACACTACATGTATAATGTAACAAAAACATGAAAAGAAAACTGAAGAAAAACCTCCAACCACACTGGCATACGGCTAGTGAGTAAAGAAATGGTCTTCGCCACGTGATTTATTCTAAATATAGCACATACGCACTAGAGGCCCTTTTCTAGAGTTTCTTGAACAAAGGACACTACATGTATAATGTAACAAAAACATGAAAAGAAAACTGAAGAAAAACCTCTAACCACACTGGCATACGGCTAGTGAGTAAAGAAATGGTCTTCGCCACGTGATTTATTCTAAATATAGCACATACGCACTAGAGGCCAGTGAACAAATTGATGGCAGTATTTTAAAGGAGATTTTCTAAGCTTGTTTCATACGAATGAACACTGGACTGAAACCTCTGTTTAATATAAAGCCATGCATCCGTTTTCATATAGAGTCTATCATTTAAATCGTCTTAGTATACACACAAATACGCTGAAGAAATATTTCTTTGTTTGTGACGAACGGCATCCATTCGAGTACGCATCAAACGCACATTCGTTTAACATTTTGTAATAAAAGTAGCTTCGACTGCAGATTTTAATTTTGAGAGATTATTCTTCTCTGACCAGTCTGCTACAAATTCTAGAAATTCTCCCTGGAAATAAGCAGTCTTCTCCACGCGGTCCGGTGTCAACCGAGAAGTGACGTACTTCACAAGAACAACAAGAAGTTATTTTCGATTTGCCCTGCCCCCCTCCCCCCGGGACAGGACGGCTTCAAACAATTCTCCACCCTAGGGACCGAAGGGCTAGACTTGTCCCCGGGGTTCCCCGGGGGGGGGATGGCAACAGGTAAAATTGAACCATGCATAAGTCGCCATATTCTTAGCAGTTCAGTAAAAGTATAGTGTACTAGCTTTCCTTTCAGTTGCTTTGTGCCGTAGCTAGTTTGCACTTGAACCTGTAGCTTTTGTATAATTTTGATGGAAAAACCACCAAAAAAGTTGCAAGAAATTCACTGTATGGTCTGTGGAAGACCGCAGGTTACAGGTGTCATCTCCAAGTTAACTTATACAAACAGGCTTCCCAAAGCACACTGTGTTCCCCGCCAACCGAGTGTACCCCAGGAAGCCTGTTTGCTGGCTATTTCCAAGTACACTGCAGCTACACAGTGTAGTTTTAAAAAATAGCATCATGATCACTACAAGTAAAAAATTACTCTTAGTGGCAGTTTGTTGACAGTATGAAATAGTGTGTTTTTATTCTTTTCATCAGCTTCAACTGTGGGACACAGCAGGAGAAGAGAGATTGCGACAAAATGGTCTGACCAGTTCATATTATACGGGAGCCTATGGCGCACTCATAGTGTTTTCTCTGACATCATTCAAGTCCTTTGAGAGTGTAAAAAGTCTTTGGATAGATGAATTTTACAAGAAGAGGTATTGTACGTACTGATGGCACACTTCCATAACCTGCATGACAGGCGTCGAGGGAAAGGGGGTAATTCTTCACAAGTGCAAAGTGTGAGCCACAAGCATGGAGTGCGGGGGGAAGGAGGAGGGGGCGCCTGCTACCACGCTGTTGTTTTCGTCATTGCCACCCCTAATTAGCACTCAACAGCAAGTTGTATGCGAAATGTTTAGCTGTCTTTTGACAGGATTTTGCCGACTTTACCTGGAAACAATGTGTGTTCTTTGCCTGCTTGTCAAAAATAATATCCATTAAGTTACACAGTCATTGCTTCTGCTGACGTTTCACTTCTCATGAACCATGGAAGTTGTCAAAAATCAAAGACAATAAATTTATTTGAATTTATTTTTGAAAATGATATCACAATGCTTGTCAAGATCTTAAAAGGGATAGACTGTGAAGGCTCGAAGAACGGCTGTTCGCAGTGTCAGAGCTACATAGCTACATTGAAAAGAAGGGAAAGATCTCGTGTGGGTAAAATCTCTTTATCAAGCCAAGTTGACCACGCATTGTCGTCTGCACACCTTTAGTTACAGCCGAATATTGAAAAAAAAATTTGTATCTTCTGCATTTCCAGCTGACGCAAACTTCCCTCCCCCTTCTTTTTCTCCATTTAGTTACAGAAAGGTAAATTTGTAGCCTCTAGCGTCTATAATTTTTTCCCCAATACATCAGTTATCCACGAAAGACCTATTTTAAATCAGCAACGCAGCAACGCAGTCTGTTTCAAATAATGTACCGGTAATCGAACGACACTCAATTAATTCTGACCAATCAAAACAATTATTCTAGTTATTCATTGATATAAAATAATTTCTGACCATTCACGTTTTTTTGCATTCACCCAGGGCAAAAGTTAAAAATAGCTGAGAAAAAAATTGCGTGGTAGTAGGTGCGCCCTCCCCCTTACTCTTGCATTATGCACTCATGAATGATTTCTCCCCTTTCCCTTCCCTTTCCACGCCTGCATATAGGGCTACACTTCCAGCGCCCAATAGATATTGGTCTTTAAAGAAGCTACGTCACGGATAACGCATCTTGAAAAAATTGGCAAGCTTTTTCAAGTTTGTCATTCGTAATCCTTCTTAATCTCCCTCAGTCATAACCATCCTTGCATAGTTTTGGTTTATTATTACTTCTTTGGTGTTTTTCTACCTTGGGAAACTATTATTTTGAGGGTTCCTTCAATGAGAAAATAATTTTGTCAGATCAGAAAAATTAATGAAAACGCCGTGACATAGTTCTTTTAAGATGCTGAACCTTTGTGAGACCGAAATGTTTTATTTACCTATTTCCTTTTCCAGATCTGGGCGTGGGTGTTGCAACATAAGCTGAACAAGGTTTTTGTTCACCTTGCTTCAAAGTGTTTATTAGAACTGCTACAGTTTAACTGGTAGTTTAAAAGAAACCAATGAAGTCAAATTGCAGAACAAAGTAAACGTAATTTACAGGTTTGGAATCCACACTGTTAAGCTATAGAACTGTGAAAAATTGGCGCTAATCCTGTGAATCCTTAATCCCCATATTAGAGCAATGATTCAGTAATTGCACTTGGTGAATTATTTATTATTCAATATTTCCTTGCTTTGCCCACAGCGGTTCAGATACAGTGGCCATATTAGTTGGCAACAAATGTGACTTGGTGGATCAAAGAGAAGTCAATAAATCCAACATTAAAGTAAGTGCGATCAAGCAATTCACTTCAGGGGGAGGGGCTAAAGTTCCCATAATTTGTCATATCAGTTGTAACTCAAGCTCCTCTCCCTTCCTTGGTAGCTATTGCGTCTGTACTTTGGGTGACCCGTAAAGGTTTCTTGACCACTAGTCTGTGGACCACTCCATCAGCCAGCGGACTGGCTCATTCCCAGGGTCTCTTGTCTTCCCAACGAACTTTGAGAATGAGGTTGGAACCAGTCCATGGACTAACTTTGCAGACCACTTTTTACACACCACCCTGAAAATCGGCCCTTTGCATGACTTGGTCACATGGTACAAAGCCTGCCATGATTGATGGCAAATGGTGCAGTGGGACACAATAAAATAACACTATGTCAGCCATTGAGATGTTATTTCCATTGTTGTTTGATGTTCCACTGCACCTTTTGCCATCAAGCATAGCAGAACTTCTACCATGTAATCAAGTCATGCAAGGGCCCATTAAATAGGAAAAAAAAATAAAAATGTAAAACTGAAATGTAACTTACTGGTAGTCTGCTGCTCTTCCTTTCATTTGAAAATAACTGAAATTGAAAATAAAAATAAAACATTTCTTATTTGTAAGCTTTAAGTTTCCTTTAGGTCTCCTCATCCTTCTTTATTATTCTCCCTCTTCCCACTATCTCAAGAATGCATTTTCCCTATCTACAAGATTATTGCTCCTTGTTATGGTCCATGGAGTTTGAGCAAGTTGCATGCATAGTCCAAGATTTCATCTTTTCAAGAGATATTAAACCATTGGTGCCTTTTATAACTTTTAAAATTATCACAATTAATCTCAGTTTGTTTCATGGTTTTAGGAATTTGCAGAATTGAATTCCATGTGTTGGTTAGAAACCAGTGCTAAGGACTGCACCAATGTACAAGAAGCTTTATTGAAACTATGGCATATAAACTGTGTGAAAGTCATGAACAGTATCTATCATTTGAGTCTGAGTGCAGTGGTCCTGGCGGTTTTACGCTTCATGGTGCTTATGGAGTGCATGAACAACAGCAGTCAAGTGGAGGCTACTGTTGTAACTGAACATGATGATGGTTACATTCTTTTATTAGTTTGGAAGCGGGGAAGGGTGGGACGGGGGGGGGGCAGGAATGTGGATGAGAAAGGGATCGGAACTGGAAAGTTGAGCCACCCCCGCCCCCTTTTAGATTGAAAAAGTTTGAATTGGACAATTGTCCACTTGTTGGCAAACATACAACAACTAGCACTATACGAAAACTTTCTAATCAGAAGGAAAGAGTATTTATTTACTAATAATCAAACAGTTGAATTCTGCAATATTGAACTGGTTTATTTTGGTATTCTTTTACAACTGTTACAAGGGTATGGTATTGTTAGACGCCTTACAACCTCGAAACCTTACTCTATCATTTCTACTGTACACTATGCAGTCTGTCTCAAATTCCTTGACTGTGCTATATGCCAATCAGTTTTTCATATATCAATCCTGCTAGTTAGTGTTCAAGTAGGCAGAATTCTCCTGTGGACAGAACTTCTTATGCAGTAGACATTTTTCACAGGAAACACGAAATTGTACAAAACAAATAATCATTTTTAATTACTGTATTAATAATTTATTCACTGGGAAACTGGAATAACCTTGACCAGTGAAAGTTTTGGGGAAACAATATATTAATATACTTTTTTCTAAAATTGCCTTATTTGCACAGTGCTTTGAAAATAATAATTTACTCAAAAACGTGCAATATGAATAATGTTTAGTTATTAGTTATTGTAGTAGTTCTTCTTCTCTATTCAACTTTCCATGGAGGTGAAAACTGAATGTAAATGACAAAGATTACAGAATGTTATTTTATTTTGTGCAGCTCTTGCTGCAATACCCATCGTCAGAGTAAAGAAGAAATGGCATTTATGCACATATATCAGTTTTCATAGAAACAATCATGTTAAAGTATACTTATAATGGAAAGCAAGTTTTATCTAACTCCGTAAACCCTTTTCCACAAATCTGTTTAGTAGAAATGTAAAACATTTTATGAATGAGAAAACTTCATGAATGCAGAGCTCATTCACGTCCTGGATGTATGACAGGTACACTTGTTGGCACTTTCTTAGTGTTCCGGATCACCAAATGACGTCATCTTAAACCTTCGTTGTCTTATATCTATCACCAATCTTCACAACATCACCGCAAGATAATGTTACGGATACATACTAGATTGCTGATGCTCACAAACTGACAGTTTCTGACTTGATTAACCAATGGTTCAAGAGATGCAAACTGACAAACCAACAACTGGCAAATGCTGGCAGTTTGTCGGTACTAAATTTCTGCAGTAAATCACTATATTTTTTCCACAGTATGTGTAACCACAGCTAGTGACAGTCTTCTAATGAGGCCCATAATATGCAACTGACAGATTTTACCAATGACAATACTGAATCACATCGATTTTAAAGACTCTCTGTCGAGCGCAATGCAACGCGCGCCTAAACAGAGGTTTCGTGGACCACGAAACCCCAAAGTTTTGCGTCGGCATTTGAAGGCTGTGGAAATCTGCCTTCATCCAAGTCATCCTTCCGTAGATTGGATGGAGATTTTCTTATGGAGCTATGAAATTTATCAGGGAACTATTGGAGCAGTGTTAATTTAAAAAATGTTTTATTCTTCGGGTCACAAAAGCGACATTCGGACACTCGATGTTTCGCACAGTTCTTAACCGACAAGCAAGACCACGCGGAAAATTTTTATTTATACCTCATATCAGAATAATGACTATGGACGATCCAGTGAGTTCATAGGGAAAAATAACAGAATTCGTATGGTTATGTGGAACTGAATGTGAGTGAATATCAAACTGACTACAATAATAAATGTTTCTGTAGATCGGACGTGACTGAGTATTCAACAAACCCCGCGGGTGACAAATCGCGGTTTCGCAACCGTTAGTGATAAAATAAAGTAATGTCAATTGCTTTTACTCTACACGCCTTTCGAAATTTTAAAGAGGGGTATATTAAAGTGCACCTAACCCTAAAAAATTCTTCCTTGCCAAATAAATCCTGTTATCATTTGGAGCATTTCGTCACAAAAAGTTTTTGATTTGGTTGAATCCCTGGTTTTCTGTGCGCGGTTGAAGTACGGAAAATCGGCCGAAAATAGACACCATTTTGGTTCAGGGTCGAGCAGTGAGGGCATGGGACTAGTCACCTTGTGACGTCAAATCAAGAACCCGTAGTCTCGCGCTATCTCTATCGGAGCTATATTTCTCTTGAGCTCTCGAAGATGTACAGAAAACTGTCGACCGTTCGTATTGCTCCGAGACATAGTAACCAAAGAAACGAATCACAAGACGTATCACTACAAAAATACAGCATTTTTTGACGACGAGCGACCAGAGGCGAAGGGAGGAAATAAGTGGATTTTGTAAAGCAATAGCGAGCAAAGCGGCAGCCTTCCAAGCACTCGATACTACGCTCGATGCATTTTAAGCAAAGATTTGTTGTCGCAGAAGAAGGTATCGAATGAATGAACAACTTTAGTATCCGATCAAACGATATCTTTTTGTGTATTTCCAATGATTCAACGGCCGATTAACCACAGAATACCCGCGATACGCAGAAAATTATTACCTTTGCGAATTATTCAAGTTGGCTACACGGTAAGCGCTAAATAATTACATGTAAGCGGTGCCCAAAACAGCGAAGGGCTTAAAATTAAAGACCGTATTTATAGAAAGTCCTCCTCCAGCAGAACCGAACGCGCTTTCTCCACAATAACAAGCCATTGCCATTATTCCTTATTCTAGTCTATGAACGTGTCTCGCTATGAGAATTTTATCTTGAGTCATATCAAGTCACTCGAGCATAACAAAACATTACTGTGCAGAGATCCCTTGTTCATATCCTCCGTTGAAGTAGAGGACAAGCAGTCTCTTTCTTAATTCTTTTATTACCATTTTTTGTGCGAGAAAAGGCCGCAAGAAGATCGAAGTGTGAGCGATGAGCGGCGAAGCCTCGAGTCGCGAGTTAAGCGAGGGCCGGTTGATTTACATAATTTGTACATTTCCGCTCGCGCTGGGATCTGAGGAAACTGCTTGCACGTTGACGCGAGAAGAATGATCGGCAAGATAATCTCAGTTGAACCGATACTCACAAACTCTCGTGTTTATAATTCTCGCCAATATCCTTTAGAAAATAATTGCCTTCCTGATTCACTAGTGTTATAAATTGTTGTTAATGTTAATGCTGGTTACAGAAATGGACAAGACGTAAGTAATATCGCAGTTTCCACATTTACTTCTGTGTAAAATAAATAAATGAAGAAAGGAATACTTTATTAAAATCTCCATTTCTATAAGAGGTTCCCTCAGCTTGAGTATAAATCTCAAATGCGAGAAGAGGAGAGCAGGAAAACCAAGACCAAACGTGAAGACCGAACGTGCGAAATAAAATGTAAACACTCACGGGCGAAGCTCAGCATTCCGGTTTCTTCGCGGCCCTCCAAGGCCAATCGTAAGTTGCTTTATTTGCTGTTCCAGTTCTTAGTTTGCCTTTATTTCCTTTTTGCATTGAGCAATTCATTCTTCTTTGGTTTGCGGCTTTTTAGCAGATATGGGCAGGACGGCACTTTCTTCATCTTTTGGCGGTGTACTGTCGACTTCGTGTTCCGCATCTATCTCGTATTCAAAGCTAAAATTCATCGTAGCTCTTCTCAGTATCTGCTTTGGATTACAACATTGGAATTTTAGTCATACTATGACTTTGTTCGAATTAGCTAGAAGGTCAGAAGACTTCGATGAACAAATAAAGTCAGAGAAACACAGCTAAAAACTAAGCGGCGTGGAATTCTTGGTTCTTGATCTGACGTCACAACTACGGCTCGCCCCAGGTTCCTCTTACTCGGACGTGAACCGAATTTTTCTTGAATTTAACAGGGCACAGAAAATCGAGAATTTAACCAAAATCAAAAAATTTTTGCGAGGAAATGTTGCAGATGATAACAGAATTTATTTACCCGAAAAAAAAATTTTAGGGGTTAGGTGCACTTTAAGGTATAGGTGCTGTTGAACATAAATGAATGAGAGAACTCATGACCCGATACACTAAAAATCAAATGCGCTATGTCAATTTGAAAATATTTCTCCGACTGCGTGACGTGTAATGACAGTCAACGATGAATCGTATTTTGTTACAGTCATCTGCAAGACTTATAAACCATAAAATTTAGCTCTTTCTATTGACAAAACGTATACACCTAACGAAGTGAACACCTTCATTTCCTTTCTTGGCTGCGAAAGGGCTCAAATCTAGCCATTTTATCACAATGTTCTCTCTCCAAAGGAATCAAAACATAAACAAACGCGAGCATTGCACTGTAGTCGACAGAGAGTCTTTAAATTAATACTTGATGCAATTCCCCACCTTTTTTAACCAAAATTTATGGTTAACTGAAAGTTGTTATTTTATAGCGACCCATTTGTGACTATCAGTGCGTTATAGCGCCTGCTGATTGGTGTTGGTGGGTGGTATACAAATGGAAAGACGAGAAGAAATAATAAAAGACCAAGACACTTATTTCCATTCATTTTTTAATTAGTTTTGCATAATGTCTGTGTTGATCGTTAGACTGTAGTACTTATCCTACTGAGACATGTTGAACAATGAGACTGCAATAAATAAATGACATAAAATGCTGATACATCCTAACAGTCATTGACGATAACAAGACATTTACATCAAATCATATTTTTAGAGAATGCACGTACTACAAGAATTGAAAAACCTATCGTACCCATTCCACAAAATATGGAAAACTATTAGCTTTTAAGGTTAAAGACGCTAGAAAAACAAAATATTGAATGACCTGTCTTCACGTTAATGCTAACTCTTTCAGTAAAACATCTTCACTGATTATGAAGAGCACATTCCCCACAAGAACACCAAGCTCAAATTATGAGTGTGCCATTATGTTGTTCCACAGGAAAACACAAGAGTGATAACACTTAAAACTGCCTTATATGGAAAACTGCCTTATATGGACAAAACATCTACACAGCAAGTAAATACACATTAGAAGTTTGGTAAGATATATTTCCTTAGGAAATATTCGTAATTCCTGTCTCCTAGTATCCATTTATCAATTTCCTTAAAACTCTTATATTTTGACCATAATGATTGTTGCTATTATGCAATCAATAAGGTGAAATGAGCCATAACTTATACACATAGCTTATTAGCATGGGGCACACTGCACAGAATCAAGGTAGACTAGTACAAGCAGAACAACCTTGTTATGAAACAAATCTTTAGACTGCTGGTATCTTTCCTGCGTCTTTAATTTTCTCATAATGGCCATAAGTCAGGTTGTACATCTTCATCTGTGAAAGCTGAAGGTCATTACGTTTGTAGCCAGGAACAGAACCCTCCTGCAATGTCTTGTATGAGAAACCACAAGGCGCCCCTGTGCAAACAAAATACCACAGTGAGAAAGGGTGTACAATGGTAAACAAGGGAATCAACTGCACTCATGCTACAAGTAACTGCAAAAAGGCTTGGGAGTCAATTAGTAAAGAATATCATTTTAGAAAATATTTTTCATTTTGATATCACATCTGCCACCCTTCCCCTTACCAATGTTACACAATTACATGTACATTCAAACCCACCACCATCAACATTGAAATGGGGAGGGGAAGTTAGACTTTAATAAAATTGCTTTTGTTTTTAATATGGGACCGTGTTTTATGGAGAAATTGTAAATTTTGACAAGCGGGTGATTTCTCAACCAGTTTTTAAGAGCGCCTGTCTGTAAAAATCAGACAAAACCAAATTTTCGTGGCAAGGGTGAAAAATTCGATTTCTTTCATATTTTAATGTTAGATAGGTTAGGGTATAACTAAAATCACTGGATACTTTTTTTGGCAAAATATCCTTTTATTTCAGAGAAAAATGCAAATAACGAAATTCCGTTAAAATCGCCATTTGAAGCAGTAAATTATTACATCAGTTTGAGGCCTTCGCGTGCAAAAACAAATCCCTCTGTCGTCTTTAAAACACTCAAATCAACTTTTGCAATCTCTCAAGAGCTTCAAAAATGATTTTTGGTAAAAACTGCGTTGTTCTTTGTGTCTGAAATAATTTAATTTTGAAAGTATACATTTCTCATCAGGAAAAGTACTTCGTGAATAGAATTATTTTTCACCATGTGCTAAACCTTCAAATCGATTCAGCTTCTGGCTGTTGAATTAAGAAAAGATGTTCTCAGGATTGCTGCAAAAATTTCTTTGGGCAAATGATTGAGAGCGACGCGAGAGCTATTCAAAGTTCGTTAAAATGCAGGTTATTTGACCCTTCCTGACAACATTCCATTCGCGAGTCACGCACATATTTTAATATGTTTCGACCCATATGAGATCGAAAACGTCGAATAGCAAAACAGTTAGAAATGCTCTAACCTCATTTAATGTAGAGGACAGGTCCAGAGGCCATTTCCGTGTGATTCTCTTGCTGTTCGTCGTATTTTGGTCCTGCTAATGACGTCCAGCGAATACCGCTAACTAGGTCAATGTATTGTATTAAAAACGGTCGAAATGCTCAACAACAACCTTTCTTGTAAAACTGTTGACATCTTTCGACACTGTGACATCTTACTCAACGGTTCAGTTGCTGGTGAGTGTTGCTTTGTAGTTGGCAGTACACAAAAAGATTTCCATCACTAAACACACATGTCGCCGCTAACGTGGCCAGAGTTCTATGTAGGGCCGCGTCACGCAATGCAAATCATTGGAATGGACATTTGTACTAAGGGGGTAGGGGAAGGGCAAAATCTGCACTTCTTCTTTTTTAAACGGCTCAGGTTTCGAGAAATGGGAAGAACTAGTAATGGAACAAAAATACGAAACAAAATTAGTTGTACATTTAGGCACCTTAACCTCCCGTGCCAGAATGCAGTAAAAGTAATCACCTCTCGGCGTGAGTTGTAGGCATGCAAATAACAATGTTCGAACCCCCCCCCCCCAAAAAAAAAAGCTAAACAAGGGTACGTGTACTAACTGAAGTTAAAAACTTCTTCAAAAGATCGAGTACAGAACATTAGAATCGTTTTTATTGCGGAAATGGCGATGTGTCTAACTAGTTTGTTTTTATTGTTTCGGCTTAGAGGGGGGAGCTTGGAATTTTTTTTTCACAAATGATACATACATCCATGAACTGCCTCGTGACACAGAAGACGGTTGTTGTTTGTTTCATTTTCTTGTCGGCGGAGTTTGTGGTTACAACACTAGACTAATCGAAAGTGTGAAACGGAGATTGTTCCTTTACTATCATGCACCAGGAATACACAGGCCCGTAGCAGGGGGAGGGGCAGGAGGGGCTTGAGCCCCCTCGAATTTTTGGAAGTTAAAAAACATTGCAATTGAGCCAAAAACAAATTAACGTGCACAATCAGTCTTAAATGCTGATTAAGAAAAAAGCCTTTATAATTTCACAACCTTTAACAGGGTTCGACGTCTCTTGAGTCACTAGCCACTGAGCAAGTGGGCTTCAAAAGTCTACTAGCCCACCGCACATTTCAGTCGCCCAGGTTCCTTAACAATGTCTTTCTTCGCACATATCAACATGTCCCTGGTAGTATAGCTTAAGACTGTGAATTGAAGGCCATTAATACCTTTAATAGCTGAACGACTCACGCTGTGTATTTATGCAAGCTTTAAGTGCATTGTTGTAAAACAAGTCTAAAGAACAAAACTATATTGATCTCAACAATCGAGTGACAAACGTTACGTAAACGTTTACGAGAGCTAGGTACAACAGGTCCGAAATTCATAGCCCAGCTTTTAACAAACCTTGTAGCTTTGAGGATACTTTTTAAAAATGATGCTATAAATCTGGTGGAAGTTGCCAACAGCAAGCAGCTTTTTGACCAATTTTCAACGATGTCTCCATAAAGGTGTCCTTTTTTGACGAAATGGACACAAACTGTGGCATTGTGAATAGTGTTAGTATACATCTGAGTCTGTATTTTCAAGTGGGGGGATTTGACAAGGCCAATTTGCTCCCCCCCCCCCGTCATTCCAGCCTTGCTACGGGCCTGATACCACAAGTTACAAGTCAGCTTAGTTTTAGCTGAACGGCAAGGTTTTTTGTTTTGTTTTGTTTTTTTTTGTTTATTTTTTTCACAACGAACGCTTGAGTACAATGACGATATGTCCCAACCATCGTGCAAAACGTGGAATAGTGTTGACCAGAAGCTGCCGCACAAGGGGCCCGGTCTCGGGCCACGGTAAGGAAAAGGAGAGTGGCCAAAAAAGTAAGAAAACTGGGGGGAAAGGGGTCTAACGCGAGACTGGTTCATTTGTAAAAGATGGATCGGATGAATGTTATATTGGGCATGGTGTGATTTTAATTATGATGCCAGTGGCGATAATTATCAGTTAAGGGCAAGAGGCTTGATGTTTTACTGTTATGATACACACATATCCATTATGATAAGGATGCCGGCTGCTCTGAGAAATCTCACTCACTGGGAACCTGTCCCAGTAAGATTTCAGGAACAAAACCTCGTTTTTTTGTTACCATGGTTAGGTCTTATTCCACAGTCTCCAAACAGCACCGGCGTGCTGTTAGAAAACACACTCATTTGTCAGGACACACTAATGTAGACTAACTTCGATCGCACCCATTTGTCATGAATAGAGAACTTTTCCTGTCCAAAACTCCATCCATCAACTTCATCCAATACCGAGCTGACTTCCACTCCTGATATAACTGTGCCTTGTGCTTGTAACAGCTAAGAACCACCAGAGCACACCAATGATCATGGGTGGAATCCCCGCTCGTCAATTAACAAAAGGGAGCCCCTTTTAGTTGTAGCTTTTCTGCGTTAGTTGGGTCTGTTTTGCACCTCTCAGCTGCAAGCTTCAGTACTGACGGTTGCAATTGAGTTTCAGACTACTAGAGTAGCAAATACAGTTTTCAATGGTTGTAAGAACACTGGTAATAAGTAAGAAAGCCACACAACGCCATTAAAACCAACAATCCCTGCAATTAACACTGAATGTTATTGTTGTGTTTTGCCCTTCCCCTACCCCCTAAAATGCCTTTGATACGCATTGCGTGACAAACCGAATACGCACGCGGCGCCATCCACGTTTGGCCCCAATTTAGCAGTCAAATCTGATAGAACGCTTTTGTGCTCTGCAAACTGAGCAACACTCGTATTAAATTAACTGAACCGTTGATTAAGATGCCATAGTGCAGAAAGATGTCGAACGCTTTATAAGAAAGATTGGTGTCGTTGAGCTGTTCGACTGTGTACAACACATTGACCGAGTTAGCGGTGTTCATTAGACGTCATTAGCAGGACCAAAATACGACAAAGGGCAAGAAAATCGCACGCAAATGGCCTCTGGACCTGTCCTCTACAGCAAATGAGGTTAGAGCATTTCGAACTGTTTTTCTGTTCGACGTTTTCGATCTCATATGGGTCGAAACATATTAAAATATGTGCGTGACTCGCGAATGGAATGTTGCCAGGAAGGGTCAAATAACCTGCATTTTAACGAACTTTGAAAAGCTCTCGCGTCGCTCTCAATCATTTGCCCAAAGAAATTTTTGCAGCAATCCTGAGAACATCTTTTCTTAATTCAACAGCCGGAAGCTGAATCGATTTGAAGGTTTAGCACATGGTGAAAAATAATTCAATTCACGAAGTACTTTTCCTGATGAGAAATGTATACTTTCAAAAATAAATTATTTCAGACACAAAGAACAACGCAGTTTTTACCAAAAATCATTTTTGAAGCCCTTGAGAGAATGCAAAAGTTGATTTGAGTGTTTTAAAGACGACAGAGGGATTTGTTTTTGCACGAGAAGGCCTCAAACTGATGTAATAATTTACTGCTTCAAATGGCGATTTTTACGGAATTTCGTTATTTGCATTTTTCTCTGAAATGAAAGGATATTTTGCCAAAAAAAGTATCCAGTGATTTTAGTTATACCCTAACCCATCTAACATTAAAATATGAAAGAAATCGAATTTTCTACCCTTGCCGCGTTATGTTTGATTTTTACAGACAAGCGCTCTTAACTGCTTGTGGCTCAAGGAGACATGGCATATTAAACCAATCATAATTTGCTACTTGAAAAAAAGGCTCTCTCTGATGATCTCACTGAAAGTCTAAGTACAAGTTTAGAATTATGGATGAAATAGTTTCCCATATAAACTTTATTTCTTGCTTTACGGAGGAATTATTGGGCTGTGTACAAGTTTTGAAAACAAATTTGAATTCCACAGTGATCATGTTTTCAGAAAATATATTGACTGTATACTGAGGTTTGTTCATAAATCATGAAAGAGCTGCGTGAATTGGAGCAGTTGTGATGATGAACTATTTACTAAGACCAAACTTTGAAGAATAGAATATTATACAAAGAGATGAAGAAAAGGAGATCCAATTTGGTGAAAGCATCACCAATTGCCAACATGATAAGTGAATTAACCAGCCTGGTCTTAAGAATAATATGCCAGAAAGAAAAGTTGTGCAAAGGAATACACATATTGTGATCTTTAAGTTAACCTGAAGAAAGATTCCAAAAGTTTCAAATGTGTTTGAGCCAGCAGACCAAATTATGTGTGGCAAAAGAGATTAGTTACGTTTACATCTTTGCTGCCACTTGTAAACCCTAATAATAATTTGCCGCAACAGGTAATAAGTAATACATAATTAACAGTTCAGAATGTGAAGAATCACTCATCAATGAATATCTGTGTTATGAGCCCCACTGCCGATGCTCGTACCATTTCTTAGAGTAGTTTGTTTGTTTGTTGAGACACACTGGGCTTCAAAATCTGTGGCATCATTTGTATAGGGAGGCAGCATGGCCGAGTGGTTAGGGCGCTGGACTTGCAATTCGGAGCTCCCAAGTTCAAGTCCTCCTTCTGACCACTAACTGTATTTATAACAAGGCAGCCCCATGTTCAAATCCTAGGCCATGCTATGTAAAAAGCCAACTGGTCAGCCTCCTCTCACTTTCTGTTTAGTTTATAATGTTACTTTCTCTGATTTATGGTGTCCCCAGTTAGCACTTTGGTGCTAAATATATTGACACCTAAATATTGTGATTTATTTGATTTATTTTCCTTATTTTATACACCACTTTTCAATATTACTAACCTCATTAGCAAACCAAGGTCGTGAGGAATCTGCCAGGCTTGAAAGTATCAAGAACCTTACTGATTAGTTCTTTATAGGAGCTCTGTAGAAAAACAACAATAAAAAGTTCCATTAGCCACAAGCCAAGTGTCATGTTACTGACCATCCCAAAATGGACAGTATAAAGCAATAAACAAGACGGGACTTGTAAAATTTCACTGAGATGCTGATTTCATGATCAAAACTTCAATTATTGTGAAATTCATCTAAAACGTAAATGAATAATTCATGCTGTAAAATAAAAATGCAATTCCTTAAATAGGTGTTGAGCCAGCAGGTGAAAGGCAACCAATTTCAAGCAAACCATGTGATACATTCTGCTCAAAACAATTGTTTTTGCATTCTCCCATCAACAATAAGACTATTGGAGGGGCCTAGACAAGAATGCCCTGTGAACCTTTTTGTGTACAGTTTGCTTTATAGAAATTTCCTACAATCTGAAGGATTAATTTCAGAAATTTTAACCATGGTTGCAGCCATTGAACCTCAGTGCTGAAACAAATAGAGCACTGTTGGGTTCAACTTTTGAGCCATTCAGTTCAATTGTGAAGCAACAGAGTCACTTCAGATGTTCTTGCTCAGGGCAAATGTTCTAAATTTAATACATGTATGTTCTGTGTACAGCTTACCACTTTAATATTAGTTTCAAAACTGACATATGAGCATTCCTTCTGTGGTGTGATGTAGATGTTGAAGTAGCTATCCTGTTTGAAAGATCAAACAAAAAAATAAAAATAAATTAACAAAGAAATAAAAAAAATCAACTTAGCAAAGAAATAAAAGAACTATGAGAAATGTGTACTGTCTTATACATTCCATGAAAGAGTATCCAAAAAGTTAATGTTTTTGCAAACTTGTAAAATAATGTCAATTTATATTTAGCAATAGACGACTCTTAATCCGTAAGGTGGGCAATATTTATTTTGAACATTTCTTTGCCATGCTCTTTAAAACAATGACATTACCTGAACTCAAAGTTTTATGTGAATACGAACAAACAACAGTAATTTTTTCTTTGTCTTTCTTTACTTGAACGCTGTCCCTAAAGCTACCAATTTAATCCTGAATAATTCAGTTCAAGTTGAACAAACAGCAATAACCATGAAGTAGCTCAATTAACATGGATTATGTTTTGAAGTGACATTTTCATTGCCATCCCTGCTTCACTGTTTAAATCCCATATCGTATTAAATTTTAAAGGAAAGCAACATCACCCGAAAGTGGCTTTCACGTAGGTACCGTCATCCAGATTGGATTAAATTTAAAAAAGGTTTTTTCTGTATGGTTTCCTTTTGTGGAAGGATCTGGCGAGGAAAACCCAAAGAAAACCATCTGAGCAAGCTAGGCAAGAACCACGTTCAACCATAGTATTTTATTACGGCATGTTCCCCCCCTCCCTGACCCCTCCTCTTTTTATCTTCTTTTATTTATTTCTTATAAGCTAAATAAAACTGATTTTGGTAATAATAATTGTATTAAGTTGTATGTTTGGTGTTGTCTTTTGTGTTTTTAGGTAGCTTCATCGATATTTGTATACTAGGTGAGATATCACATATTTAGGCTTTTAGGGCACAATTTCTTTAATTGCATACGACACTGCAAGAATCATTCTGATTGATTTCACTTCTGCAGTTCACATAATTATGGTTTATCACATATTCATTGTCATCTCACATTAATTTTATGATGTTTTGATATTAAACTAACTTTTTGCCATCTTTCTTTGTAACATTCTTATTTTGAGAGGGCTGCTTTTGAAAGTTTTTCAATATACTTTTTTCATTAATTTTTATTAGGAAAAGAAACACTTATTTAGACTGAAAGAAGAACAGACAAACTAGCCTAAGAAACGTCAAGTAATTAAAACAAATAGCCTACAATAAAGACAGGAAAAGTGACAAAGTAAAGAAAAATATATATCTACTGACAGATCAGTTGAGAGTTGATATACACCCTTGATACATGTAGGTGTAAATGTGAATGACACAATAATGATAAGGAAGCATAATAATAATAATCCATGCAGCAGTGAATGCACTCAATGTAATCAAAAGATCGTGAATAAAGCTTACAACAACCCTTACAAACAAATGTCTTACAAACCTAAGACAAAGTGAAAAAGACTAAAAAAAAACTCAAAAAAGATCGTTCTTGATTGCATTTATGCTGAAGGAATGTAATGCATGTATACCATAACAACAAACACATTATTTATTACTAACAAGTATGAAATAAAAGTGCCAGCTCACCCGGAGGTGTTCCGAGTTAGGGAACCACTCAGGAGGGGCAACGTTGTTGTTCTCTAATGCCAAAATCTGTTCACATCAGTAATAAATTCAGACATGTTATCGATATGATTTATTGTTTATTAGGGGCCAACCATTTAACTTCTGAACAGGGGGTTGGGTGATTTTGAAAAAAAATATCCTGCAAGTGCTTATATGCATAAGAAAAGAATTCCTGCACAAGACTATTGTCCCAAAAAAAATTCATGCACGTACAGTGGGCTGGAAAAAAAATTCTGGCAAGATGTTTCCTGGGTTGACACATTGAACTTTATCAGCAGACTGTTAAAAGATTTTAGCATTTGGACTTGGGTAAGAGGGATTCTTTGCACAATAATGTGTCCCCCTCAGATGGCTTTTCCTTTACATTTATAGCACCCATGGTTACCAATCTTGATACACGTTTTCTGAATTTCAAAATCATGCTGGTGTTGTGATTCGAAGAACAATGTTTTAAACTGCACTCTAAATCAAGAATATGCCAGAATAGCTGTTGGAACATGAAGTGTTTTGCTATTGTTAAAGCTCATGGTGGCCAAGAAATTATGTAGTTTCTGTATCAGAAATTTCAGCCGTGAACTCGATAGCAGGGTGATGGTTATTTGCTTGATCTGTGAAGTCAGTTAATTCCTCTCTGTTGGTCTCCAGGAGGAGAAAATTTTGTTGATATATCGTTTCCAAACGATTGGGCCAGTTTGAATGCGCTTTGGCTAAGGATTTCGGTTTCAACTTTAGCAAATGCGACCGCCATTATATTCTTAATGCCCATGGCAGTTCCGTGCAGTGTTTGTAGATAATTTTTGCCACATAACTGGAGCGATTACATGTGCTCCTCTAATATTAGCCTAAGCGTTTGTCAAGTAAACATATAGGGAAAGGAAATGTGTCTTTATAGAAAGTGTCGTATGCCTTAAATACTGTATGTACTCCCTCTCTTGTGGAATATTAGTATACAAACTCGTTACTTCCATTGATACAAGGATTGCATTCTCTGGAACTTTAGTCTCCTGTCAATGAAATTAATGGTGACAGTTGACTGTATAAGTTTTTGAGAAATGATTTCTGTTGTTGTGCTAACGGCTAGTGTAGTTTGTTAATAAACCCAAAATTATAGGTCTTCCAAGTCGGTTTGCAGATTTTTAAAAGGGTATAAAACACTGGAATTCGAGGTGGGTTACTTTCAATTGGTGTTTGACAAAGCCATTTTTCAGTCATTTCATTAATGTGGTGTTCATTGTGAAGTACAGTGATCATTATCGTACTTTGCAGGATGTCGCTAATCAACCATTAGGTACTGTAAGACACTTGTAGTTTTTTTCCATATTCGTGCATGTTGTGTAATTGAACCCCTTGTTTTTCGTGTCAGCTAGGCTCATGAACACAGATGTAGTCCCTTTGCCAGCTTTGCTGATCATGATGTTAATTTCTGTGTTATTAAGTCTCTGAGAGCTTTGTGTTCTGCTGGATGCAGATTATTTTTTGGCTTTGTAATGTGTACTTCTGCGAGTTGGATTTAACCTTTCTAGATAGCTCTCTAAAGCAACTTATTCCTTGATTAGTTTGATCCCAGTTTGATTTGTAAATTGTTAAAACAAGGAAAGGATGTGGTTCATTATCTTCCTGTAAACTATGTACTTTAGGCGCATTGTTTTCGCCCTATGCACTGCATTGTTCTGTAGCGCTATGCACACACTATGTGCCAGGGTGGGTAATCTTTCCCCGCCACCTTGCTATGTACTGTAAGCGCATTCGCGTTGCAAAATGATTTAAGTCCAGGAACAGGCCTGACTCTTTCATCAGTGGAAGGGGTCACCTTCTCACTGTTTTACATTCGGTGTTGAAATTAATGTACTGTATTATAAAGATCAGTCAAAAACACTTAGATAAAAATTAATATCATTTTCTTCAAAGATTGTTTCACAGATCCCGTATAATTTGATTTATAATATGAAGGCCTACTTTTCCAACCCATCCACACACACAAAAAAAATTCATGCAGAATGTTGGAGGGAGAAAAAATATCTTGCAAGCACAAACCCCAAGAAAAAAAATTCATTGGGAATTAAGGGGCTGAAAAAAAAAATTTACGCCAATACCAAATCACCCAACCCCCCTTTCAGAAGTTAAATGGTTGGCCCCTTAAGAGCCAATAGGATGTCTGTAAATATCGACCGGAGGCGTGTAATAAGGAAAATATCAAAATTCTGAAAAAAATTCACAAAGTAGCCTTAGGTGAATTATTAACAGAAATATATTTTTTACTTCGATCCGATAATTGTTTTAGACGTACGGAGGTAGTCTTCGTTTCGCAGCTCTCGGACCTGGCTTTCAGGGTCTCACACAGTGCATCACAAATAGCCCGTTAACAAAATCAAAACTATTTTAATAAGAACAACAAATAACTAAATAAATCACATAGAGTAGTTATGTGCACACATTTTGAGTGTTCATTTTGTCAGTTTGGACTTGAATGGAATATTTGGGAGAATTTTCAATATTTGCATTATTTTGAGCGATTTCTTGTAATGAAAAATTGACAAAATTGATGGCCTAAAATCATCGACTGGTACATGGTGTACAGTAAAGTATCCTATACCACGTAAAAGAGCATTACTTCTTCTTTCAAAATCCATTTTCAAAACCATGGGCAACTCAAAAGAAAATTTTTGAGGCCACGAAATACAAGTACTATTTTCATGTAATTTGAGCGTTCCCGACACGGTAGTCCATGTTAAAAACTCAGATAAAACACGACACAAAAACATGTTTGAACATCCATTCTTTAATAAAAGCAGTTTTCAGGCATCAGTACATGTTAACAAGACTATTTTGCAGGATTTGGTATCGTTTGGGCAAAATAAACAGACGAATTTAACCTGTTTCATCCACCTTAATCTACACGAGTCACGTGAAGTTTGTCAAAGGTCAAGTATTCCGACACGTAAACACAACCAAATCCGAACATTTTACGCTCAGAAATTACTTTTTAACACGTAGACCAATCGTTAATACTGCATGTTTTTCGTACCTTATTCTGCGCTCCTGGGTAGCGAGGAAATCTAGCAGAACTATCGCAAACGACATCTTCGGCGGTTACTGCGTTACTGTTGATTACAAGGGGAGACCGCTGTCACGTTACGTTTTTTTTTTATTACGGGTTTCCAAAAAAATTCTCCACCTTACCCCGAGGATATAATTATAGATATATCTATATTGAGATTGTGAATCGCCACATTCTTTATAAACTTCAAAAATAAATAAATAAATCATATTATATTATATATTTTTAAGCACATTCGCTCTATAAATATGCAATGTGCTTTGCCTAGTAAAAATGCAAAACCAACGGTAAAGCGTATGTAAACCTCACGCCTATTAACTTCAGTACTGTAAAGTTAAATGGACGAATGCACAAATGCATCAGTTTTTTTTCCAAGAAATTAATTCTGGAGTCTGGACTTAAAGTACAAGTACAAGTGTGAGTTGTTTAGATTCTCTCAGATCTTCTTACAATGGCCATCTCATCACCTCAAAGCGATCGAAGAAATAGGTGCCTTTGGGTGGATCCGCTTGGAATGAGTAAAATTAAAAATGTGTTTCCCTTACCAATGAACGAAAATAAGAATGAAAAAAAAAAAAAAAAAAGTGGTCCTTCGAAAATAAGACTCCCTTGGCAGCCCGTCCCATACCTCCGTCATTGCTATTGTTCGTAGTTATCCTGTGAGCTCATCATTTTTACTTTATTTTGGCAATGCTTTTGCGAATAGTCATCACTGTGAACTGCTTGCAGCCGCATTTGGCCCAGGGCCACTTGGCCTGCAATGGCATTCAGTTTGTCAAGTGTATCTCAGCAAATATCCCATTATTTTGCTCTGCAATCCGGGTTTCCCTCAGCACCTTTTTCGGTCTTGATGCTGTTTACATAATTCGAAAGTAAATTTGCCTTAAATAATCTTGTAAATGGCATCGTGTCAGTATGCTGCACTTGTTGGCCGACACCGTGGACACATCGTGGTAAATCATGCTAATTAACAACGTATTACAACCAAAACCTTTGAAAACTGGACTTGATGAATCTTCTGAAATCCTTTGTTGTTAGATTTTCTGATTCAACCTAAAACCCAGGGCAGAACTTCTGTTAACAAGAGCAGCTACACTGTAAATTAATACCATAGTACTTGTAACTCCAATGACAGGTTCACACATCCAGTGGGATGATCGGGGGTTAAATATTGCTTAAATGGAGCTTAGGAGAGTTTAACCTCACTTTACCCACACCCCACAATAAAGGAGCGTGAGCACTGTATTTCTCACTGTGTCACTGATTTTTATACCGCACAAAGCGCGTAGAGGGAGAGCGGTGCTGGGGCAAAGAAAGGAAAAGCCGTTTTTTTTTCTTCTTTTCCTATGCGCCCTGGCCCGCTCCGGCTGTGGATGCGCTTTCACTGAAAACACACCAGTAAAGAACATGGATTTAAGCTATTTCTCATCGAAAATACATGTAAAGCGCCCTCACTACTCGTGAATTTTTCCATGTTTCACACAGACCGCCCTTGTCATCTGAAATAATCATTTGCGGCACTTCCCCTATTGCGTCCCTTTCTTTGGCAACTTGCGGGTGTGAAAATTGACTGGATTAATAACAGTGCGTCCACGATGTCTGCCACCTAGCGCAGCAGCATACTGACACGATGCCTTTTACAAGATAATTTCAGGCGAATTTACTTTCAAATTATGTAAACTGTTATCAGGCCCAAAAGTGGTCCTGAGGGAAGGCTGGATTGAAGAGTACAAACAATGGACCATTTGCTGAGATACACTGGGTAAACTGAATGCCATTGCAGACCAAGTGCAGCTTCAAGCAGTTCACAGTGATGACTACTGGCAAAAGCAGGATCTTGTTTTCCAAGAAAATAAGACCCCCTTGGCAGCCCCTCCAATACCTCCGCCATTCCTATTGTTCGTAGTTATCCCTGTGAGTTCATTATTGTTGGAAAGTAATGAACTCACAGGGATAATTACGCATAATAGCAATGGCGGAGGTGTGGGAGGGGCTGCCAAGGGGGTCTTATTTTCTTGGAAAATAAGACCTGAAGGACAGCTTCTTTTTTTCATTCTTATTTTCATTCATTGCTAAAGAAAACACATGATTTTTTTTTTACTCATTGAAAGCAGATCCACCCGAAGGCACCTATTTCTTTGATCGCTTTGAGGTGATGAGATGGCTAACTAACAAGAACTGAGAGCCAGTGATCTAAACATCTCATACTTGTACTTGTACTTTAAGTCCAGACTCCTGAATTAATTTCTTGGAAAAAACTGATGCATTCCTGCATCCGTCCATCTAACTTTACAGTACTGAAGTTAATAGGTGTGAGGTTTACATACGCTTTACTGTTGGTTTTGCTTTTTTACTATGCAAAGCACATTGAATATTTATCTAGAGAATGTGCTTAAAAATCTATAAATAACATGATTTATTTATTTATTTTTGAAGTTAATAAAGAATGTGGCGATTCATAATATCAATATCGATATATCTATTATATTCTCGGGGTAAGGTGGAGAATTTTTCCGGAAGCCCGTAATGAAGGTAACATGACAGCGGTCTCCCCTTGTAATCTACAGTAACGCAATCTTTGCTGCTGTTGGTATAATTTGGAAACCGCCGAAGACGTCGTTCGCGGTAGTTCTGCTAGATTTCCTCGCTAACCAGGAGCGCAGAATAAGGTACGAAAAACATGCAGTATTAACGATTGGTCTACGTGTTAAAAAGTAATTTCTGAGCGTAAAATGTTCGGATTTGGTTGTGTTTACGTGTCGGAATACTTGACCTTTGACAAACTTCACGTGACTCATGTAGATTAAGGTGGATGAAACAGGTTAAATTCGTCTATTTATTTTGCCCAAATGATACCAAATCCCGCAAAATAGTCTTGTTAACATGTACTGATGCCTGGCAGCTGCTTTTATTAAACATTGGACGTTCAAACGTGTTTTTGTGTCGTGTTTATCTGAGTTTTTAACATGGACTACCGTGTCACGAACGCTCAAATTACATGAAAGTAGTACTTGTAATTTGTGGCCTCAAAAATTTTCTTTTGAGTTGCCCATGGTTTTGAAAACGGATTTTGAAAGAAGAAGTAATGCTCTTTTACGTGGTATAGGATACTTTACTGTACGCCATGTACCAGTCGATGATTTTAGGCCATCAATTTTGTCAATTTTTCATTGCAAGAAATTGCTCAAAATAATATAAATATTGAAAATTCTCCCTAATATTCCATTCAAGTCCAAACTGACAAAATGAACACTCAAAATGTGTGCACATAACTACTCTATGTGATTAGTTATTTGTTGTTCTCATTAAAATAGATTCGATTTAGTTAACGGGCTTTTCGCGATGCACTGTGTGAGACCCTGAAAGCCACGTCCGAGAGCTGCAAAACGAAGACTACCTCCGCATGTCTAAAACAATTATCAGATCGAAGTAAAAATATATTTCAGTTAATAGTTCACCTAGGGCTACTTTGTGAATTTTTTTCAGAATTTTGATATTTTCCCTATTGCACGCCTCCGGTCGATATTTACAGACAACCGCTCTTAATAATGTAGTTTTTAACCTAATTAAGAGTTATTAATAGTATTGTAAAATGTCAGGGACAAGTAGTGGAGTATGGCACTCTATAAATGCATTTTAATTTTAATTTTAATTTTAATTTCATATAGTATCAACTTGAACTGGTATTGATGTGGATATTGTATCAACTAAAAAATTGAAACTGTTCTGAAGCACCAGGGCTGGTGACAAACAGTGAAAATACAGGTCAAGCTAGAACATTTGCATTTCCAGTTACCAATTTGGCTACACTAAAAGACAGAAAACACTACCAATCAGTACGAAAAAAACTGTGAAAAAAATAATTGGTTTCACGAATGCATGAATGTTAGAACAATGAATGACAAGGGAACAACAGGTCATGCATCTCTAACATTGTTTGCCATATTTTTCAACATGAACAAGCTTGACAGCACCTGCCACAATCTTGCCTTTTATGAATAACAGTATGCAACTGATCATGAAATCTTTTTTACCCAAAATGAAAGTTAAACATGGTTTTTACCATTCATGAAGACACCACTAATGAAAATTTATTTCAGCTAGTAAAATCTGACCCACTAATAGCCATTACCATATTACATTCAGAAGTCTGTCTTTAGCCCTGAGTGCAAATTGTGCATCATGATTTGAACACAATTAAAGTGCCTATGAAGTAAAAACTAACTTAAGCTTATTTAAAAGGCATTTCAAAATGAAGAAATGTGATGTATTCTTTTTTGTAATATCTTCGCTCATTGTAGAGTTATTCAAGTTAAAAGAAAATAAGTGATGACGTCATCAGTAGTTACATTGTGGAGACAGATCACAAAATCAAGAATATCTCTGGAAATATAGAGGCAATGTAGCTAAAACTTGACACCGGTAATGTACCTTAAGAACAACACACACAAACGCAAACGGCGATGTTGCCATGGCAGTGGCATGGCTTCCAGGCCTCTTTCTTGCAGGAATGACATTTGCCTATTTTAGGCTTTACAAATATCATCCACTCCTTATTTGTTGCTGAGGAAACTAAGCACCATATAAGCATAATGTGTGTTTAGGACAGGTCCTTCCTTCACTCGTTATAGAGTCACAAATGGTAATATTTAGTTCAATGCTGAAAGCAACTGGAGCCAAGATTGTTGCTTTTCTCTCATCTTCTGTCTTTCTTAAGGCACAATATCAGTGCCAAGTTTCAGTTTCCTTGACCCATTCTTTCTGGAGATATTCTTCATTTTGTGATTTGTCTCAACGCTGTAACCACTTATGACATCATAAATTTCTAATTTGCATAATACAAAAACTTGAATAACTTTGGAATATGGGTGAAGATATTGCAAAACTGAAAACACCACCTTTCTTCATCTTGAAAGGCCTTTCACATAAGCTTAACTTAGTTTTTACTTCATATTAAATGTCACCTACTGCTTTAAACAGCAAATCTATTTTGGAGCAATGTACAATCATAGTACATTTCAACTGGTCAGTTCACCAAATTAGCAAAACTGCAGTCAACCCTCCACAAAACCATTGAGAGGCTTAGTTTGTAAAATGGTAATGGTTTGTAAAATACCATTTTACAAACTAAGACAATTAGGTCACTTATTCCCCTAAATGAATAAACAAATATTTGAAACTCAGACCAACAGAAATGTGACTGATGTTTTGTTCTAATGTCTTCTTCCCTCAAGTTTTCTAGCACTTAGTTGCTAGAATCTCAATGATGAGACTTGCATCACTTGTCAGCACATCAGATTTTACACTGAATGTTAGGTATTGGTAAGGACGAAATAGCTTCTTCAAACAAACAGCAACAACATTTTCACTTACATCCACAAGCTAATATTAACTCTGCATAATAATAATAATCAACTTTATTTAAAGAGGGTAAACACATAACAGTAAAAAACTGAAAAACCAGTGGCCCTCTGAAAAACCAGTGGCCCGCATAATACTTTTAAAAGAGTTTAGAGAAGGAGATTAGGGAAGCTGGCAGCAGACGAAGTCAGCCAGAAGAGAAGAAGATGGAGACGTTATGTCATTTTTGTCTGATGATGACTACGGTCAACTCTCATCTGAACCTTGATTATCGTGACTTTTCCATTATCCACACTTTTCTTTGTGGTCCTGATTTATTTGAACATTTCTGTGTGATGTTCGTAACAACTTTGAGTGAAAAAGTACTGTTGTAACAGTTTGAAAAAGACTGTTTACTCCATGTTCCCCAGTGAAAAACACTGTCAGAAAAAGAAGTTGAGTATACACCCTTTTAATAAGTCGCGGCGCCATTTTGAATGTTTAATTAATGACGTCATTCGCGGAGAGCTTTCAGCCGCCATCTTGAATGATCTCATCACGCCTCGTCGCACCATGTCAACAGAAGAGACAAAGAAAGGTCAGTCTCAATTGCTGTATCCCGTTCCTATTGTTTTAATTCGCTAATAGGATTATATCCTTTTGACAGGCTCTAATAATCGCAACTGTGTTGTTCCTCTGTGCAAATCGCACGGGGATGTGTTCGATAACAATCGCAACAGATAATCAAGAAGTGAAGCAGGCTTGGGTGCAAAGAATTAGAAGAGAGGAAAACTCAGCGTTTAAAGTATGTAAGTGATTTCTATGAAAGTGCAAATTTTTCCTGTTTCGCAGCTGATCGTCTTTTCGGTGCTCTTTCTAGGTCCAGAAGCACACAGTTGTCTGCTCGCTTCATTTCAGGGATGAGGACTTAGAATATTCGAACTTTAGTGGTCGGTGGTTTGTCAAGACTGGTTGTCTTCCCTCAAGTTGAATACGATTCAGCTTCAATCGAGCGAAACAAGTTGTAAAAGGCAACAAAGTGATCAAAATTACACTGAATTTACATTTCCAGTTACTGACAGTGAAACTGTAACATTGTGGGGTCTATCATTTTTTCTCTGGGATCTGAAACACTTCCCTTTTACATGTATTTCATTGTCGTTAAACCGACAACAAACATCATGACAGTAATTTTCATAGAAAAACTTGTATCCCTTTTCAAGGGGTTTTTCAACATAGCTTTTTGCATCTCTTCCAGTTTTTTTTAGCATGTTCAACAATGTTCAGGTAAGAAAACTGTTTTGGAAGAACTGATGTATCACTGCTCCAGTCCTCCTCCATGTCTGTAACTGGGTCCTCGGTTTGCTGGTTATCTGGATTAGTCAGCTGTGTATCCACAGTGCAGAAATTGCATTTTGCTTTCCTTGCACATTTTTATGCTTTCCCAGGATCAGGAACAACTAGAGTAAGATTTTTATCCAAGTTCTGCCTTACCCTAAAATCCACAATAAATATAGATATGGCAAAAAAGAGTAAACCAAGATAAATTCGCAATGGCACGAAATGGCACACATCAACCACATTTTCGTTTTTAAAAAGAAAGTTTACCGGGAAACAAGTTCAGCCCTTGTGTCTGCAGACTTGAAACGTAGTCCTCGACAGCTCAACCAGAACTTTAACCCGTTCTTCTTGCATTTGTGTAAATCTACTCTCGATATTATAGAGCCAGGGATATCTTCGCAGGAAAGCTGGAATAAATCCCGGAAATAAATTACGTACAAGACAGGTTATATTACGATTACAAATAGAAATAATAATAAAACAAACAAGTCCTCTAGATAGAATGTCAAAACATACCTCTGCACAAGAACACCTGGCCGTTCGACAGAGCTTTCCTCTGAGCTCGAGCACGCCATGTTGGCCGCGAGCAAACAGGTCATGCAAAGATGGTGGCTGAAATCTATCCGCGAATGACGTCATTGATTTAAAATTCAAAATGGCGCCGCGTCTTATTAAAAGGGTGTATACAGCTATTTTAGCCACACGTGAAAACAGTTTCCTCTAAAAATAACCAAGATGATTGCTCACCTACAATACAATACAATTATCAAGACTCCCAATAAGGATCTTCAAATCTAATTTACAATGTGCAAATGTGACAGACAACGACTATACTAGAAAATATTACAATAAATCCCATTTGATGATGTACTCAGTTTTGATTTATGTTTAGGAACTTAATTATCCAGATAATTGAAGTTCGACTCCGTTAGTTACACTGTAATGCAGGGTCCTACAGCTAATAACAATTCACTTACGTCCAGAAGGCCATTGGCCGAATATCCACAGGGATCAAATAATGCTGCATCCATTATGGCCCCAGGAAGAAAATCAGCAATGCCTGTTGCCTAGATGGGCAAAGAAATAAAAATGTTACATAAATGACAATAATCCACAAACAGATTGGGAAAACTGCATGGCTATAGGGGCAAAAAGTCATAACTACAATTTCTTGCATAGATCTGAAGGTTTCAAAGTTCAACTCCTCCTCCCTAACCACCTGAATTTGTTGCAGTGACAGTCCTGTGTTCAACTCTTGAATACATTATGTAAAGAGTCAACTGGTGAGCTTCCTCTCTGAAACCCAGATTTTTTGAAAAAAGCATTTGAGTGTGTTCCATTTGTAACATTGTTTTCTTTCAATATTTAAACAGTGTCCTTGATTAGTGCTTTTGAGGAAACTATAGAGACTAAAAGTTTTGGTCACTGTATTACTGACTGTAATTTTTTGGATTTCTCATGTGGAAGTACATGTAAAATACAATCAGATTAATAGAAAGTAAACGAAGATGACTTTAAGATTATGTTTTACAAGAAAAACTTGCAAACATACTTTAGTTACTTCATCCGCATCAGGGTATGCTGACTTGTAGAACTTGTTCATAATTTCTCTATCAAGATCAAGCATCAATATCTATGCAAGTTAAGATAAATGGCCAATTAGTAAGCCACTGTACTTGAGTGCAAACTGATGAAGAGTCAAACTCCTACTATAGTCTACTCTAACGCCTTTCATTTTTGTGTGGCTTTATTTCATTTTTTTTTTTGCTTTTGCACAATTATGCTAATAAAAGGCTTCTCAAATCACACCCGAAAAATTTAATTCACTGATAAAAATAAATGTCAAAGTTTTACTCAGGTGATAGCCAAAACCAGAATTGATGTAGGGCAGTCATATAATTATACCCCATCCTTAACCAAAAGACATTATATCGTAGCTTGTAGGTACTGCATGTGATCTAGACACTACAACTCCATTTTGTAGACTGAAGGCAAATATTACACGTTTCCAAGTTTAACTGTTTTTGTAAACAGCTCATCAAATTTGGTGAATCACAATTTTGGCTTTAAAGCCCCTGACAATTACTAATAGCAACAGTTATTCAAAGGATATCTCCAGTGTTTGATCTGGCTCATTTACTCCTGGTAAGATGTTGTCAAGAGTATAGAGAAACCTAGAAAGTAAATTACAAGATAAATAATACTGCTTAATAAGGGGAACACAAAATGGTGCCAGTTGTAGAATGAAACCAAAGTAGCCTGGGCCTGACAAATTCTTCATGGTGTCAACATCCAGAAGTTAAAATTATAAAGCTTGGGAATACCGTAAACTGCCGCTTATTAGCCCTGGGCTTATACAACTTCGTAAGGGTTTTTGGGTGGGCTTATAAATGGAGGGGCTTATAAATGGAGGGGCTTATAAGCGCAACAAAAACAAATGTTTTGAAATGAGCCACAGCAGTGTTGATTGAAATACGTTTTTAATTCACCAGTTTTTAATAATGTTATTAACCTTTGAAACATCAAAATAAATCAAATTCATTTCAATTTTAACACCAAAATCAAAACTGTAACAACACAAATGTAACCTCAACGTAACAAAACAGAAGCTCAGATCTCATCTTCGCAGTGTTCTGTGAGAGTGCTTAATATTAAACAAGAAAAACTAGAGGGGGGCCTATATCCGGGGGCGGGGGGGGGGGGCTTATAACCGGATGAATTTTTTTGTTTACAGGTAGATGGGCCTATAAATGGGAGGGCTTATAAGTGGGGGGGGGGGAGGGGGCTATAAGCGGCAGTTAACAGTAGGTCATGTAAGTGTATGTGATGAGGAGGGCATAGGGGCTAAATAAATTACATGAAAAGTCTGACTTGATTCCAAGTAAGTGTAACTGAAAAGGTTAATGCTTATCTCTTATTTCTTAAGCATCACGGAAATAAAGAATGATACTACTAAACCCAGATGGAAAAGAAATACCTCCCAGTACATGGTTGCATTTCCTTTATCCAGATCAAAGATTGCTGGAAACCAACACCAGATTTGAACCATTTCACATCTACTGGGTGGCAAAATGGACTTGCGAGTAAACAACAATTGGCACATAATTTCCATAAAAATGTCTATATTTACACTTGCACCCAACTTGAGTCAACTGGAACTGAAAGGCCAAACAATGGAACACTTGTAAAGGATTTCAATGAACTCAATCAGTAACAACATATAATCATCCCAAGTCAAATGGAGCTTCAAGATGACAACTAGCAACTACCCGTGATGGACACAAGCATTGTAGAATTAATCTACTTTACAGAGATCACTTGCCACGTGTCAGGACCATTCATGCGTCCAAGTGCATAGCCTGCGCCATCTAGAAATCACACAAAAATTCAATAAATTCAGCAGAGATCCAATAAACTGAATGAAGCTTTAGCTTGTGGGAGATATATTTTAGGATTTTTAAATATTTTAAAAAACAACACAAGACTTTTAAGTTTTAAAGACATGTTTCAGCATCCCTGATGCCATCCTCAGTTGAAGGAAAGTTATAACAAAGCTATTTATATGCAATGGTGATTAGAATTGTAAATGACATGGAATAAGCAAGAATGACAAGAAAAAAGCGTGTTTACTTTTCACTTTTAAACACGCTACGTGAGCATTTAGCTACAGATAGGGCCTCTCACGTATACATTAAACACTTACAACAATTTGATAGTTGCCGTGATTTGTGTTCGACCAATTGCTTCAGTATTTTAGACTGCGCCACTACAAACTTTCAACTAAAGATCAAAGAATCCTTACATATCCACTGGGAAAAGCCCACATTAAATCGACACGTTAAACATGTTAATTCAAAATTGTATGTTTAGATAATCTTTGAATGTTGTCTTTCAATAGCATTTTTAAAAACTTAAAGGCCAAAGGTTCAAATGAGGCCTAACACTATTGTAAAAAACTAAATCTAAAATCCAAGCTTTCGCCGATCAACAGCATCACCAGGGATAAGAAAAATATTCTGCGTAGGCCTATATATAAATGTAAAGTAAGATGTGAAAAAAGCGTAACAATGTGACAAGTATGTAAAATTTATAAAACAATATATAAGGTACCAATATGAAAAGGAAACGAATGAAGCGGTCTAATGAGGGAGTGTCATTGCACAAAGGGTCTATCCACGTATGTTAAAACAGTCACTAGAACAAAAGGTCTGCGAATTCGCTGCATTCCTCTCGGGAGTTGAGGGTTCCTTATTTTTCACATAATCACGCTTTTTTCTTGTCATTCTTGCTTATACATTTTCATTTACAATTCTAATCACTATTGCTTATAAATAGCTTTGTTGTAACTTTTTCCTTCAACTGAGGATGGCATCAGGGATGCCGAAACACATCTTTAAAACTTAAAAGTGTTGTGTTGTTTTTTAAAATATTAAGTAACTTATTTCCTGCTACGTAGACATTTTGGCGATTTTTAAATAAATTAAATGGAGTCATAATCTTAAGGTTAGTGTTTTCAGACTGGTTTCTGAATCATTCTTGTCCACCTAATGGGTGCCGGGAAATTGGAGGGGGGGGGAGAGGCTTAAGAAACAAGGCAAAATGCTTAGGATGACCCAGCAATCCACCAGTTTATCCGGGGTGGGGGGTAATACTCAGGGGCACCCAACGAGAAAATTTTAGCAAAATACTTAAAATATCATATTCTGCCTTCTTAGATTGTTTCAGAGTTCTTTAAGGGCATATTTGTGCAAGCTAATACAGATTGATCTATTCAGATTTTTTAGCTGAAAATTTAGGCTGCAGAAAATTTTAGGAAACAGAATCCTATATGCCAAATTTCTGAGCTGCTGATGGCTCCCCGAAAAATGTTAGCTGACCTTATTTTGCACTCTAAATGACATATTTGTCTTTCTGAAAACAATAGGAACTAATGAGCACTCTTGCTACGAAAGTCTGATGTGATGTTTCCCCGATGAAATCGCTAGCTTTCACTGCAATTAAATCCAAAAATCTCAGGCGACTTTAGGCCTTCTGAACAGATATTCTCGGAAAAGAATTGCTGGGTGCCCCTGTAATACTGGCAACATACAACTTACCTGGAAATAACTGATCTAGCCACTGGACCTGTAGAGAATTAAGCATGGAAAATAAAACTTGAAAACTGGAAAAAATTACATAACTCAGTTGCATATGAGAACAAACAACAGAAAGATGATGATGATGATGATGATGATGATGACCTACCTCTTGTTCAAAGGACTGGTGAGGTGCTGGTTGCAGGCTGGGTGCTAAGTAATTCATACGTGAGTAAAAGAAATCCTAAAAGCAATCAAACACAGAAAAATAAAAGAAGGTCAATTTTATTAGAGTTACATTACTGAGAACAAAGTAAGATGAAATAAAAGGGAAATTGACAAGAGTACAGTAGCGATTGAAACTATTTGTGCCTTTGATGCAGTTTTGCCTTGGTCAATTCGCTGTATCACATCG